>CAJNDT010000120.1:180913-304601 GCA_905221615.1 Symbiodinium sp. CCMP2592 | reverse complement strand
GAACAAACATCGATTTTTGTTGCATAGGCCATTCATTGTTCCGTAAACCTATCTAAACGTCTTTGTCTCAAGAATTGGCACAAGACTCCCATCGGTTTGATATGCGATATACCTGGGAGGTTTGGGGACCCAGCTGCCGAAATAGAAATATCATCGTACGCGAGGTGATCGGTGCTTCCTGTCTTTGAACAAGAGGCCGTGCAAAGGAGGAGGCTGGGCCTCCTGATCGGTGCCTCCTGCCCTTGAGGGAAGAGGCCAGGTGAAGGAGGACGTCAAGCCTCCTGATCTTTGTATCTTGATCTTTGGCACTGGCCAAAGAACCTGCCAGACTCAAGAGCCATTCTTTCCAGTCAGAGAGTGGCTGAAGCCAATGGCAGGGAGCGCATGGGGGGGCCATGGCAGACCAACCAGAGCCCATGTAATATTGCTCTTGCATACATGTTGATTCTTATGACCCTCCACGGCTTCACTACTTGAGCGATGCATGGTTGCATGCTGACATGGTTCAGCTAAGGATGCACAAGCACAGTTTTGAAGTGCAACAGACGTGAGTTCGAAACTCCTCCTCTCCTGCGGCACAGAAACCCGAACACTCAAAATCTGGACTGATGCGACCTCGCATCCAGCTCACACGGATGGGGCCCTGGCAATCATGACGACGAGTTCAATCCGGACATGTTTATGCATACAGTGGCATACATCGGCACTTTGAAGCTTGTTGTTCCCCTCCATGAACACGCTCTAGCGTTGGTCGGTCTTCCGGATGTACCGATACAGCCCGCGGGCCTCCTTGCAAACGCGTTGACTCGTATTCGCGGCCGTGCGAACACCACTGGCATGGACTTGCGTCGTGCATCCTCGTTTTGGAATCGCGGCCCGCGGCTCAAGGATTTCTACTACCCGCCCTGCTTCTACCGGTTGGCTGATTATCCACCGTATGAGTGGCACGCGCAAATCATGCATGCAGCCCTCCGTGCCAATCGTGGAGAATATCCGATCGGCAACGCGGGCCAGATGCATACGAGGACTGGAAACGAGCCCACGAGGCCTTCTTACTGGAGGGCGGCCTCGACACCGGGCTGGCCTATATGTTCCCGTTTTATGATGTGCTCCCGATTCCCAAAGCGCTGCTCGGCCGGCGCTGGATCGCCGGGAGCGAAAACAATATCGAAAGCTGTACCTGTTATCTGATCGGCGCATGATCCGGCCGGCGGATAGTTGGCCGGCCACCTCTCCTGTGTGAGGCGTCACGGCTCTTATCTGCGTCTGCGTGTTGCGCTTTGTCCTGTGTTTCTCCGGCATGGCTGGATTTTGCCACGCGCCGATGACTTGGTGGTGCTTCTTGCATCGGGATCCAACATATGTCCCCCAAACCATGCCCCTGCCGCCCGTATATGCAACAATGCTATCGCCTGATCCGATCCTCTCGATTTTTTGCGGGGCTCGGGCTGCCGCCAGTTCCGACACTTTCGATGTTGGGGACTTGCCTGAAATCCTGCTGGTTGCCGCCGTCACCCGTCCTACATCCAGGGCCACACACCGCTGCCAGGATTCCAGCATGGCTTGTGAAATCTTTTCTGCATGGAGTTGTAAGGGAGTTGTGATTCACATTTATCTGGCTCCGTGCTTCTTGCATGGGGACCGGTTGTGGCTGGTCCTAGCAATGGTCCCGATTCAACCTGTCATGGCACTGTGTCAGGCAATGGACTTTGGACTTTAGTCTGCGCAGCGGCGAGGGAACGGTTCCCGGGGGGCTGTCCGTTGTCCGACGGGACGAGAACGGCGGCCGGAGTCTCGCGTTTGGACTCCACCCTGGTGCTGCGCGGTCTAGAGCGACGGCTCTCTTCTGCTCCCGACCTGCTGCTGAGGCCTGCGCTTAGTCAGGTAGTTAACTGAACTAACTGAACGGCTGTTGTCGACCAAGTCTACAGGCCGCAGTTATCGATAACGCGTAGTAGCCTCCATGTTTCACCGCTGTCTCGTTGTTTGCTTTAAAGATGATTCGAAGGTTTCGCTTGGGACTGAGCGCAGCAGCCGCTGCCATCGAAGCCCGCCCAAGCCAAAAAAATGCCTCGTATGCCCGGGTATGTGATCGTGTAAAGGCGCAACCATCTCAGCATTGCCGGATACCCGTCAGACAACCGGTGTGTCAGCGAGCAAATTCATAGAGATGCCGACGACGGCCAGAAGAGCTGTGAATGCTGTTGCGATGTCCACAGGACCCTGCGGTCCAGTACCGCATCATTGCGCATGAGGGCACTCCAGAGAGAAAAGGTTTTCGAAGCGTCGGCGGCTCGGTTATGCACATCGTCGGGAATGCAAGCTGCTGCAAGTCTCCATCACCAGCCAAGGGCTTCCGAAGGATCGTGCCCTCCGCGAACTGGAGGTAAGACTTTAGACGGTGGCGGAGGGGCACGTAGTCATCCGCCTCAATATCGGCCAATTTGGAAAACGGGGACAGCCGCCATTTGGCACGCCTGCAGAAAGGAAGGCACCATGTGTGTTTCCGCTTCCAAATGACATCGGGGTCGTTCGGCATGAAACTTCCATTCGCAGCGCGCATGAGGGCGCCCTCAAGAAGCTTGTGGGGCCAGTTCTTGGTGGAAAGGACGGCGTGAGTACGGTTCGGGTTGTACCTCGTGACGAGGAACGAGTTACGACTATGTGTGCCATTCTGGATAAAGTCCCCCATCAGGGGGGGGTAATTTTGAAGTAGAGGGGAGAGAAGGGGAACTTGGCTAACTAGCCAAGCGAGAATGGCGGCCTCTCCTCGCACCCCTTCTGCTTCGCGAACGGAGAGTCCCAGATCACCGGCTACGACAGTGGTTCCGGCTAGTCCTGGGGGAGAGCATCTGGAGAGTCCGTCCATCCTGCCGAGGGTTTTGCCGAGCGAGCAGGATGCGGGACCGAGTTCTCCACCCGGTCGGATAGGAAGCCCCATTGCCCTTCCGTCCTTGAGGGATAGCGCCTTGGTACAGAAGCGTGCGGTGCTGGATAGGTACCACGAACACTTGGCGTCGCGGGGCTTCGGTGTACTCGAGCTGGCTACCCTTAGTCTTGAGGACGGGGAAGAGGTTGGACACCAGGTAGCTGAGGAACTCGGCGTGGGCGTGGGCTACGACGAGTACATCGGGGACTCGATCTATCTCTGGATACAGGAGGCCCGTGAAGCTAGGGACCTTGTTGAGAGGACTTCTGGCTACAGGGCTACATCGTTGGCCTGGATGAACCTCAGCAAGCGGCCGGCGATTGAAGGGATAGACCTTCAAGAGGATAGCGAGCCAGAACCTCCGAAGGGGGATAGGAAGAAACGCTTGGTCAACGAGGGCTCCCTGGCACAGGCGAGAGAAGAACGGCTACAGGCTACTTGGGCTACCAGACTGAAGGAGGAGCTAGAGCTTTGCAAGGCTCCTGTCCTGAAGAAACTTCAGGGCAGCCTGGACCCGGATAGAGCCATACTGGCGCTAGCTGGGAAGACGCGGGCTAGTACCCTCAAGCGCTACGTCTCCATCTACGCCCGTTGGCGCCTATGGCTAGAGCAGGCGAAAGATGGGCGACCACCAGGGCTACCCGCAGACCTCGCAGACTATATCATGGCTAGGGGCGATGAGCCCTGTGGAAGAACCGTCCCGGAGGCTATCCTCAAGGCGGTTAGCTGGATAGAGCGAGTGGCGGAGTGGTCGGTCGAGGCTAGAGCAACCTCTGGTCGGATAGCGTGGGCGATCAAGGACACGGTGGTCGAGAAGCTATCGTGGAAGGCGCCTTGGACCAGGAGAGCACCCAGGTACCCGGCGGCCATCCTGGTTAGATGGGAGCGGCTAGTCTTAGATGCTAGCGTCGCCGTGGGGTGGCGTGTTTGGGCCTGGGCTAAGCTCTTGAAGGCTTGGGGCAGCCTTCGTTGGTCCGACCTCCAGGCTATGATCCCCAATGAGCTGACCATGGTGGAAGGCAGGCTATCGACGATCTTGAGGCGAACCAAGACGACTGGGGCTAACAGACGCATCCGGGAGCTACCTGTTTGCATCTCGGAGAGGGCGTACTTCGAGGACCCTGGCTGGCTACTCGCTGGCTTCAACCTGCTAAAGAACCACGCTGCCTACCCCCGAAACTACCTCATGCCGAGGCTGGCGGAGAAGGGGGCCCTGGAGAAGAAGATGGCTACCTATGCTGATGCCATGGTGGCGACAGCGGGGCTGCTGGCGATGGTCGGAATCCCGACCGTGGCTAGGGGCTACTGGTCGGAACACAGTGAGCGAGCTGTCCTTCCCACCGGGCTAAGCCTGAAGCCGATCCGCCCGGCGGATAGAGACATGTTGGGGAGATGGAAGCCCGAGGGTTCGGATACCTACGATCCTATGGTGGTCGGGTGGCTAGACTCCAGGCCATCTACGCGGAAGCGGCGAGAGCCCGAGATAGGGAAGAGCAGCTAGATGAGAGAGAGATTGCCGGCGATCTCGGTGGCTGGCTACTTCGAACGGGCAAGGCTAGCGAACCCGACGCCGACAAACTTGCAGGAGAGCTACGGCGCGAGTGGGCGAGCGAACGGATCGTCGAGCTGGTGGATGGTCCGGGGCTACCTGAAGAAGTCGCGGCGAGCGAGCCTCCCGCAGATAGACCCGAAGATTCGGCTAGTGAGCCGGAGTTGGGACCGGAGCAACACCGGAACCGGCCGAGGCAGCTACTTAAGAAGGCTAGGTGCACTAGCTACATAATAGTTGAGCTTCCAGGTAAGAAGTTTCGGCTACACAAGGGGGGCCAGGCCGGGCGTCGCCGGATATTTAAAAACTCCCAGGAGTTCTCGGCTAGACCAGTACACGCATGTTTGCAGGCTATGTTGGCCTAAGGGCCAGCGAGAAGGACCCCAGTCGAGTGATAGCGACACCTCTCAGGCTAACACAGGAGACGAGAGACCTGGGCCGGGAGAGGAAGAAACTTCAGGAGAGGCCCCGGCGGCAGCTGCTAGGGGGACCCCCAGGGATATTTCCCCAGTTTCCCGTAGAACTGAATGGATAGATGCGCCGGAGGAACAGTGGGGCTAGGGCGACGGGAGGGGGATGCTTGGGGGGGGTGCCTCTCGGGATACACTCTTTCCTTCCCATCCCTCGGGGGCGGGGAGCCTTGGGGGATAGAAAGAAGGGGAGAGAGGAGCGAGGAGAGAACCACGTTCTTGCACTTGTGTTTCTTGTTGCTTGCTGGCTAGAACGTAGGTTGCGAGGTTCTGAGGCAGGCTAGTCGGCATGTGCACATGTGCGGCTGTGAGTGTTGTTGCTGGCTAGGGCTCTGCACAAAAGAATCTGCAGCCTTTTGCCCTTGCGGCTGGATAGTGGCACCATGGATAGGTCTGCCAACTGGGCAGACCAGTTGGAGCAGGCTAGCGTGCTAGCCCAGAGGATAGAGCGACTCCGAATGCTGGAGGAGTGGCTAGAAGTTGATCCGGCTAGCCTGGCGGAGCAGCTCTACGAGAGGCTAAGCCTGGATAAGCTGCTGCAGCTAGTGCGGAAAGCTAGGGACATGCGGCTAGTCGAATACGAGGAGGGGGCTAGCATCCAGCCTGGGGGCAGACTCTCGGATGATATTCGAAGAGGGGGCAGAGGATAGCCAGGCAGCGGCTACAGAGCCAGCCCGCGGCCAGTGCGGCCGACCCTGGCCCGGCTAGGCTGGATATGTTGCAGGAGATGATGGCTAAGCTGCTGGAGCTAGAGAAGGAGATCCGGGCTTCTACCCCTGCGGCTAGGCAAGAGGAGACCCAGGCTAGAGGGTCAGATGAGGCCAGCACAGGGGATAGAAAGCCTGCAATGGATCCCACACCGGGCGAGGCATTCGGCAAGCCTGCCAAACCGGATAGGGACCCTCCGACGGTCCAGCACTAGCACCCTGTCGTTCTCGGCTGGGCTAGATCCTGCCCAGGTGGTCAACCATGGCGGGCAGCAGGCTAGCGCAGCAGCAGGGGCTAGCAGAGGCCAGTTCGCAGCTTCGACGAGCCGCGTGGATTGGCTAAGCTCACGGCAAAAGAGCGAGTGTGGCAATGGTCGGCTCACACACAGCTCACCGGCCAGGGGCTACGCTCTGTAGCGCTTCATCTGGATAATTTTGGTGCCACGTCGGCCAAACCGACAAGGTTGTTGCTCAAGGCTCCATTGGACATGCCGGCTACAGTACATGAAGGCCTTCCCACCTTCGATGACACAGGTGGCTACTTGGGGCCTCTTCCGCCTTCGGCTACAACCGCGGCTAAACAAAGCCCCATGCTGGCTAAGGCTGCTAATGGCCCTCAGACTTCGCTCGTTGGCTGGCACAACTCTGCTACGACTGCCTCCGGAGAGGGAGAACAACCGCTGCAGGATACGTTGGACTCCGAAGAACTGGGCTACATCACGAACCAACCAGAGGGACCTCGGCTACATGGCGGCCAAGGACCGCCGAGGCGATGCCACCAGAACGATGGGATAAAAGAGTTCCGTTCTAGGTAGCCCTTCCAGTATCCCCAAGGGGGGTCGCCCGCAGCCTCGAGGATCGCCCGCAGCAGTCGTAGCCGTGGGGGCTGCCCCGGTGGAACTTCTAGCAGGTTGGTCTATCCAGGTCTGCAGTAGCTGTAGGAGCTCCTCGTGTAGCTGGCTATCCCGGACCAACTTGCACCCGGACTCGCCCCCCATAGCCATACGGAAAGCCTCCTTCTCCAGTTCATTTTCGGAGCCAGCTCGCCGGACCACAATCTCCCGGATCTTAGCTCGTAGCCAATTCAAGGATTCTCCCTCGGCGTGACCTTCGACGAGGACGTTGAAGAGGGCCTCATGGAGAAGATGACCCTCGGCGAGTTCAAGGCGAGGTTTGGCGAGCACAGGGCGATTGCTTCCGTGGCCGTGATAGTCGAGGACGAGGAGAAGGACAAGAAGAGGATAATCCACGATGCAACCCACGGCGTCAGGGTGAACCACCGGATACGCTGTAGAGATAAGATCCGGGCTCCAGGGGCTAGAGAGAAGAAGCAGATCCTCCGCGAGCTGATCCGATGTGGCGAGATTGCCTTTTCGGTGGTGGGGGATATTTCGAAAGCCCATCGGCGATACAAACATCAGGCTAGTGAACATGGCTTCATGGGTTGCCAGATAGACACCGAGGAGACGATCCCCGGGGACCCGGATAGCCAGATCGTCTACGTCAACAAGGTGGGCACCTTCGGGCTCTCCCCTGCGAGCTACTGGTGGACTAGGACCGCCGCATGTGGGCTACGGGCAACCCATCACCTGTTGGGTCCCAGTCCCGGCTACCCCATCGACCTCCTGCTATATGCCGATGACCTCGAGGCTCTAGGGATAGGGATGGAGGGGAGGAAGGGGATTCCTCTGAGTCACCTCTTTCTTTCTGTGCTGGGATATCCCTTCTAAGTGGGCGAAAACTCGTGGTGGCTATAGGATGGAGTGGCTGGGGATGGAGACGGAGTATACTCCTCCCACAGGCTAGGAATGTCGAAGAAGCGAGCGTCCTGGCTATCTACCTGGCTACAAAGTGACCTCGGGCAAGGTCACCGCCGAGATGCAGCAGGGACTCGGAAGGCTAGGGTTTGCTGCCATAGCCCTTGACTGGCAGAGGCCCTTCCTGGGCCCTCTCCATGCTTGGAGTGCGGCTATCCAGGGGAAGACTGGATATCTCATTATCCCGACGATGCTACGGGTCCTGATGAGGTGGCTAGCCGACGAGGGGGAGAGGCTACAACGTCCTGTGACCCTCTACGCTGGGCTACCACCACTGAGCTTTTTCACAGACGCTAAAGCTGAGTCCGATAGGGCCTGGATAGGGGGCTTCCTGGACAAATCCGAAGGGAAGCCGGGACCCTGGTTTTCGCTAGAAGTGGATAAGGCCTGGGCTCCTTGGGCCTTTTCGAAGGGCGATCCCAAGAAAGTGATAGCTGCGCTAGAACTGCTAGCGACCCTCGTGGGGATACGTCTCTGGGTCCCCGAGGGCGAGGATAGGAAGACCTCGCGAGTGGCCATCCGCGGATACACGGATAACAAGTCCAATGATCGAGGCACTTGTGAAGAAGGCTATGACGACCAAGTATCCATCCATGCTAATTTTAATGGAGGTAGCCGAAGAGCTATCCCAGAAGAACTGTGAGCTACAGCTCCAGTGGATACGAAGAGACATCAACCAGCTAGCGGACGACCTCACCAATGAAGAATTCAAGGAGTTTGACCCCGATCAGAGGATAGACCTGAAGGGGGAGGACTTCAAGTGGCGAGTCCTTGGCCGGCTACTCGCGCATGCAGATAGCTTCTATAAGGAGCTAGGCACGCGGAAGCGAGGGACCCCGGATAGGGTGTCGAAGTTTAGCCGTAAGGCCAGGAAGCTAGATCCCTGGTAGCCTGAGTGGCGATGCGTGGGGATAGATAGCCGAAGGCTATCGGATCTCCAGGCAACCTGGGATAGTTGCCACTTCAGACAAAAAGTACGTCCGTGCTAGCTGAGTGTGTTGGTCCTGTTTGGTTGTCGCTCGGCCAGCTCGCAAGCTAACTATTCGCTACCACTATCGTCCTGGAGGTGTTCTGGGGATGGTGGTGGGATATAGGAGCTAGTGCACGTACCTCGTGACGAGGAACGAGTTACGACTATGTGTGCTAGCTAACCTATTTTCACTCGAAGCTATTGAAGGTAGCTTCGCTAGAAACGAAGTTTCGTTCGCTATCGTCGCTCGCAGGAGAGTCGCCTCTGACATGCGAAGACAGGATAGCGTGACTTGGAATGGCTACGAATGTGTGTGACCGTTGCCATTCGCACTCGTGCCGAGGGACGAGGTACGACAGTGTATGCTAGCGCCAGTATCCCTTTGGGAAACATCGAAGGTGTTTCGCTAGAAAACGTCGAAGGGGTTTTCCTCTGAAGCTAAACAGAACGAAGCTTGTCTGTTTGCTAGAGTGTCTGCACATGGCCGGTGAAGCAGTGCTACCCCGTGGCCATTGTGCTGAAAGGCCCCCAGCTATTGGGGGGCAAATTTCGAGTGGGGGTAGGAAGGGGAACAGGGCTAATTAGCCCTGCTTTGGGTGCGCTGCCATGTCGGACAGCGACGCTACCCTGGCGCCGACCACGCCAGATGGCGCAGCAGCTACAGCCGTCGACTGCGCTACTGTGGTTGGGGATTCCCCGCCCCCGCTAAGTGGTTCGTGTCCTACCGAGGTACCCACGCTAGGGGGGGACGACACCGCGGGGGCTCCCTCCGGGGAGGTACCCTCGTGGGTCCCGCAGACCCCAGCTAGCGACCCGCAGCCCGAGGAGACGGGGCTGCTCTTCGAGGGCTGGGAGATGGAGGCAGAGCTAGAGGCGCAGGCTACGGTCCAGCAGGAACGTAGGCGCACGCTAGACAGGGCCTACCGGCATCTCACCAGCCAGGGGTTTGGGGTCTTGGAGCTAGCGGTGGTGGACCTGGACGACGCAGAGGACGTTGCCAAGCAGCTAGCACGAGAGCTAGGTATCCCATACCAGCCGTGGCTATGGGATGGCGTTTACTGCTGGCTACAGGAAGCACGGCAGGAAGCTACGGTCTATCAGAGGGTGCACGGCTACTTCCAGGACGATATCACCTGGAGAGCCCGGATGCCGCCGCTACCGACCCCAAGGGAAGAGGTCGAAGAGGCGGTGCTTCAGCCACCGGCGCCGCTAAGACCTCCTCCCGGGGAGCGGAACCGAAAGACGCTACAGCCCAGCACGATCAGTGCGGCTAGAGAGGAGCGACTGCTAGACGTTTGGGCGAGGAAGCTCCGTGAGGAGCTGCTAGAGATACATGCCCCGGTTCTCGCTAAGCTGCACGGGAGTCTGGACCCCGCGAGGGCAGCTATGTTGCTTCCAGGGAAGACCCGGGCTTCCACTTTGAAGCGCTACCTGAGCTACTACAGGCAGTGGCGCCAATGGCTCCACGCAGCTAAGCTCAGGCCGCCTCCGGGCACCGCCGCGGACCTGGTGGATTACCTCCTCGCTAGGAGTGATGAACCCTGCGGCCGGTCAGTCCCTGAAGCTATTCTTAAGGCTATCTCTTGGGTGGAGAAGGTGGCCGACTTCCCGGTGGAGCTACGGACCACCTTTGGTCGCCTGGTTTGGGCCGCTAAGGATAGCATAGTGGAGCAGCTAGCGGAGGGCGCCCCCCTGATCAAGAGAGCGCCCCGCTACCCTGTCTACATGCTGGTGCAGCTAGAGCTCGTGGTCATTAACCCCGCCCTGGCGGCAGGCTGGCGGATCTGGGCCTGGGCTAAGTTGGTCAAGGTTTGGGCCACGCTAAGATGGTCGGACCTCCAGGCTATCTTGCCGGCCGAGCTAGTGATGGTGGAGGGGCGACTCACCACCATCCTCCGGAAGACCAAGACGTCTGGCGCTACGAGGAGGGTCAAGGAGCTACCGGTCGTGGTGTCCGAGCACGCCTTTCTGGTCGCTAAGAGCTGGCTGGTGACCGGCTTCGACCTCCTCAAGGCCCACGCTAACTACGCCCGGGACTACCTCATGCCGCGGCTGGGCCGGGCGGGGCAGCTAGAGAAGAAGATGGCTACCTATGCGGACGCTATGGTGGCAACCGCGGGGCTGCTGGCTATCATGGGCTACCCGCGGGAGGTCCAGGGCTATTGGACGGAGCACAGTGAGCGCTCAGTGCTACCAACAGGGTTGGCGCTAAAGGAGATCCCCCCGCAAGATAAGGATCTGCTAGGGCGTTGGAAACCCGAGGGGTCCGACGTGTACGCTAGATCCTTTGCGGGTCGGGTGTCCCGTCTCCAAGCTCTCTTCGCTAAGACAGCTAGGGGGGACGACCGCTACGAGGCGCTCGACGAGCGTGAAATCGCCGCGGATCTGGAGCCCTGGCTGGAAGAGAGGGCCAAGCTAACCCACAGCCAGGCTATCCACATGGCGGCGAGGCTGCGGAAGATCTGGATGGAGGGCCTGCTAGGAGTCCCGACAGAGGCGGAAGAGCTAGAGGTTCCCGAGGGGCCCGAAGAGCCAGTGGAACCGCTAGTGCCCGGGAGTAGCTCCGAGGCCTCTGCAGAGGTCGTGGAACGGCCCGCTAAGAAGCAGGCCAGGGTTCCCGACCGCAGCCAGGGCAGCTATGTAATCGTAGAGGTCCCGGGTGCCATTTTCCGCCTGCACAAGGCGGGCGCTACAGGTTGCTGGATGGGAAAGCGACGGGCTTTCCGCAACGCTAGGGTTTTGGATTCGGTTCCGGAGCCGCATGAGTACACACATGTGTGCAAGCTATGCTGGCCGAACCAGGGGGCTATCTCCGAAGGGGACGCTAGCGAAGGATCGCTCGCTAACTCGGAAGATGACGAGGCCCCAGAGGATCACGCAACGGGGTCCGCTAGCAGTCATCCTTGAGCGCAGGGCGTGCTAAGCCGCCGAACTCGCACTCGCACTGAGGCTAGAAAGGCTGCTAGGTCGGCACCCTCTTTTCCTTTCCCCTCTGTCTCCCTCTCTCTCTCTCTCTTCCCTCCCTTGCGAAACGCCGCTAGTTTTTGAAGGGGGTGTGCTCGGGGGGGGGGGGGGGGGGGGGGGGGGGGGGGGGGGGGGGGGGGGGGGGGGGGGGGGGGGGGGAGGGGAGAAAGAAGAGAGTGGAGGGAACCACGTTCTTGCTACATGTCACTTGCTGTGTTGCTTGTGTTGTGCTTTCGTGTTCCGCTAGTGCGCTGTAGGAGGAGCAAGGAGCGAAGGCAGGCGCTAGGAAACCGGGGCCGGGGGACCCCTTCGCTGGCCACCCAGGGAACACAGGAGCTAGGAGAGGAGCCAGTGTCTGCGCTAGGTCCGTCCTGCAGGTAGGAGCTAAGGAGCGGAGGAAGGCGCTACGAAACGTGCGGGTTTGGACCCCGCTAGGCAACAGGGCAACAAAGGAGCTAGGCGCAGGAGCCAGTGACTGTGCTAAACCTCCCTCCACGCTAGCCCTCGGCTTCGCTACCCTAAGGTAGCTAGATTTTCGATAGTCGTTTCACCTGATCCGTGCCTTGGGCGCCGCTATGGGTGGCAAAGGAAAGGATGCCACTGCTACAACGCCTAAGGGCGCGGGGCCACCAGGTGGTCCAGCTACGGCAGAACAGCCCGCTAGTGGAGACTACCTTCCGGAGACCCTCCGCGGTCTTCGGAAGGCGCTAAGGTTTCGGCCTTCAGAGTGCACGGATGGGCTGCACCGCTATCTCGACAAGCCTCTGCTACAGGAGCTGATCGCTATGTCGCAGGAGGCGATCGAGAGGCTAGACAAAGAGTCCCCGCCACGAAAGTGGATAGGGGCCGGGCTACGAGCCCCGCTAACCTGATGGAACGGCGGGTTCTGTCCGCTACCAGCTGGGCCGACTTGTCCCAAGAGGACATCGCTAGCCTGGACGAAGCTATGTCAGCGGGCCTCACGCAAAGGTTCGCCGCTACAGAGGCCGCCGCTGCAGCAACAAAGGCCCAGCTAGATCAGCTTGCTGCTGCTAATGCAGCCGCTAGCGCTGCTAAGGCCAAGGCCCGCAGAGACGCGGAGGCCGCAGCCGCTAGGGAGAAGGCCGAGCACGACCAGAGGGTCGCAGCGGCCGCGCTAGCAGAGAAGCGGAAGGAAGCCGCGGAGCGGCTCGCTAAAGAGGAACAGGCTGCCGAGCTGGAGTACCAGCAGGCGGTGGCCGCTAGCAGAGCCTCCCTGCAGGCCGCAGAGGAGGCCGCTACCACAGATGCAACAGCTACCGGCAGTGCTGACCCGGCGCCGGTGGCCGCTACTGCCGCCGACACTGCGGCACCCGCTAGCATGGACCCGACGCCGGCAGAGTCGGCCGCTAGAAGGTTCATGGAGATGGGGCCGAGAGCCGCTAGCCCCTCGCCCCCTCGCGCTACCAGCCCGGGCCGGAGCCGAGGCAAGGGCGCTAAGGGCAGGCCGGCCGAGGGCAAAGACGGCAAGGGCCAGCCGCCCGCTACGATCAATGTGTTTGACTACACGTGGGGCACGCTATTCGAGGACTCCGACCGCTACCTGGAGTTGCTACGCCGCGAACTCCAGCAGGATCGCGCTATCCAGCAAGCGGGGGGCATGCCCGACAATGTCCGGGCCGCTAAGGGCACGCCAGTGAGCGTCGCGCTAAAGGGGAGAGCCCGACCCCCTCCGGGGGCCCACGCTAACAGTCTCCCCAGAGGGGAGAGCTACTGGTACCTCGAGCTCTCGTGGTCCGCTATTGACCGCGATCTGTGGCCGCTAGGTTCCTGGGACCAGCGCTTCGAGAAGGGGAAGGGCAGGGGACCCAACCCCCGCTATGGCAAAGGCTATGATGGCACGCTAGTCAAGGGTGCTATCCACCATGGGGAGCACCTGTACTCGCTAGGGAGGGAGGACGTGGCACTGATGTGTCGCTACACTCACCCTCCCGCTAACACGCCCCAAGGGGAGCGCGCTAGCGAACTGCTTTCCATGCTGCTACCTAGCTGCTATACGCAGTACCAGCCGAATCGCTGCCGCTACTCCCTTGGCCACTGGGACGCTAACGCCTGTATTTTCAGGTGCGCTACGACCTGCGAGGTCTGTTCGCTAAGAGCCTGTAACAGGCGGATGTGGTTTAAGTGTGACGACCACGCTACTCACTGTTGTGATGGGTGCAAGCAGTGGAGCCGCGGGGAGGATTGGGGCGGCCGCTAAAACAGGCAGCCCCCTGCCTCGCTACAGGCCCCGGCCTCGCTACTTGCACCCGCTACTTTTGTCTTGCATGTGGCTACTCTTGCAGCGCCCTCTGCTGCCGACCGCTAGCCGCAGCAAAAGTCAGGGGCGTCCCTCGCTACAGTTGCCAGTGTGTGCGCGCTACAGTCATGCTACACACATGTCGGCAGCCAGAAAGAAGGGACGGCTAGAGCGAGAGAGTGTCGAGAGTCTTGGGGGGGGGCGGGGCCGGGGTCGGTGGTGCTGCTAGGGCCGCTCTCTGCTGCAGTGACCCCTTTCAGCGAAAGCTATCGACCGGCACTCCCAGACACACTCTCACGCTAGGAGCTTTTCCCCAATGTGCTAGCAGGAATTTTTCTTTTCACATTTTTCCTTAGGGTAGCGTAGGGCCCGTCGTGCCGGCTACCATGGCAGAGGCTCTGGCGAAGAAGCTAGCCCTCGGAAGCAGCGAGCTTCGTTTCCTGCTAGTGCAACATAAAGTCTCGGATGCTATCCAATCCGAGCTCTTTTCCAACGGTATTGATACCGTCGCTAAGTTCGCAGCCTCGGCAACAGATGAGGCGGACCTCAAGAAGATGCTAAAGGACAGCTTTGCAATTGAGCCGTCCACCTCGCTCGCTAGCCGCGCTCAGGCCGCGGGGGTCACCATCGCATGGCGGACCGCTAATTCCCGCTCCGAGCGGCAAGCGGAGGCGGAGGCTACACATGAGGTCCGGGATTGGGCGAAGCCCATCCCCGCTACGGATTACATGGCCATGCGCCAGGCCTTCACAGCTAAGTTCGGAGACCTGGAGGACAAGCAAACTCCCGCTAAGGAGTACATCGAGAAGAAGCTAGGTGAGCTCGAATCTGGCGAGTTCCGAGCGGAGCCGCTAACCGAGGTCATCAGCCGGGACGAGTGGGATCCTGACACGCTACTGCCCGTCTGGAACGGCAATGGCACGCTATCCATGAAGAAGGGCGGAGCTAGGGCCCCCATGCCCTCTGGGCCGGAGCAGCTACGGCTGCGGCTCACGGTCCTCCAGAACACGCTAATTATGATGCAGCTAAAACACCCCAATCGAGAGGAGCTAAAGGATGTCAACATGGCCCTCTTCGAGCGCTATAAAGACTATCTCCTCGGAGACTATTGCTATGGTCTCCGGTCCAGTGCCGACTCGGGGTCGCTAGTGCCCCCGTGGACCTTGGTCCTCAGCTACGAGCACGCTATCAGGAAGCACGCCTACAAGGTCATGGCCACGGCCGGCTACTCCTTCGGTGCTGCGCTAGTCCTGGCCTACAAGGACGCTAGCGTGAAGGAGCGGCACTTCACGACGCCGCTAGCCCTCCATGCCAAGCGGCCGCAGCCCTGGACCTCCACAGAGGACCGGCCCGCTAAGACCCCCAAGGGGAAGGGCAAAGGCAAAGACGGCCCCCCCAAAGGGGGCAAAGCTAAGAAACGCTTGGGTGCCGATCGCACCCCGCAGGGGAAGCCCATCTGCTTCCGCTACAATGCTAAGGGATGCAAGAATGGCAGCAAGTGCCACTTCGAGCACGTTTGCTCGCTATGCTTCGGCAAGCACCCAGCTACCAAGTGCCCGAGCAAGCAGACCGACGCAGCTAAGGAGGACAAGCCCTCCAACTGACCCGCTACGGCGGCTGCGCCCTCAGTGCCTGTGACCCCCCCCGGGGGGGATGCTACGCCAGACTCACCGGCCGCTACGCCAGCAGCGCCGGCCGCTACGCCGACAAAGCCGCTACGGGTGCTGTACCTCTTCTCAGGTACCTCACGCCGGCTAGATGTGGCGCACTGCCTGCACCAGCTAGCAGCAGAGCTCGGGAAAGATGTGCGGGTCGAATGTGTCGACCTGCTACGGCACGCTAAATACGACCTCAGCCATCCCAAGATCCGGCAAAGCTACCTGGACCGGATCGCTAGCAAAGAGTTCCATGCCGTGGTTCTCTCCCCGCCATGTGCTAGTTTCTCCAGGGCGCCTTGGGCTAACTTCCAAGGGCCCCGCCCGGTGCGCAGCTACGAGTTTCCCCGAGGCCTGGAGACGCTAACACCTGCAGAGCGCGATCGAGCTATACTAGGCAACATTTTTGCGGATTTCAGCTTTGAGGTCGCTAATCTCGTGGCCGATGGTGCAGCTACCTTCCTGGCCATGGAACAGCCCGAGGACCTTGGTGCCCTCGCTAAGGGCCCGCGCAAAGGAGCACGGCCGGCCTCTATGTGGCAGTGGCCGCCGCTAGCCACCCTTCTGGAAAAGGGGCTACGGACCGTGGCCTTCCACCAGGCTAGTTTTGGTACGCCATACGCTAAGCCTACACGGCTACTCCTGAAGTGTTCTTCCGCTATGCCAGACTTTGTGCACGAAGGCCTGCCGTGCTATGACAAAAAGGGCTGCTACACAGGACCGCTGCCTTCTGCTGCTACCTTGGGTCGCATGTTCAAACGCACCGCTAAGGGCCCCTTCAAGACCTCAGGTTCTGAGAAGTGGCCCGCTAGATGTGCCAGTGGCTGGCTACCCTAATTCTGGACTCCTGCCAGCACCCTGCTACCGCTGCCCAGGGGGAGGGGGGTGGCGCTAGGCCGGAGTGCCCGCTACCCGAGACCTTCCCGACCTGTGAGCCGGAGGGTCCGCGAGTGCTAGGGGGTTCAGGACCACCAAGGACCTGCCAACAGCTAGGTGGCAACAAGAGCTACCACGATGGTGGGGGCCTCTGCTCCCCAGGACGCTGGCCCCACGCTACCCGCAGCTATGCCGATGGTCCCAACTGGAACTGGCTACGGGAGAAGATGATGGAGGTGATCCTCGCCAAGGTGGGTTCGGAGGCGGAGCTAGAGAAAAAAGCCTTCCAAATGGCGACCAAAAAGACCAAGGGCTGTGCCCTGGCTAGCTCCGAAGACCTCCAGGAGCAGCTACGCTTGATCTAGAAAGAGTGGCTGGAAGCTAACGACCTGGGGGACCCGGAGCTGCTGAAGGTGGCCCCGGGGCAACCGCTATACCTCCGCCTCATTCGGGCGCTACTGACCGCGGCCGGCGATCCCGACAGGGACTTCCTCCTCCAGGCCGAGGAGGGGCTACCGGTGGGGGTGAGAGACCCGCTACCACGCACTCCCCACGTTTTCGAGGAACAGCTAAAGTGGCCTTTGGAGAACGCCCCTTGGGAGGCGGCGCTAGCCTGGGTCCCGAACTACTCCTCGGTGGAGGAGTACCGGGAGTTCGCTAGGGAGAAGTTCGAAGAGGACGTGGCGGAGGGCCTCATGGTCAAGATGACGCTAGGCGAGTTCAAAGCCCGCTATGGCGAGCATCGAGCCATCGCCGCGCTAGCTGTCATCGTCGAGGACGAAGCTAGTGGAAAGAAGAGGATGATCCACGACGCTACTCACGGGGTCCGGGTCAACCACCGCATCAAGTGCAGGGATAAGATCCGGGCCCCGGGAGCTAGGGAGAAGAAGCAGCTACTTCGGGAACACATCGACGCTAACGAGGTGGCTTTCTCCGTGGTGGGCGACATCGCTAAGGCTCACCGACGCTACAAGCATGCTGAAGGAGAGCATGGCTACCTGGGGTGTCAGATCGACACCGAGGAAGCTACACCGGGGGACCCCGACAGCCAGACGGTTTACGTTAACCTGGTGGGGACCTTCGGGCTATCCTGCGCGAGCTACTGGTGGACCCGCATAGCGGCGTGTGGGCTTCGGCTCACGTACCACCTGCTAGGGCCATCGTTCCCGCTAGACATGCTCCTCTATGCCGACGACCTCGAGTCCTTGGGCCGGGGGGCTAGAGGGCGCATGGGGATCCCGCTAAGTTATCTCTTCCTCGCTAGTCTTGGGTACCCCTTCAAGTGGGCCAAGACGAGGGGGGGATTTCGGGTGGAGTGGCTAGGCATGGAGACGGAGTACTCCACCTGGAGGCTAGGTCTGTCTCAGAAGAGAACCGACTGGCTAGTGGAATGGCTACGGAAGCTAGTCCGTGACGGGAAGTGCGAGGCCCGGCCCTTTGCGCAGGGGCTAGGGCGCCTGGGGTTCGCTTCCATGGCGCTAGACTGGGAGCGCCCCTTCTTGGGACCGCTACACGCCTGGTCTTCAGCCGTACAAGGGAAGCTGGGGATCCTCACGCTACCCACGATGATTCGCGTCCTCTGTGGCTGGCTAGCAGACCGTTTAGCAGCGGGGGGCCGTCTCCAGAAGCCGGCCTCGCTATTGGACGGGGCGGCACCGCTCTCCTTTTACACCGACGCTAAGGCCGAGAACGGACGTGCCTGGATTGGGGGCTTCCTCGAGCTAGTGGACGGCTGCCACGGTCCCTGGTTCTCGCTAGAGGTGAAGAAGGAATGGGCCCCCTGGGCCTTCGCTAAAGGAGACCCGAACAAGGTCATAGCCGCGCTGGAGCTACTGGCTACTCTGGTTGGTGTGAGGCTCTGGGTACCGGAAGGGGATGCTAAGAAGACCTCCAAGGTGGCCATCCGTGGCTACACTGACAACCAGTCCAACGAAGCGCTACTGAAGAAGGCTATGACGACGAAGTTCCCGTCGACCCTGGTGTTGATGGAGCTAGCAGAGGAACTCTCCGCTAAGAACTGTGAGCTTCAGCTACAGTGGATCCGCAGGGATCTGAACCAGCTAGCGGACGACCTCACGAACGAGAACTTCGCTAGTTTCTCCCCGGACTTCAGGGTGAACCTGGAGGGGGGGAAGCTAGAGTGGCGCGTGCTGGGCCGTCTCCTCGAACACTCGGCTAGCTACTTCCAAGAGCTAGGAGTGAGGAAAAGAACCGGAGAGCCGAAGGCTCCAAGGTTCGCTAAGAAGGCCCGTAAGCTAGGTCCCTGGTAGCCCTACGGCTGCGCAAGGAGATTAGCTAGCCAAAGGCTAGAGTTCTTCTCCGGGCTAACGCGGGACTTCGCCACAACGCTAAAAAGAGAGAAGTTCGTGTTGTCCGTGCTACTGCGTGAAGCCAGCTAGCTTAAGCTAGGCTTGCTACGTACTCCCCGGAGGTGTAGAGGGAGGTGGCGGGAGGATACGCTAGCTAGTGTACGCACTCGTGCCGAGGGACGAGGTACGACAGTGTATGCTAGCGCCAGTATCCCTTTGGGAAACATCGAAGGTGTTTCGCTAGAAAACGTCGAAGGGGTTTTCCTCTGAAGCTAAACAGAACGAAGCTTGTCTGTTTGCTAGAGTGTCTGCACATGGCCGGTGAAGCAGTGCTACTCCGTGGCCATTGTGCTGAAAGGCCCCCAGCTATTGGGGGGCAAATTTCGAGTGCCCACCCAACCCACCCTGGAGATTAGCTAGCCAAAGGCTAGAGTTCTTCTCCGGGCTAACGCGGGACTTCGCCACAACGCTAAAAAGAGAGAAGTTCGTGTTGTCCGTGCTACTGCGTGAAGCCAGCTAGCTTAAGCTAGGCTTGCTACGTACTCCCCGGAGGTGTAGAGGGAGGTGGCGGGAGGATACGCTAGCTAGTGTACTGGATAAAGTCCCCCATCAGGGGGGGTAATTTTGAAGTACCCGCCCTGCCCACCCTGGGGATAGATAGCCGAAGGCTATCCGATCTCCAGGCAACCTGGGATAGTTGTGTGTTGGTCCTGTTTGGTTGTCGCTCGGCTAGCTCGCAAGCTAACTATTCGCTACCACTATCGTCCTGGAGGTGTTCTGGGGATGGTGGTGGGATATAGGAGCTAGTGCACGACCTTGTTTTCCCGATTTCGTCCATTGGGCAGGAGAGACGAAACGAAGACGGCGCAAGCGCCTTGCTAAGGTGTGGGAGGATGCCAAGGCGGCCCATGCTGGGGTGTGGCGAGTCGGCTGCAATAATGGGTAAGCCGAAGGTCCTTGGTGCGGTCCAGTGGGCGAGCGACGCCAAGGCAAGGGAAACAAACCTCAGTCCTCAGTAGCCCACTTGCGCATGAAGTTCAATGCCCCCCAGACCTATCGGAGTTCGAACCTGGGTTTAGAGAACTCTGAAAATCTGGATTCGAACTCGGAGATGAACTCAGAGTTGACGGAGTTCGATAGACCGCTTCCGTTCGGAGAATCTTCCACGCCTCTCGAAAGCGATTCATGTGGACTTCGTTCGCTTTGGAGAAGGCCTTGTCGATCTCTTTGTGTCGAGTTCGCTTTTTTGGTTCAGAACATTGTCTTTGCTTTGAGAACCCCCAAATCCCCAAAGGCGAGCTCGTGTGAGCTTCTCCTTCTGTTGGAAAAGGATTTGGCCTTGTTTGGTCGATTGCGTGTTTGTCTGTGTCGATTTCGCTTTATTTCTTTATTTTCATTGCTTTTAAAGCCTCCAAGCGATTTCGTGTGAGCTTCTCCTTCGTATTGGAAAATGATCTTCTGGTTGATATTTCCTTGTTTTTTCCTGCGCCAATATCCTACTCCGAAAAATCGCTTTCAACACCCACAAAAGCGATTTCGTGTGGGCTTCTCCCCTCCCTAAGCAATTCTGTCTTCTACTTTTGTTTTCTTCGCTTTTAAACCTAAAGCGATTTCGTGTGGGCTTCTCCTTCTTTCGTGTTGGAGAACTTTTAAAACCCAAAAGCCATTTCGGGCTTCTCCCTTGCCTTCTGCTTTTGTTTTCTGCGCAATTCAACCCCCTAAAGCGATTTCGTGTGGGCTTCTCCTTGTTTCGTGTTGGAGAAAGATTTCTAGTCTTTTCCTTCAACAACTTCGGTGGTAAAACCCTTAAAGCGATTTCGTGTGGGCTTCTCTTGCTTTCGTGTTGGTTATCGATTCTTCCTTGCTTTACCTTTCCATCCCGAAAGTGCTTGTGTGCCTTCTTTTTTTCTTCGCTTTTTCGCGGGCTTCTCCTTCTTTCGTGTTCGGGGAACTCTGTGTTCGAACCCTGGGTTCGGGAAACTCCATGTTCGAACCCTGGGTTCAGGGAACTCTATGTTCGAACCCCGGGTTCGGGGGACTCTATGTTCGAACCCCGGGTTCGGGGAACTCCATGTTCGAACCCTGGGTTGCACGTTTTTGTGGACAAGGAAGGGGACCTCATTGCCAAAATCAAAGAGTCGCCGGCTGGAGCAGTTCCAGGCAAGGATGCAAGCTGGGCTGTGCACTCGATCAATCAAGGGGCACATCATGTGTGACGAGAACTGTCTTCGTAAAAGAAGAGAGGGTTTGAGAGGACCAGCTTGGGTCAGGTGGAGCACCTCATTCTTGTCACAATCGAGGAGTTCTCCGCAAGCATGGTGCAGTGCCCACGTCTTTTTTCTCAGGCAGCAACTTCGGCAATGTGACTGACCCAGTGAGGCTCGATGCGCCGGGAGAGGTGAGGCAGCTCAGCGTTGAGGAGAACAGGGTTTGCGGGCTCAGGGGTTTAGCGTTTGGCGGCTTTGGGGTAGTCCATTAATTCCTAATTGAGGTTGGGTAACAAGATCACATTGATAGTGTGTTTTCCATACGTAGTTTCCTCGCGCTGCAGCAGGACCGCGCGGGAGGTCCCGGATTCCAGTCCAGGCCATGGCTGCGGCAAGCCACGCAACACGTTTTGGGAGGGAAGGCCTGAGATCTTGTACCAGGAGATGGAGGCCTCCTACAACCTGTCGGCTGGGATTGATTGCCAGGTTGCAGATGGTGTCTTGGCCAGCATTGCAGCTGTAGAACGGTTGCCCTATGTTGGCTTCTTTTTGACGGAGACCTGCCTGAATAAAGTGCAGAAGGTCATCGTGTGCCGAGTCCTGAAAGAGATGCCCCCCCCCCAATGGCAAGGTGCACGAGAGCAAGTTGGTTGAGACCTTGGCAGACGCAACGCCATCGTCAAGCTCAATGCCTGCCGGTGGAGCAGCCGCCCCAGTGCCAGCGGCAGGTGGCGGCAGCAGCAGCACCGCGCAGAACGTGCTTGATCAGTTCCAGGCACTGACTAAGTTAAATAACGTATCAATATATCAGCAGTTTGATTTCTTACGAATAATAGGCCTTAAACTTGAAAAACCCTAAAGCCCTGAACCTTACGACCTTAAAAGGTAAGCCTTAAATATCACGCTCAACCCTACAAGTGTAGCAAGCATAGAGACAGGAATATGCAACTAACTTCACGGCTGGCCCGCATGCAGGCCCTGGCCCTGCAGCAGTTCTAGATTTGGAACAGAGGCTGAGCGTCTGATGGAAAAATCAGATTCTAGGGAGAGCAACTCAGCCTGGCCAGGCCCCTGCATGTATCAGGTGGCCTAGCATGGTTTTCCAAGCTGAGCCTTGGTGAAGCACAGAAGGCAAAATGATCCAGTCTGTCAGTGCGAGTGCATTGGTCTTGCACAGACGGTTGTTAACGTTGGCTTGCCGCCATCCGCGGCGATATTTGTGTCAACCGCTTAGTGCTTCGAGCTGCGCACATGGACCTTTGCTACGCAATGGACGTGCCGAAGAGCTGCATGGGCTTTGATGAAACTACAAGTGAATTGTGCATAGCAGACATGGTTGATCTTGACACTCCGAGGCATTCAGCGGTGGAGCTGGGAAGGCGAAGACAAAGAACCAAAAATGGTTGCTGGTGCAAGCCAGCCCATGAAGAAGAGTCAGATGAAGAAGCCAGCTCAGATGAAGAAGCTGGCCGCTGCAGCCAAATCAAAGGCAAACCGGCTTCAACAAAGGCCAGCGCCAAGAAGGTAAGAAGGTGGGGCCTGCTGTGAGACCGTTATCGGTGCGTCGCCACAGCTGGACTTGCAGCCAGTGGAGTCGCCGCGGAGTTCTTGGCCGCCAGCCTTGCGTTCCGTTGCGCAAGCGTCGCACACAATTATCCCTTCCGAATCTGACACATGTTGAAGCCCAGGATCGTGGCGAACGACATCAGCAAGGACACCCCGAGCTGATTGGGCCAGGGACTCCGATATCTACGTGTGTGCACACCCTTGGCAGCCACGGAGCAAAGCTGGCTCGATGGAAGGGGTGAATGAACGAGTCCCAACGCCGTGGCCAGGTCATGGTCAGGGTGCCGTTCCAGATCATGAAGTTGAAGCCCACGTCTCCTGGACAGTGTGCCGGTGTTGGTCGAGCCGAGCTCGAGCTTCATAATTCTATCGCCCGCGTCGGCTGAGAAAAGTCGGTCGGGAAGCGGGTGAGGATGGAGGGGCTGACCCGGGCGGAGGGGGGGAGGGCGGGGGGCCCAAAAAAAGGGGAAATAACGAACAAAGAAAAGAAGGAAGTGGGCAGAAGGAAAAGGAGGAAAGAGAAGGAGGGAGCTTGGGGCCGGAAAGCGGCGGACAGGTGGAAAAAGAAGAAAAAGCCAAGAACGTGGAAGAGGAAGAAGGAACGCTTGGATGAAGAAAGGACAGGGTAGACCAAAAAGCAAGTCAAGAGAAGTTGGGCCGGGAAGTAAGCAATGAAAAAACACGCGAGCGAAGGACAGGAAGGAAGGGTGGGAGATGGAAAGCAGCGGGAAGATGGAGAAGTGACGAAAGATGGAGAAAGAGAAGAAGGAGAAAGGGAAGGAAGAATGCTTGGCAGGCAGGGGTGCGCCGGCTTCTGGCATCCCGCTTTTGGCGGCTTGTTTTCGACCCCCTTGCCCGGCTTCCGCCCTGCCACCCGTGACTTTCACAATTTCTCACCTCCCCCCCCTCCCCTCCCCCTGAATTTGTTGCTGATTTTGTTTGCCCAACTCTTTTCCCCCTTTTCCGACCCCTGAGATGGCTTCACCAGTTTGCTGAATACCAGCAACTGCAGCTGCAGCGGAAGCGTCTGAAAATTCAGTTTGTGCAGTGTGTCCTTGGTGTTGCTGACATGCTTGTCGGAAATGTTCATTTGGAACGCTGTTTGACTCTGGATGACTGCATGGGTCCTGGCACAAACCCGCCATTGCCGCAGACCTCAGGCATGGGCAAAACCCAGATGAACAGTTTCAAAGTTTCAACCGCCTCCAGGTTCTGCGCTTGAAGGATGGACCGCAGGACATCATTTGCAACATCGGCTCCAGCAACAGCACGCACTTCATCGGAAAGGCACCTTGCCTGACAGCCTCCTCGTGCGCAAGCTTTTGGTACTACTCCACTGCGCGTGGGCGAGATCTGAATTGCAACGATTTTTTAATCCCACAGGCTATGTCGTCAAGCCAGTTCCCTGGCTGGGGTCAGATTGTTTCACGCAAGGATTTTGCGCACATGCTTGGAAACGCCATGCAGAACCTGGGTTCTGGGTTGTTGTTGTTCCCCCAAGGCCGGACCCTGGATTAGCCTGGATTGTGAAGTTCAACCCAGGTTCGGCTGGACCGTCCTAAGTCCTAAGCATAGGTTTTTGGAATGTTCCCGGACTTTGGGTTGAACTCCGGGGTGGTGGGGGGGGGGGGGGCAAAAATAACGTCGGAACTCAGGAAATTTGGGTTCGGAGTTCACGAACTCAGGTTCAACCTGGGGCTCGAACTCTATGTTCGAACCCCGGGTTCCGGGCCCGGAACCCAGGGTTCGAACATAGAGTTCCCCGAACCCAGGGTTCGAATAGAGAGTTCCCCGAACCCAGGACGCGAATATAGAGTTCCCCGAACACAGGGTTCAAACATGAGTTCCCCGAACCCAGGGTTCGAATATAGAGTTCCCCGAACGCAGTGTCCGAACATAGAGTTCCCCGAACCCAGGGTTCCCTCTCTTTCTCCAGAAAATCGACCTCCTTGCATGCCTCACCGAGCTTGCTGTGCGAATCCAAGCAGTCTTCAACCGACTTGGCCTGTCTGAGGCTTGCCCGCATGCTCTCATGATACTTCAAGCTGACGATCGCCTCTCCAAACAAGGCCAGCACCGCGCGTCTGCTGCCGCATCCAGCCGGACTTCCAACCAAGAGACACGAGTTCCTCGCCCACGTGCTCCCGGCTGCAGGGGACCAAGAAGCGCGGTCAGATGAGTGCCGAGGCCGCAACAATCAAGGACGCAAAGGATCGCACCGGCCGCGCAGCGAAGCTTCAATCTGCTTCAATCGCAACCCGCTACGAGCAGGACGATCAGCTCCGAATGCGGGTGATGCAGGAGGGCAGGACCAAGGAGGATATGCAGAAGATCGACTACCTGTCGTGCGCAATTCGCAGGAAGACGGCACCGCCCCAGCTAAGCTGGTCTATTATACAATTATACCCACTGCGAGGTGGAGCGTTTGCGCTTCCTACCTTTGGTTGATGACACAGCCAACGTTCCCCATTGGGTTGACGTACATGGGCGCTGGGCGCCATCTTGAACCCTTACATGTACGCGGAGATCGCTGCTGTGACCTTTGACCAGTGACGCCCGTCGCATCCTGACGTTCGACGGCGAGGTCCTACTCCTGATGCAATCGTCCAGGAGCTCTCTCACGTCCTGGTAGACAGTCTGAGGAGGGCAACGAGGCAGACGGCAAACACTGGCCGAACAGAATGGTCAAGTCGCGGCGTGTAACCGCCAAGCTGTCCCCAAGGCACGACCTCCAGGAGCCGAGCCCTTCTATCGCAGGTACACGCTGGCCCGATGGGACGAGTGACTGACGAGTGGTTCCGCAGTCGAATATTCGCAAGCCGAGTGGGATGCCTGAAACCGCTCGCACCGGTATTGATTATTGGTCTGCCTTTGGTTCTTGTTGCGTACAGCTTTGCGCTTGCAGGGCTTCCCTATGTCGTGCATTTATATATGCTAGCTTCGGCACAAACCATCTTTGCTGATAGTCCAGAGCAGCCTGGAGCCAAATAGAGAACATCCGCCTTATAGCTTGAGCAGCACGGCGAGGCGCGTGTAGATTTTACCCTGCCTCCATGTCTGCTTTTGATATCCTCTTTACGCGACTACATGTGGGCTCAAGTCCCGAGAATAAACAGTCCGCTCATGGTTGACTTACCGGTAGTTATTTGTGTGTGAGCTGTAACAGGTCAAACTTCAATCATACCTTGGCAGTAAAACGGTCATGGCCACGGGGTTCCTCTAAAACGTATCTCCTCAGGGGTTTCACAACCTTCTGTTTGCTCCGCACTGGGATGGAGTGGGAACTTGTAGACGGAATGGCAGCACAAAGAAACACGAAACAACCTCATGCTTCAAGTCTATCAACTTTTGCCTGGGGCCCGAGCAAATAAGCATCTAAGTTGGGCAACCTGCAACTTTACGCAAGGGATGGCAGAGTTCGATGCAAAGGTGCTGCTCAAGTCCAAGATGCGGCAGCGTCGGCAACAGGCGGGCCCTGCTTCAGCAGAGGAAGAGCGCAGGGTACTTGCATGGTTGGAAAGGCATCAATCGAAGTTATGGCGGATCCGCGCTTGGGGCACGCCGAGGGTTGCCGCAGCTGTGCTCCTTTTAGCCGGCCGTGCCTTTCGTGAAGAGGCGACCACCTTCAGGGCGTACTCCGGCCGCTCGGCTGACCGCGTCGCTATCGTTGCAATGCCGAAGGCAAACCACGCAAGAGCCCAGGCCGAAAAGTCTGCTCCAAGAGGTGTCACATGGGTCTGGAGCCTGGCGGGTTGCCAATCTAGACTCTCTGCCTTGAGCCCACTCTATGCTTGCTCTTCTGGACCAAGCCGGGTGTTGCAGATCACGCATGAATTCCTCTTGATTCCCAGTCTAAAGAACTAGTCTGCCAGTGTTTACTCCCCCCGTGGCCATGGTCCGGAAGCGGAGTTCTTCTGCGTCGCCTGCAGCTTAGATCGCATAGACTCCGTTGGAGCAAGGCAGGTGCCCGTCTTTGCAAGCAGGCCCCAGTCGCCACCAAAGAAAGGTAAGAGGGAAAAGCAGAAGATCCACGAGAAAAGCAGGAAGAAGGCTCCTTCGCTCGGCTCGCACTAGGGCTCGTTCAGCGAGTTGACGGTGTTTCAAGGCACAGGTGGAAGAGCTCCCCAAGAAGGCCTGGGAGTTCGTTGGGCGCCGTGCAGAGGTCTGCTTTGAGCTGGGGCATCAAGTTGCTGGTAGACGTTGTGGCCTTGGGCCGTTGAGGAAGAGGCGCCCAAGGAGGTCCCAGAAGCAAAGCCTCGGAAGAAGGGGCCCACATCTTACGAGCTCCAGTCGATCCACCTTCAGTAGTTCAGCTCCGAGGCTTTTTAAAGAGAAGCCCAAGAAAATCGCCCAGGAATCCAAAAAGGCAAGGGGAGGGACCTTTTTTTTTTTTGCGCATGGGCTTAGCGAGAGCCTGGGAGCCCGCTGGGAGCCCGAGGATGCAGATGACTGGGAGCTGCTGGACCGCTGAGGGCTGCGAGAAAGTCTGCGGCGGGGCTTGGGACGTTCCAAAACGGCTGAAACGGCAGGACGACGAGGAGCTGCTCAGCCCGGACCGGAGCCACGAAAGTGAGTTTTCAAGGCTGTCGAAGTTCGCTCTCTGAGGCCGAAAGCAGGCGCAGGAAGTGGCAGCCTCAGCCACGGATCACGGATCGGTACGGCGCCGCACGGCACGGCCCGTCAACTCGAAGCTAGGCCAAGAAAGCTCCCCAAAAAGAGGCACCCGCGAAGGCGGAGCGGCGGCATGAGCAGAGGCGAAGCGCACACCGATGGCACCGATGTGCGAAGTGTCAAAGGAGCCAAAGCCGAAGAAGGCGAAGGCAGAGGACTCCTCGAGACTCAGCGACTTTCACAGTCGCAGCCGCGCTAGCCGCCGCTAGGAGAAGAGCAAGAAGTTGGACCCCAAGCGGCGGTCGGGCAGGCCTCGCCGCCCCGCCTCCAGCGCTCTACTCTCTACTCGTCTTCTCTCAGCAGCCATTTTGGCTGAGTGTCTTCTGTCCCAATGCACACTGGGGCCTGCCCCGCTGTGCTTCGAGTCTACACATGCGATGGAGAGCGACTGCAGCTTTGATTGGCCTGACTCTGAATGTAGCTGTATCCTTCCGGCCAGCCATCGAGACTGAGGCCCGACTGAGAGCGCCAGCCGTTGCGAATCTCTCTCTTTCGCTTCCAGTATCAGTGCGAGGCAGAGATCCTCTCCCCGACGAGCCCAGAGTCGGTAGACCGAAATACCTCGGACTCTTCCTGCCTCACGGAGAAACTCGGCTCCACTCGGCTCCACTGCGCATGTACACACGCTGTGTCAGTTTTAGGGGAGCATCGGCTTGAACCGGCCCGCACGTGTGTTGTGATCAGCATGTCGGGAATCTCCGCAACTGCCCTGGAGCCCCGAAGCACGCCGAGGCATCCCGAGATGCAGCGGGCAATGCAGGCAGGTGACGTGGACGCCGTACGCTTCCTCGGCACAAAGCCCGGGGCTGGCCTGAGCCTCCTGAGCCTGCTCTGCCTTCCGAGTGGCAAAGCCGTGACGCCGCTTGAGCTGGCGGTGAGCGGAGGCACCGCTGGGACCGCAGCCGTTTCCGGTCTCGCACTGGCCGGCGCACTCTTCGAGGCCCCGGACTCCGAATTGGCTTTGGGCTTAGCACGGCTGCGGAGGCGCCTACAAGCAGAAGCCGAAAAGCTGCCGAAGCTGAACCGCTACTGGGATCCCCAAAACCTGTCCGACGGCCTCGACACCCTCCGAAACCTGGTGCCGAGAGCTCTTCACCCGACACCGGAGGAGCAAGCGACCCTGGGGGACATCCCACACGACTGGATCACTTACTATCAGATAAAGATTATGAGCGCCAATGCTCACAGCAGTCAAAATGCTTCAGTGCGACGAGAGATGGAGTTGCTGCTGTCAGCCCAAGGCTTCGATTCCTTTGCAAGAAATTATTCCTTGGGTGCCATACTGCTGGCCCTAATCCTTCTGCTGTTCAGTTTGCTGGTCTATGTCTCCTTCCGACTTCGAGTCTTTGGATGGTTTGAAGTTCCCATCTCCATGGCCGAAATGCTTCCAGGAGCCTTCAGTCCTGTGCGACTGGCAGATCCAGACTTCGATCCGTGTCGTCAGAAGAAGCAGCTGCCCTATCGATTCATGAAGGGCCAGCAGATCTCCCGACCGATCTCGGCTTGGGACAGTTTGGACAGCTTCTTTCAAGCTGTTTTGGGGGCGTATGCTTCCTGGCTCCTGCTTTGTGTGCGCATCCCGCCCGAGAAGGAGCGCGCTTTGATATGGGAGAATCGCGCCAATGCACAGTGTAGAATGTGACAGCTTCGGTGGGGGCGGGGGGAAAGGGGTGAAACCATGAATCCAGAATGCCTTCTGGCGGTCTGATGCATTCTGCAAAGGTACTTGCAGCAATGGCATGGTGGCATCCTCGTGTATACCGTTGCCTATTTCCTCTCGGGTGGTTCAAGACAACAACTCTTTGTCCGTGCAAGGGCAAGTCATTAGGTCCTTCGGGCGTCATTGTACGCAGATCCTTCGTCTGAAGGGGGTTCCCCGTCGGCAGTTGTCTGATAGCGGAGCCCGTGTTGGGTTCGCCCCCTCGCCTAGTAGCGCCTCTGCGGTTGGCTCCGGCCAATCGCTTCTATAGGCGGGCCGAGGTCGTCGTTCATCCAACCGTGGGGATGACGGCAGAACAACTCCTCCGGAGGATTCCCGAGGACGAGCCTTCTTTAGGGCCAGCGTCATATGCCGCTCAGTCATATGTGTCGACTGACTCAGCCATCTCGGTATTTCTTTGGAAATAGCACTCGTTTACGATGGCACCACTTCGTGGTTCGAACATGAGCAGCTCATCGACGACTGGTGCGGCATTACCACATTGGACGAAGAGAAGCGAGGAGAGGACTGTCTCTCAAGACGATGCTCTCCGGTATAGCGGCCGTACAAAAAGACGCACTGGATCGTAAAAGGCGTGTCGCCAAAGATGGAGTCGAGTACTTCCAGAAGAAGATGCGACCGTTCTTCATCAAGGGAGACCAGTATGTCTACCTCTGGAGATCCCTGGGTCTCCTCAAGGCGTGGAAAGGCAATCAAGATTCCGATCACGTTGACTTCGCCGCGTAAACTCACAGACGTTCCCATCCGACATGAGACGAAGTACCTCATTATTTACATCTCGTATCGGAACTACGAAGATGCAACAGCAACATGCGAAAGGTTCGAGCGCGGCATGCCCAATTTAAGATGGCAAGAGCAGTCTTACGCTGAAATCACCACTACGCGTGTGGAAGGCTTGTTTGATGCCAGTGGTTGTTTACGGTCTGCATGCTACTGTACAGGTGTCACAGGGCATGGCGACTACCTCGTCCACGTCGCAGTCATCAAACAACTCAAAGCCACGGCGAGTTCTCCAATTTCATTGCCCGTGCACCAACCACTAAGCTGTTCGCGAAACTCCGAGTGCGTGACCCCGTCTCCTTCCTCTGTACACTGCAAGACAAACTAACAGTCAGCAGTCAGCTGCACGCTGGAAGTAGCTGCACATGTTAAACGTGCTGGTGAATTGTTTGCCAAACTATCTGCATTCACGGCGCCGGCTGAAGCAGATCTTTCTACGGATGTGGTTCCATGCCACAGGTGTGATCAATCGTTTGGACCCCACAAGGCTTTGAAGACTCACCGGCCATGCCCATGTAGTACACTCACGCGTTGATGCGAGGCAGGTGGCAGTGATGGCATGCGCAATGTTGACCCTCATCGCAGCGCAGATCAAGCCGGAAACCCTGCCAAGATCACCAGCGGCTCGACAACTACAGCGGGTCGTGTACCCAGCGAAAGGTCAGGGCAAGGGAAGCTATTTCGGTGGCAGGCGCGCGCTCCACAAACGTTGCGTGTCGATCGGGCTGCGGGTGCTGCGGCGTCGACGGACACGGGTCGACGGACACGGGCTCAGCACCTGACAACATCATGATGCAGTACTTGCTGACTGAGTCTCCTCATGCGCTGCCCCTGTCCATATGCTCGGCGGTAATTAGGATATGACGCGCGCTGCCTTCCCCTGGAGCGACTACTGCACAACTCTCACGAGTCTGGCTCTGTGGCTTGGTCCCACAGACGAAGCCTGGCATTCTCCGCTGGGAGTAAAGATTACAGCCGTGGCTGACAAAGGAAACCATCCGCGTTCTGAGGAACAAGTGCAGAAACTTTACAACAAGCAAATGTTGTTAGTATTTCTACCGCGAACGTGCGGAGAATGCATGTCACATCGGCGAGACATGCAGTTGAGCGCCAAGGAGGTGCGCAGCTGGAAACATGTCATGCGTGTCGGCCATTCCTGGCTCCAGAACCCAAGCACTTTATGAGGTAGATGAGCCCAGGATCGCATGTGTTTAAATCAGCATTCTTGCCCGCGTTGGTGGGTTTGTGAACAGCTTTCCTGAGTAATTGCTCGGTTCATCGCCAGCCCCCCTATTCGGGATTGGATACGGTACGAGTCGGCAGCTACTGATGAAAGGCATGCATCAAAGAATCCAGAGCTCACCAGTTAGACGAGAAGGCGCAATCTTTGGCGAGCAGCGAGGTTTGCCCTGACAGGGGCAATTGCTGCATTGTTGTGTTGCAAAGCTCAGGATGACGACGCTCAGGCAAGACAGAAGCAAGAAAAGCGTGCTGAGTTTGACGAGTTAACCAGCGCTTCTCATGATTTCTGCGTTGCCGTGAAAACTCTCGTGCAATTACCGGGTTTAGCCATTGCAGACCTGAGAGCTTGGGCTAGTGCCACCGACTGTTGCAAAAGCCGGCAGCGCAATCTGCTCCCTTTGCCGGCCGGCCATCAAATCTTGGCCTGCAAGCATCGGCTCCGGAACTGTGCGGATATCGGACTGCTTTGGCTTCACTAACCTGTGCGTCGGGAGCCTTAACTGTTTGGAGACAGGGTCAAAATGTTTGGGCAGTCCTTGCCTTGGCGGGTGCTTTTCCGGAGGCAGACAGGATCGGTGCGCCTGGGTACGAAAACATTCGTGGAGCGGATGTTGACTTGCCTGAAACAGCAGCCACTTCTGATCCTTGTCAGTCTATGAGCACATCTTTGTGCGCCAGCGTCACGGACCCCAGTTTGTATTTCCTGCTGCTGCTTGTGTTGAGGCTACTGCAAGCACCAAGTCAGCTACAAGTACTGCTCAAGTTGACAGTTCGCGAGCTGATGTGTGGTCAGCTCCGCTTGCGCCGGCATGTCAAAGGAGTTGCCGGGGTTTTCGCAAAACAGGTGGCAAACAGCGGAAGATCTGGAATGGGTCGGCCTCGTCAGACCTTGCAACCAGACCACCAATGCCTCGTCGCTTGCCCAACCCAGCTAGTCTGGAGCTGGAAGCTCGACCTGAACAGCCTGTGCTGTTGTTAAAGCGGGATGCATCCACATTTTCGACACACCCAAGGTCCCGGAATCTCTGCAGCCGTGGTTTGGACAGCCTGCGGCGCAAGTCACCGAATTGTTGGCGAAGGGCTTCACCAGGCAGCACATCCGGGAGTTCTTCATTGACTGTGATAGTTTGGATACCTCCACCGGGCTGCGCCCGACACACGTGGTCTGGCCAATGGGCTTCGCTTGGTCCTCCGCAGTCGCACAGGACACGACAGTCGCTACTGTCCTGAAACGGGGACTCCGGAAGAAAACATCTTGAGCCCAGATTATGAGCCTCCGGCTTGCCAGGATGAGCTGTGTGATCGCCACTGACCGTGCTCTCTGACAGATGTGCTGCGACGGGTGCTGCGCTATTGACCCGGCTGGATGCCATGGAGAAGCATGTCTCGTTGGCGTGTGACGTCTTCACCATGAGTTTGTGTAAGACATGTGCGCACACTGTGGAGATTGCTGAAAAATAGGAGAAACGATCCCTTCACTAGGGAGGACACCCGTTCAAGGTGCACCGAGGCAAAAAATCGCTCGAAGGAGCGAGATCGAGAGAGCTGGCAGTACTGGCCACATGCGGGAGCTATTCAATGCAGCCTTGAATCAGCAAATGGCAGAAGAAGCCCTGGGCGTCACATATTCCTCCTTGCCGCAAGGCAAGTGCCGCTGCACAGGGACAGGCAGCACTCGCTAGTGCGATGACAAAGGCAGCCATGCCTAAGTTGCCGATTGCCCCGCAGAACAAGGCATCGCCTGCGAAGGAGCATCCTTCCAGGAATCCGCCAGCTTCCTTTGGAGCTAACTCGACTTTTGCTCCCAAGCAGACAAGGAGAGGCGGTCAAAACCTGAGAAATCAACGCATCAGTGCGAAAGCACAAGCTTTACCGAGCTCAGGTGAGCACCCTGGCTCTCGCCAATCGGGTCGCTGGGATGCACCAAGATCACATGAGAAACGACACCCAACGCATCCATGAGCTCGAGACCCAAAGGTCCTCTCTGAGACTCGTCAGCAGAGGAGGAGTACAGCTCGCGAAAACGGGAAGAGCTCCGTCCTCATGAGACTCTCCATAGAGGATGCCAAGTCCAAGATAATATGATGGTCAACTTTCTTTCCAGGAATTCAAGGAGATACTCTTTCAGTTTGTTGCCGTAAGAAGATCAACGGAGCAAGCTGCAGGGTCCATAGCGGAAAGGCTTAAATCTCACCGGAATACTCTTTCTAGAGTACACATCATCGTGAATGGCACGCAAGTTGCAACGTCAGTACGACGAGATGCAGAATTTCCTGGAGAGAATGTTCAGGGACGTCTCGAGCGAAGAGGAAAGTCCTGGAGGACATGTTTAACGACGTCTCTAGTGAAGACGAAAGTCAGTCACTTTCTGGTGAATCTGATGGGCCAGACCGTCGAACTAATCCTGATTCTTGGGACGGTCATGGCCATGTTCGGATGGAAACCGTCAGGCATCCCGCGCACAAGCTGAGCAAGAGGCACATAAGGTGAACGGTGCACAGTGAGCCCCGAAGGACGTGATGACTTGCCCTTGCACGGATAGTCGGCTGTTTTCACTACTACGCAGAAAGAGCTATGGTGTCTTGAACCAAGTGAAAGGAAACAAAAGACAAGCAACCGATTGTCAACATGCGAGATGCCATGATGCCATTGCTGTAAGCACATATGCAGAATACATCAGACCACCAGAAGGCGCCCAGGGTTCATGGTTTCCACCGGTTTCTTTCGGTGAAAGCAAGGCCGGCACACTTACATGCTTTTGCTTTGGCTGGCCGTTTCTTCAACTGTAATGTGGAGTACACTGGGCTCTGAAAACTGTGGTAGAAGCATGTAGCATATTAGCACACTAACAACGCGCTCCACGTTTTTTGCATTCAGTTTGTAAAGCTGTCGTGATGGAGAGATCCGGACTGTACATGATCAGGTCCTGTGCGACTGTTTTGAAGCGAATTAATGCATTGTGTCCCGTGTCCTGGTGAGAACACTACTTGCTGTCTTCGGTTCCAGTGGGGTCTCACGAGCTTCTCGTCTTCTGCCGAATTCGGCATGTGCCACGAAACTTTCCGCAATTGCTTGCGGATGTGGCTCGTCAGGATCACAGTCTGCTCCAACCAGGGAGTAATCTTCCTCTCCTTCCGAAAAGATTCGGATGAAACGATTCTCTGCCTAGTGAAGGCTGGATCAACTTCCGGTGTGGGAGCAGTGGGGGGAAGTATGGAGGTGCCTGCACAGCGACAGTTGATCTAATCGTTCTGGCTTGAGCAGCTCCTGCTGTAGGCGCAGCATCGCTTGCAGGTCGCTCACATTGTGCCGGTTTGAGGTTTGTCAAGCGAAGTGTGTATGGAAACCATGTTTTGTGGAACCCGTGAGGGGGAACCTCCGCCCTTGCGCAGGACGCGTTTGATGAAGAGTACCTCACTGACGATGACGAGGAATGCCGACTTAAAGTACGGGATATCTGTGCATTCAGAGCGAAGAATGTGGGGACAATCGAGGTGATCTTCAGGGCCTTGTGCTTATTCGCGTTGGAAGCTTGGCTGATTTGCTACGCAGGGCGATATGGTGATGCCTTCCTCTTAAACCTACTGTATGTGTGCTATGCGCGGATGGCCTCATGTGTTGCTGCAAGCATCCCGACGCCCATGACGCCCATGCCTGAGAAGACAGACGACGCTGAGCTCATGCCGGGGCCGTGGCAAGAGATGGATGCAGCAGTGGCCGTCACTGCCGTTTTCGGCGTGCAGCACGGCCCACGCTGGGCCAGGGCGCAGTGCACCACCCGCAGCACCGCCGCGCCCAACAAGACCAAAAAGCAGCGACGCCTGCTGCGGCGGCGCGAGACATCTGACAGGGAAAAAGTTGAGAGGATTGAGAAGCCAGACAGCGGCACTGAGCCGGAATCCAGGGAGGCCGAGTCACCCAAAGATAGGCACGAACAAGCAGATGGAGCATCTCCGCACTCAGGGTCGGAGATGGGCGGAAGTTTCAGCGACAGATTTCAACAGCAGCTGATAAATGCAGGTATCATGCACGTGAATCATGCAGCATTGCTCGAGCATTCTGTGCTCAGCATGGTCAGCTGCTTCTTGTCTGTGCTGTTCTTGATGCACCTTCGCTGGACCTTCTCGGGCAGTTTCAGAGGTTTCTACGGTGCCAGTTCGCCCTTAGAGCTCGTGCAGGCTTACGGCCTCCCCTATTCCGTGGACAGGCTTATGGCCATAGCAGCTGAAGTCTTGCTCATCTGGTTTTGCTTTGAGCGTCTTTACGACATCTCCAGCTTGCTGCACGTCGCCAGCCTCTCCCTGCGGCAGCGGAGCGCGGCCCTACGCTTCATGCGCGAGCACCAGCCACCCTGGGCCACCGGTGTCCGGGAGGTGCCTTTAGAGCAGGCCATCGTCTACTGCGAGGAGGTCGTCCGTTGCAGTGACTTTGCCTTGGAGCTTTCCGATGTACGGTGGCAGATTTTGCATAAGCCCGTGGAGGTTATCGTGTCCATGACGGAAGGTTTGCTGTTCCTGGCCTTTCTGTTCATCGCTCTACCCTACTTTGCATTCCTGCCCTTGCCTCCCTCCTTGCGATCCTCTCTTGCCGTGCCCTCCTTACCCTCTTCGCTGCCCTTCCTTGAGCCCGTCCTGGACCCGGTGATACCCCTGACCGTTGCGCTCGTGGTCGTCTCGCCCACCGTCCACACACTGTTCCAGGCGCACTTCGCCAACACGGAGGTCACCCGACAGCGGGCGATGCTTCGCAGCAAGGCCGAAGCAGCACTCTCCTCGGCAAAAGAGGAGGAGGATGTCCCGTTCGTGCAGCTGCGGAACTCTTCCAGGGAGGCTTTGGCCCAGGCTACTCTGAGATGGAGCTCCGGAAGGGCCCTCGGCCTTCTAGAGCCTATCCTCTTGCTCTACTTCGCCTTGACCGTGGTTGGGCTGGCCGTCCTCACCAAGCTCAACTTCATCATCATCTAGACTCTAGACTCTAGATTCTCTAGACTCTGAGAGAACTGCTGTCTGCAAAAAAGAAGTTTTCTGTCGACTGCGACTTTTCCCGCAGAGCTTGCCGTACATAGACACTTTTGCGGTCTCCTTGAGCACTCTTTCAAGTAGCCTTCAACATGAGCTGGACAGAGCTTGACCCAGACTGTTGCTGCATGCCGTGGCTATTTTCGCGGCGATTTGACAGCATTGTCGATGTCACAGACGAGATGCGCATGCAACGGATGTAACGGGTAACGAGTCTAAAGATGACAGCCCCTGAGAACGAGAGCCTGTCTCGTTGAAAGTGCCAGCTGAAACGGAGCGCGATGGGCCGAACAAGTCTTTTTCTCGTATCGTCCGCATGTAGAATCCCGTGGACATTTGGACCACTTGGCAGGCCGGAGCGCAGCCGCAGCCGCAGTAGCAGCCGCAGCAGGAAGCGCAGCGATCCCAGAAGCCACAGCTGCTAAGGTTCTGAGGCACGTACTGTTGTTCTGCATCCTCTCCTCTGCACCCGTTTTGGGTTGTGTCAGCTTGTTTGTGCTGATGCCTTTCTTTCTAGATTCTAGACATGTCCATGGCTGACATGGCAGCAACACCAGAGCTGTCCAGAGAAGCCCGCTTGCTTGGTGGGAAAACAAGTCATCCCATGCAGCAAAGTAGAAACCAAAGGCCGTACTAAAACAAGTCGCCCGATTCACCCGATGCTGATGCGGGGCCCGGAGCCTTTGAGGCAGCCCCAGCCGGAAGCGCAAGCAGCGCAAGCGCGCCAGCACGCCGCCCGAAGCTCAGCTCGAAGCTCTCGCCAGTTGCGGTCAAAACTCCGCTTCCTGTGGGAAGATCATGCGTCAGGTCGCCTTCCAAGAGCTCTTCCAGCCTGGACTCCAAAACTCCAGAGGCAGGGACTCGACACGGAGACAAGCAACGGAAGGAAGCAAGCAAGGAAGCAAAGAAGGAAGGAAGGAAAGCATGCAGGTGTGTCTGTTGCATGCAGCTTTGAATCGCGATTGCAGGGCCTGCGCTCCGACTCCGATTCGGAAGCGAAGCCGCAGGTGACGAGTCACCTGTGGAATCTGCATAGAGCTAGTCAGCTAGTCAATGCCAGTCAGCTCGTCGTCTCTTGGAGGTCTTCGGCCCGCAGAAGCCGTACAAGGCTCAGCTTGGAGCCAAAGCACGGCACGGCAGAAAGCCGGGCCGGGCACCTCAGGCGAATGACAGCTCAGGTCCAAGCCTTTCGGACCGGAGGGCTGTGCCCCTGCGGAGCGTGAGCCAGAAGGCCGGCGGGCGTCGGGCTCTTGAGAGCGCTTCCCTCGTTTCCCAGCACCTCGGAAAAGTGCAACAGGTGAGAACGAGAGGCCCCTCGAAAGTCGGCAAGGCCTCAGACTCAGACTCCTTTCTCGCTCTTCCTTCTCGAAGGCCCGGTGCAAGCCGAGGCCGTGCTCTGGCCGCTGCCTCTGAGCCTTTGGCAGTGCTCCCTCCTTCATTCTGCTGTTGTGGGCAGAGGTGCAGCCGGGCCCGTTTCTGAACACGTGGACTGCCGCCCGGGTCTCACCCATGGATGCCTCATCCGCTCTAGCAGCTCCAGAACCTGTATAAGGGCGAGAAAGAGAAGCAAAAACAGGCACAAGACCGGGCAAGAATGTTGTGGTGGCATCCTCAGTCTCACTGCATCACTACATGGCTGAACATTGCAGAGCTCCAGGCTTGGAGACAAGCCGGCGCAGGAGGCATCTCTCCGATACGTCGTAAGCACGAGCTTCAGCTTCGATGGTTCACTCAGGAAAGCGATAAAGGCAAAGGAAAAGGCAAACGGCCAGACATGGAGAAGGCCTGGGCTTGTTCTTGCTGTGACATGGACCCTCGGGCAAAAAGCACCGACTGCCAGGGATTCGTCTCTCCCTTTGCAAGAGCACGGCCCCGTCGGTGAGGGCCAAGAAGGACATAGCAGAACCCGCTGATCTAAAGCTCTTCGATGAGCGCTGACCTGGGAACGAGCGCTCCGTCCTCTCAGCGATGGTGGCATCCGGCCGACTTGAAGGGGCACGAAGGCTAGAGCTAGAGCTACGGCAGAGCCCGCGAGAAGATGTACTGTAGAAGGCGACATGCGAGCTATCAAAACAGCTCGTGTTCGATGGTGCGATAGGACACTGTTTCCATTGCACCTGGGTTTGGGACTGAGATGGACTGCGGGACTGAGGACCCACCATCCGCACCGACCGCGGCGGCAAGCCCGAGCCCACGGCCAGGGAGTCCGCGGCCAGCGAGCCCGCGGCTCAAGCCTGAGGCGAAGCCTGACACCACCAGAAGGCCGGAGGCCACAAGAGAAGCATCTGCGAGAACGGGCGCCCGGGCGCGTGTTGCACTGGAGTCTCTGGAGGCTGGCGGAGGACGGCTACCCCACGCCGCTGACAGCGTCACAGCCCACGCTGACGCCATCACAGGCAACATGGCAGGGTCTCGCGCTTGCGCACTGGTGAGGGATCCCATCTCGGCAGGCACGGGTGCCCGCAAAGCCAGGCTTAAACTCAGGCGGAAAGTGCGAGTGCTTTGGACCCTGCGAGCTGAGCCTCCAAGCCAAGCTGTCCAAGCTCATCGTGACAGGTAGGTCGACGCCGAAGTCTATTGAGGGCCTCTTGGACGGTAGCGATGATGACGGCCGGAGCTCGCCTGAGCATGTGGCCGAACTTGCCGAGAGCAACGGGTTCGCTCCGGTTTGCCAAGGCCTCTAATACCCTGTCCCGACTGTGGCCGCAGCTTCAAAGCAGACAGTCCGGCACCAACAGGAAAGGCCGGATTCTGACTTTGCAGAGCACTCTTGCCGGCAGGTCTAGAGCGGCATAAGCAAATCTGCAAGAAGGCGCGTTGACTGTGCAATCCCACTGCACGAAGATGTTGCGAGTTCTGTCTTGTGCAGGTCTTTCAGCAGAAGCGCAAGCAGTTCAACAGTCCCTGAGAACAGGGGGAAGGGAGGGAGGGTGGAAGCGGATGTTTGGCTGCTGCTTGGATCCTGTGCATCCCAAGGTGCTGCCAACCGCTTAGGTGAGTTCGAGAATGCCAGCGAGCTCATCGCAAATGCGTCCAAGCATGAGCCTCACCTACTTTGACAGCGCGGCCAATGTTGCTTGGACGTGGCCGCTGCGAGGATAGAGCGACAAAAGGACGCTCCGAAGGAGGTGCCGGACAAGCCAGCCAAAAAGGCCAGTGGTTGCAGAACGGTTGGCTGATGCACCTGATGCATTCAATGGGATGCAGAGCTGCAGCACAGCTGGACAGGACAAGTCCGTCCCGAAGTGGAAGGCGCAGTGGCCAGGCAAAATCAGACAACGTCAGACTCCTCGGAACTGTGATCTTTGGATGGCAGTGCTCTTAAGGTCGCTGGCTTTCCGCCAGGCCATCCTTGCAGCAAAGGCGAGATCCGCCTGAAATCTGAAGTGCGAGTCCACGGATGTCGCACTTCAGGGTTCTTCGGATCCGGAAGCCGCCAAAAAGGCAGGCGGAGCCTGGCAGGGCAGGGCGGGGCATGGCGGGGCCGCGAGGCTGCGGAGCTGCAGAAGGAGATCAACGCGGCCAACTTGGCCTCGGGAGGAAACGTGATGGAATCGGACATGGTGAGATGCCGCTGGGCAAAGAATCGATCTGCACTTTTCACAGCGGGCGAGTGGCTGCCCGTGCCCAGAGGCCCCCACTGTGGCAGGACCTTCAACAAAGAGGCACCCCTGGGCCCTCTTAGCCGATCCTCGCCCGTGCTTTTGCTTGCGCTTTTCAGGCGGGTGAGAGGCATATCGCCATTTGCTTGAAGACTTTCGGCAAGAAGCTGGGCCGCGGCCCGCCGGGCGTGCAAGGAGGGGGCAAGGCCGGGCTGCAAAGCACATGCCCTCTCTGGCCCTGAGCACAAAAAAGCTCGGTCTCTTCCGGCTTCCAGCAGGGTGGTTTCCAGATCATGACCCGTTTTGCCAAGGTAGAGCATCCTTGAACAGACCAGGTGAGTTGAGTTACATCTCACAAGGGCTGCACTTTTCGCCCACACTCGCTGAGCCGATGGAATGGATTTTCCGGCGATTTCAGCACCTTCAGGCTTGGGCTATGGAGGGGCGGGGCGTAGGCGTGCCGAGCGATGCGAAGCGCCGCTGCATGAGAGGCGTCGCGTCGTTGGACGTGGAGGAGTTTTTGGATGCGGCAGATGGTCCTCCGAGGCAAGGCGCCGCCGGCGACCTGGCCGAGCCCTCGCGACCGCCTCAGAGTCCCACGAAGTTTGAAGTCTACGGCGGGGTTTCAACTCTTGCAATCCCTTTGCGTGCTTCGACAGGCCTCGGCTGGTCTTGGTGGACGTGCGGTCACCCGGCGAGTTCGCTGTCGGGCACGTCCCAGGCGAACAGGGAAAAGAATCCTGAGACACCGAGCATCGCCGTGAATCGCTGGCCGCACCACAGGTGCGATGAACATCCCGCTCTTCGACGACGAGGCACGCGCGACCGTGGGCACCGACTTCAAGCGCAGGGGCCGCTTCGAGGCTCGCGGCGGCTCGCGAGAGAGAGACAGAGAGGCAGAGAGAGAGAGTAATTCAAGAGGTCGTACGTCCTCCAACCTTGTAGGGTATAAAAACGCATGTCCCCTCAAGTGGTCTACTCGTTTTGTTTTTGTTCGCTGTTTCTGATACTCAGGGGGACATGCAGTGTCGTGCAAGTTCGAAGCTGTGCATGTGTCTGATACAACTGAAGAACCCTGACCGTAACACTTGAAATCTATTCGTATCTCTCATCAGGGGGACTCGTTGTCACTTTCACGCCCTTTCCAAAAGCCCCATAACACATGGGGGGCCCATGCGGCCGGGGGGCCTCGCACGCCTCCCACGCCCAGCAGAAGAAGAGAGAGTGAGAGAGAGAGAGAGAGAGAGAGAGAGACAGAGGTCGCTTGGCAGGTGGGACCTGAGGGTCATACTAGCGTCCCCGCGCTCGGGCACCAGACCTTACTTAGCCCGCGGCATTTACCCACAGATACTCTACGAGCCCACAAACGCGGCAGGGCACGACGTCTTCCTTCCAGAGGGGACGGCAATGCAAGCCACACCCTTAGGGGACTCCACCCGCGTCCCACTCCAGCAATGGGGGCTCACCTCCTCCATGGCGCCAAACGCCTCAGGCATACCCGACAGAGGGGACCCGACCAAAGGCCAGACCCCCGCTACCACCGACAGACTCAGGAGACGAGTCAGAACACAGCTGGCCCAGCAGCGACGGCAGCGTCAGCAGCACAGACGGCAGCCACAACGACGACACCGAACCAGACCACACCGAACTCTGACAGAAGCGGGCCCCACGAACGAGCCACCGTGCCCACAACGCCAGCACGAGAGAAGGGGACCCAGCCGCATTTATGCAACAGCCACAGCCACCACCATGGGGCCAGGTTACGAAACCCCCAGCTAACACACAGCCACCTGAGGGGCGGCCAGCCCAGCAAGCAGCAGCACTGACCCAGCGCCGGCTTACTGCAACATACACCAACTTCGGGACACACTCCTCCCGCAAGGAGGGCGCCCGGGCACGCACCCGGCAGCTACCACAACAACCCCGCGCGCAGAAGCGGGAGCGCCTCTACCACACCACCACCCACCAAAGACAGACAACTGCCAGCACAGCCTATATGGGACCCGCCAAGCAATGAGACACAGGAGGCGATGATGCAAGCAGCACTGCTTGCAGAGGCAAGCATCCGAGCAGAGCGGCACGACGAGGCGGCAGCGACAGCACCCGAGCCGGACAGCCACACCGACGCGCAGCACACGCCGGCAGCGAGCACCGACGGGGAACCCCCGACCAAAAAGCTAAGAACGGTGCAGGACAGCAGGGCAGCCACACAGCACAGCCCACACCACAGCCCAGCAGCCGAAGCAACACCGTACGCAATAGTACGAGCACAAAGCCTGCTGCAGCAGCTGATGCCGACGTTGATAGGGGAGCAAATTGCCCTCGGCACCGAAGCACTTCAGCTGCTTCAAGGCTGGACGCGCGCACTTTGGGGACACCCTGTAGCCCTCGTGGACGACGACCTCGAAGCCCAGCGGGGGCCCGCCCGCAGGGCCCACGGATGAGATCCCCGGGACCGAAACAGAAGATGAAGGGCGTCGCAGCCACCACTCGCCGAACCTTCCGACTACACGATCAGGGACACCGACGAGGGAGGGTAGTGAGAGCCCGAGAGCAGCTGACAGGAACACAGGGCGTGTTCAAGTGCTAGGCGGGACACACCGCAGAAGACGCATGCATGCCATGTTCGACAGCGACTAAGAACTCAACTGAAGCAGGGGACATGCCACTGTTTAAGGGGGCCAGCTGGGGACAAGAACGAACGTGGCACATGTGTCAGTAGAGGGCTACAGAGAACCAACACCAGCACCACCACAAAATTGGCGGGGACCCCAGTGTGTTATACCCCTATCTGTTTTGAGAACCCTGGCCCTCCCTTGCTGCTTCCTCCCAGGAAAGAAGGGACCCGCCGGAACCATAGCCCATAAAACGCAGCGGTCAGGAGCCCATGTGTTGTGAGTGTTCCCCCCCTATCGCACTTAGGAAACCTGGCCTCTCCCTTGCTTTCCCATACGGGACCTGACCGCAACCAAGCAGCACACATCCACAAAGCCGTAGGGAAAGGTACAGTAAGAACACAACCGTAACAGGGGACCCATGAGTTGAACTCCAGCCTCCGATACCTGCACTGTTTCATGTTAGGGCTGAGTCGCATCGTACTACAGGGTCCCAGTGCGAGTGGCGAGCCGCAAAGAGAAGGCACGGCGGGCCAGTAGAACAAAACGAGTGGGGGCCGGAGCAGACGAGTTGGACAAGGCGGGATTTTTCTTAGAGGGACACACCGTTAGGGGCTACTACTAAGTCACACCGGTAAACCGGTCCAGCTCCACTGCTCCACCCCAGGTCTCACCACCACACCAGACTTGGACACACAGCGTAGCGCATTGCGCAGGGTTCCGGGGTCTTTGGCCCCTGGGCCCACACGCTGAGCAAGCAAGCAAGAGAGGTCGCTCAACACACAAGCAACCAATCAACGACATTGAAAATTGCAACATGCTCATGGAACAAGCAACACCAAGCATCCCCCTTACTCACTACAGCACAGGTCCGTGCTGGGGTAGAAGGAACAGCTTGCATCGTCACCCCGCTGTTTGTAAGCAGGTACCACTAGAGTTTTCAAGGACGGATTGAAAGTCGAGTTAAAGCGTTCTGTTTCTCCCCGAACTTATGTATCAACAGCTGTCTCAAGACGGTGTTTTGAAAAGAAACTAAGATTGCAGGCCAGGTTGGGCCTCTGGTTGAATGAGCTTGCGCGAGAAGGATCGAGAGGAGTTGTTCCCCCGGCCATGCTTAAAGAATTGTCGCCGAACAAGTGCAACTCTTTACATGGCTCTCTCACTCGGCATCCATCTCCATCGCAGCACTTCCCCCGCTTTGGGTCATCCCCTTCCTCATCTCCTCGATTCTTTCGGAAGCCAGGTTGACAGGCCCCCCCCACCTTCACAGCAGATACGGCAGATATCGTTCTGCCCATCCATCACCCGAAGTTCAGGAAGTCGACCTTCTTGCCAATGGTAGATCTCGCCGTCCCACGCCCAGTGAATAAGCACTCGGGGAGGTGCGGTTCAGGGATCACGTTGAAGGCAACAAGGGTGCGGAAGCAAACCTCACAGTCGGCAAAAGGGTCCGAGCTAAGGTTCTTGCACTGCCCTCCTTTGGCAGGTCGATGTAGTGTCACGGGCTTTGAGTTGGGCCTGGCAATGGCTCACACAGCCCGAAGGGACGCGGACGAGAGGTGCTCCTTCGCAAGTGAGGATCCACACTCCGGGGCACAGTCCGGCTGCGCTCGAGACGCTCGGAGTCGAAGAGATGTAGGCCTTGAGCCAAGATTGGAAGCGGAAACCAGCGTCGGGCCTTCTTCTCTTCATGCCTCGTCGAGCTGAAACCGAAGCCCCGTGTGGAAGATAAAACCTGCCAGGAACCGCAGGTGTGCGCTCTTGGTTAGGGCTTCCGTCTGATATTCTGCTGAAGTGAGTTGGAGTCGGAGAAGGGAGACATCGAGGAACATCATTAAAATCCCCCGCCATCGGAGATGCCTTTCACCTCAATCCTCACTCACCTCCTAGCCCTGAATCCCTGAACGAACTAATCCCGCCCTGAAACCCTGAAGACGGGCTCGGGTCTCGGTTATCAGGAAGAGGAAGGACGAGGATACCAGGAAGGGACCCCAATCCCAAACCCGGAATAACCCCAACCCCCATGATCCGCTCAGAGAATTTGTTGCATCTTGAGCCACAGTCAGTGGCATAGTTTATGGTTAAGCCAAGCTCTCTTCGAAGCTTGTGCGTGTCACCTTGCGCAGGGGCCGACGCATGTCACAAGCAACACTCCTCCTTGGCGGTTGCCACGGGTGATGCATGGTAACCGGCACCCTCAAAAGCGCTCATGCAAGGCCCGCTGGACTATTCCTTCGGCGAAGCCTCCAAAAGTCTAATGTAAATTATTCGGATGAACTTTATCCCTTTGCCAGTTCCTGCACCACGGCTTGACCTATGCAGCTTCTAGCCTCCAGGATTTTCACAAAATCATGTCAACTGCATTCGTTGTCTCATCTCCCTGAGACGCGTTCTCTGCAACACCTTTGTTAACGCATCAGCAACAAGCTCTCGACCCGCGTAGTGTTGAACAGTCACTCTTTCATCACGGAGCTGGTCTCGGATCCATGACGCTCTGATGGCAAAATGCCGTGTGCGCCAACCGAGTTGGTTCCATGTAGGCTTGTTCAGCAGGGTTACACAGCTGAGGTTATCGGCTAGCATCCCGATCTCATACTGTGCCCCCTCCAACTCTTCAATGATCGTCTTGAGCCTGAAAGCTTCTTGTAGCCCTGATGCAGCCGCATCCGTTTCACATTCCATGGTTGACCATGCTACCAGCCCTTGTCTCACTGATCTCCAAGAAATCAGATCTTCGCCCACAAACAATGTGATTCCGGTTCTTGATCGGGATCCTTGTGGAGCGAAGCTTGCGTCAGATGCCGTTGTGATGGTCCTTTCACGGCTTCCTGTGTACTTCAAGCGAAGCCAGAAGGTTCCTCGCAAATACCTCCAAACCTTCTTCAGGCACTTCAGAACATACTCCGGATCAACAGTGGACAAACAAGCTAGCATTGAGGTGCATGCCTGAACATCGGGGCGCGTCCTAAGAGATATCCACATGAGTGATCCGATATCGGATTGCACTTCCTTCAATGCCTTGTGGTAGTTTGCATTCTTCTCAGCTGGTTGAGTCGGCGCATTGTCCAAGGAAGGTAGGGCATCACAGCCATTCAAGTGCAGAAATCCTCGCCGATTGAGCTCTTGACTCAGCCACTTGTGTTGATCCATACATACCCCTTCAGAAGTCAAAGTTATCCGAAGTCCCAAGAACATCATTTCACTGACTCGCTCCAACTTCAAATCACCACGGCTCTCAAGCTCTTCATCTTGCCATCCCAGATACCCTTGAATCGTAGTTTTCCATAACGTGCGGACGTACTCAATGACTCGCATGACCACTTCCGGTGGACCAATGGTGAGGCCATCGTCAACGAACATAGTCGTCATTCCCACAATCTCATTCCCATCGTAGATGCTCCACAATCCCGGTACCAAACTGTGAGGCTTAAGATGAAGGTCGCCATACAAGTCACCCGGAGCCTTCGCAATCATCGCATTGTCCATCCTTTCACTTCTCTCTCTTTCCCATGCCCGGGGTGCCGATCTCAATCCATACAGGCTTTTCTTGGGAATCAAGACATCCGTCGCCTTGAAGTAACCCAATCTCACCAGCAAACCCGGTGGCTTCAGAGTGATTCTATGTCCCGGCTCTAACACTGCATTCAGGAATGCAGCGCTGATGTCAAAAGCACCTGCAATCCATTCACGATTTCGGGCCCACACGTGGAGCATGTACCTTAATGCCGTTGCATCAATGTTCTGTGATGAGAGGTCGTCACCTGGAGCTCCTTCGAAATTTCCGCATCCCACCAATCGGCATCTTGCCTTGAACGAATCCAACTCAGCATCCTCTGCACTCTCCGCTGCTCCAGTCTTGACGTCCCCTATTTGTTCTCCTCCCTCAAGGATTGGCTTCTTTGTCAAGACCAGCTTCATAGGCAAAGGAGCTGGAAGACTCTCGGACTCATCCAATTGGAAATGCTCACGAACACTGTCCTGATGACACACCGTCCAAACATCAAGATCTGTCATGTTTTGAAGTTCCTTTTCCAAGCTCGAGATCCACTTTCTAATACTTTTCTCACTCCCTTCAGTAAGTACTGCATTTGTCACCGTCTCAGTGGCGAGCTGCTTCACGGCCAACAACTCTGCCATCGCCTCGGAATCATTCATCTGCTTCTCCTCATCGGCGGTGGCAGTGATGTACTTGTTAACCTCTCGCTCTCCACGTTCTGCAACATGCGGATCCTGGGAACTTGCGGCTTTGACGTGGATAGCATTCGCCTCCACCTGTCCCGACACTTCCGCAAGTACACCGTGGTTAAACAAGTTGAAGATCTCCCGCTCTGTAGCTGATGACCTCGTCTTCTCAAGGATGTTGTTCAACTTAGCATACACCTCATCAGGACTTGCGACGTTGCACCCCAGCTTTTCTTCAACAGTCAAGATTTCATCTGATGTCGGCGATGTCCACGCAATCTGACCCTTATCTGAAACCCAGGCTGCCTGCTCTGTGCCGGGATTCTTTACGAGCCTCCAACGTGGCCTTTCTTTATCAAGAAGAATGGGAAGTCTTGCAAACCGCACCACAACACGACCATCCCTCTCAACCAACACCTTTGACCCATTCGCCACATGTTCCAAAAGACCCAAGAAAATTCCAGGCTCCGTGCGATCTTGAAAGTCCGGCATCTGATCTCTTGCCAGGCGCGATAGCACATAATCCCCCGGCACTGGCATGTCCTTGGGGATCCTCATGTTCAACGCCTTCATTCGGCGAAGTTTCGCCGCATGAACCATCAATTCATCCCAGAATCTCAAGTCCAACTTGCCCCTCAGGAGCATAGTCGCCGTAGAGGTTTTAAGTTGGTCGATCAAGTTCTCTACTCGCCCGTTCGATTGATGAGAATACGGAACCGCAAAGGTACGATAATGATTGTATGTCTTAAGCTGTTCTTCGGACAGACGAGCAGTGAACTCCCGACCCTGATCAGAATGAATCCTGAAAGTGATCTGCTCCCCCTCGGCTAGAGACACAAGTTGATTCAAGATATCCCTAAGTGCAGCTGTCACGGTGGCCGCCTCCTTGTTCTTCAACGGTCTTGCAAAAGGCAAATCCAAGCCCTCAGACAAATGTGCACAGGCTATCAGAGCGTACTTGTGTCCTGCAAAAGATGTTTTATGTGGTCCAGTGAGATCAATTGAAATCACACCGTTCTGCACATCCTTTCCGGAAATCTTGCGATGGGGCCTTCGATGTCCCCTGGCCTTGATGCTGGACTCACTCTTTGGATGATACAGGCCTTCACGGCAGCATTTCCGAATCTCATCTTCTTCAGTGAGCCGCTCCGAGGTCGAATCAGAAACGCAGAGCCATGGTTCTCTCTCTTCCGCGCTCTCTCTCTCAGCACTCTCTTTAACTAACACTTCGCTACAACGCATCCCACCTTCCAAACAACCCTCATCCCCTTCATCATCTTCATCATCAACATCAGGGAGTGGAGGAGTTGAGAGTGTGTGTTGTGATGGTATGTGTTGCTCATGCTGATTGTGAGACTTCTGCTTGAGCGTTCTTCTTTCCTCAACAGTGACTCCTGCTTCAGGAATCAAAAGAATGTCCTCAGGCTCGACGGTCATGGCCTTGAACACGGATACTTCTGTCTCACTGGCTTCGATGAACTCGGTCATGCTTTCAACGCGATCCTCTGGAAGTACAAACCCCAAGGACTCAAGTGCTGCACGATCCCCGGATCCCAAGCTTCGCCAATTTCTCGGCATGTAACAGACGCACACAGACCTTGTACCAACATATGGCTCGGTTCCGTGCCACCTGGTACCACAGAACGTGGCTGATCTTCCACCGTCCAATCTGTTCAACTGTCCAGGTATCGGTTCACAGTCTGGATTCACATATCTCCACACGACCTTGTCCTCTTCACAATCACATGGCGAACACTCGGTCCACAAATGGCCGCCTTTGAAGCTACTCAAGCCGACAATCGTTGATGCAAAAGTACCGTCATTGGGATCTTTATGTGGCTTGAAAGCAACATTCTCAGCGACTACAAGCGAAGCGAAAGGACCCTCGGTATGTTGACGCATGTACTTAGCAAGCAGTCGCGTCAGCATCGGATGATCCCTGCTAACCCGGGTGACTCCATGAATTCCGCCCTTGACATAAGCTCCGAAAACCCACAGATTCACAACCTCAGGTTCGCCAATCACTTTGGATTTCCTACGAATGGTCATGGGTTTCAAGCGTGCCATTCTAACAGCTTCAAGAATCTCCTGATGTTCCAAGCAATCCTTGCCAAGCAAAGCTTCCGCGTAAGCCTCGCTCGTCACCTCCGCGACACCCTTTGAACCCCGAATAAAATCCCCAGACTCCTCCTGAAACTCCAGAACATCATCCCAGTCTACAATGTGGCTTTCCGGATGTTTTGCCCCAGGTCCTGAGAAGGTTTCTGATGATTCAATGGCGGCTTTGTTTCCGCTACTCTCTTTCAGCTGGCTTCTGTAGTGTTTGGAGAGTGCAATGCGTGCAAGTTTGAAGTCCGACCATCGCATGTAAGGCAGACCATTTGCGACAATGCATTCCACCGTCATGATCCTACCATGCTCAAAAGGATGGGGATACTTGATTGTGGCTCCCTTTGGGTCCCAGTGAAATGAACCTCCTAAATCAATGATCTTTCTAACACCCACGATCCACTCTCCCTTGACCCCATTCTCTGAGATCATACACACTTCTCCATGCTTGTTCATGGTGGCTTTGCAATGCGACCCTGACGCGAGAGTGACTTGAAGCGGCGTATCGCCCGGCTGGCTCCGAGTCTGAGGGCGAAGAACTTCATTAGCCCCGCTGTCCACAAGAACCATGCTATCACCCTCAACCCGACTAGCGGAAACACAACACATGTTCGCAAAGCCCTGGCGCCTTCTACGGATCATACGATGGAACCTCTGCTGTACTTCCGCATCATACTCTTCATCACTCACCGGATCTCCCGCCTGCCATGACGCATAAAGAGAAAATGCTAGTTCCTCAATCCGGTCTTCATTTCCAGGAACACCTCGAACTCCAGTGGGAGTGTGAACTTCATACATGACACCTCCATGCTGAAACAAGTCTTCAGCCTCCTGCCGTGGAATCCCATTGTCAATCAAGTCTTGAGGGCCCAGAACTGCAAGGTCATCCGCATACTCAGCTCCTAGCAAACCCAAGGTCTCCGCTAAGTGGCCGAACCCGTGTCCAATCAACATGGTTTCGAGTGGAATCCGATCCTGGACATGAACATTGGAAGCGCCAAAACCGAACCGCAAACATTCACTAACCCATGCATCCTCAGTCCACGGTTCTACATACGGTCGATTTCTGTCCTCCGCTACAACAAAGCGAAGCTTCGACTGATCATCTCCCCGCTCAAGTTCAAAGGCTTCCGCCCTCTTGAACACTCTCGTGATGGGATCTAAGACATACACAGGGTGCACAGCGTTCACCGTCCATTCCTCGTTCAAGACAGCTGGCAGCTCATCTAGCATACCCGTCCGATGTAATTGCCATACTCCCTGCTCAAGCCTCTGATAATTCTCAAGATGTTCGAACTCCGCGTGGGCCTTGATGACAATGTTTCCCGGGCTAGTCCACATTCTCCATTCTAAACCCGTCAACCGTAGACTCCAAACCCAGCCCACTTCATCATCACTCTCCTCCTGAAGCTCCTCACCGAACTCGCTTGGAGTAAGATCATCACTCCCAACGCTGTCGATCTCGGAAAGTTCCGAAGGAGAATTGTGATCATCTGAGTTTGATTCGGATTCGCACATGGCCATGCTCGCCTGCACACGAATGGTCATTGCAGATTTCGCCTCGGCGCCGACAAGAGCTGCAGCCTTTGCCTTTGCATCCGGTTTTGCCTTGGCCTTAGCCTCAGCTTCCTTAGCTGCTGCTTTTGCCTTTGCATCAGCTTTTGCTTTAGCCTTAACCTTAGCTTCATCTCCCTTTGCTCCTTTGTCCTTTCCTTTCCCCTGAGCCTTTGCTCCCTTAGGTGCGGCATGCATGTACTCGCAATCCTTTCCCTTCAAGCATCCCCGCTCCGTGTTGAAGAAGGCACAAGGAATAAACTTGGTGTCACCTGATGCATTCCCCTTTTTGCCCTTGTCCTTGCCTTTGCCCTTTGCCGCTGTAATCTCGTACTCACCATTACCAGCCTCATATCCCTTGGATTGGCCAGGTTTGGAAAACTCCTCAGCAGCAAGGCGCCTCGCCTCTGATTCAATCGCCGTCAACAAGAGACTCACACCCTCTTCCGTAGGATTCAATATCTCCGGGCGAAGCCGTAACAAGTTCAAGCGAGTACTCAAAGTAATGTTCTTCTTCTCCAAGGCTTTGACAAGGCTATTCAAGGATGCAATCGCTTCATGAGGAGGGTGGCTAGGTAGTCCTAGAGCTGATGTTCGCGAGTTTGCCAACTTGAACCTACGCAGCGTTGCCAAACACTCTGTGAAGGATGATGCGTGAGGCAGATTTCGCAAAAAGCTCGTCAAGGATGCTTTCTCTTCCACTCCTCCAGGTTGGAATCGTTCAAGGATGGCCTCAAGGATAGCCAGTGATGGAACAACCTGACCCGCTGCCGATTCAATGACTCCACGCTTGATCTCATCCGTAGTTTGCGATAAAAGAGTCATGGAGAGTCGAGATTCAAACTCGTCACATCCAGCAGGTGTTGTCGGCATCAAATCCCAGTCACTGATTCCTCTATCCATTCTTGTTTTAAACCGTTCCAATGCGCGGTCGATCTGAAACCTCACGAAGCGAGCGAAACCTGATCCCACACAACTCGCGACTGAGACCATCTCAGTGGCATATTGGGCAAACTGCAGCCCCTTTTCCCATGCCTGGCCTCTCGGTTCATCGATCTTTGGAAACTCCTTGAGAAGCTTCCACTGACCGCCTTGGACACGCAGATCTTTGGACTCCAATTGCAAGGCATGACCTGCAGCTGAAGATGTCTCCGATTTCACAAATTCACGAGGTAGGGCAGGAGGTGGAGCACGTGGTGCCCATGAACCGTTAACCAGCCCAGGTGGGTCCCTATACCAGTCTTGTATTGGCTTCTCGTCATAGGCATCCCACCACTGATCTCTATCAGCATCCGTTTGATCCTGGAGTGGCGTCCCACTCGCCATGTTGAATGTTTGGACCCCGCTAGGCCCCTTATCTTGCACCTCATGCGCCTGCGTGGGTACTACAGGATCTGGCTTTGGCTCGCGGCTCAAGATATGACTCAGGTGACCTTGGATCTCCTCATCTCTCGCACGCAGCTGTTTGCAAATCCGCTCAGTTTCCACAACTCGCGCCATGACCGATGCAAGCTCCTTTGATCGTCCACTCTCCTCCTCAAGGGGTCTGGACTCGAGCTTCTGAACGACCTCCTGTAGGTCAAGTATCCTCAACCAAAGCTTGTCCGATTCAAGTTTATTGTGCTTCAATAAGGTTTCCCGCTCAGCTTCGCCACTAGCTAAACCCCGGGACTCCAAACCAAGCACATGCTCATTCAGCTCGGTCAATCGCTGGCTCATCGCCTCATGGAGAAACACTTGTCCTTCAATGCCATCGACTCTTTGGGCAAGGTGTTTCATGCTCTCTGTCAACTCAGCCACTCGCTGATTCAAGGATCCGTACGCTTGGCTACTCTGCACTGCGGCCTCCCGTAACTGGTCAACTCCAGCTACAACCGTAGTTAAACCTGTCGCAAGCAAGTTCGTCCGGCGCTCCGTCTCTAGGCGTAGCCCTTCGAGATTCTGGTGCACCTGTTCAATGTCGGTTATGGCTACCATGTTCCATTGAGTCCCCTCAAGTTGCCTCATCAATTGAATCACGTCGCCGTTCGCTGTCCTGATCTCGTGCATTTGCCGGACCAAGAAATCTGCTCCTGACATTAAAACATCAGTCATGTCTCCTCTGTCCTGGCCAGAAACAAAGGTGTCTTGCTGATGCTGTGCTGCTGCGACAAGTGTTGCGGAGTGATGGCTTGGAGCGCTTGGGCTCCTAACCTCTTGGTTAGGGCTTCCGTCTGATATTCTGCTGAAGTGAGTTGGAGTCGGAGAAGGGAGACATCGAGGAACATCATTAAAATCCCCCGCCATCGGAGATGCCTTTCACCTCAATCCTCACTCACCTCCTAGCCCTGAATCCCTGAACGAACTAATCCCTCCCTGAAACCCTGAAGACGGGCTCGGGTCTCGGTTATCACGAAGAGGAAGGACGAGGATACCAGGAAGGGACCCCAATCCCAAACCCGGAATAACCCCAACCCCCATGATCCGCTCAGAGAATTTGTTGCATCTTGAGCCACAGTCAGTGGCATAGTTTATGGTTAAGCCAAGCTCTCTTCGAAGCTTGTGCGTGTCACCTTGCGCAGGGGCCGACGCATGTCACAAGCAACATGCGCTCGCTCGCGGGGTGCAGGGCTCCCTGTGCCTCTTACCTTGGGGAGAGAGAGAGAGAGAGAGGTCACGTTGTGGGAAACCCAGTGCACATTCCAGTCAGCTAGCAGCATGTCTTCTCCATGTCGGAACACGTTGGTGATGTGGCCCTCCCCTAGGAAGATTGTGTCATCTTAGGTTCCATTTCTACTCTCCTTGCCGACGTTGTTGTTTTAGTGTTACGCACTTGGGCATGTTGTACTTGCTAGTGTTGTTACGAAGATGGGGGACCACAATGTTGCAACCTTAACCTTTGTAGCCGTGGAGCGGCTAACCAGCAACCCCTGATGCAATGTGGCCTCGTACTTACAATAGTTATTCCTGCGGTTATGGTACTTGTGTCTGTGTAATGCAAAACGGGGGACGCTGGGAACTGTTCTTGTCGGAGGTAGCAAAACAGTGGTCGAAGGTCAGCGAAGTCTACTTTAATGGTCTGTACGGTTGTGCATTGCTTCCTCTACGAGAGACCTCGACCAGAGCTGCCAGTAGACTTGCACGTGTCAACGAACACCGGTTACGAACCAAGCTTTCTCCACGGTCAACACAATAATCTATGCATACTGGGGGACTAACTGGTTTTCTCACGCCTTCCCAAAGTCCCCATAACAAGTGGGGAGCCCATGAGGCCGGAGGGCTTAAACAGCCCTCTAAGCCCAGCGGAAGAAGAAGAGGTCGTTCAAGAGGCTGACTGATGAAAGAAGAAAGGAGGAGGGGGGCGGGAGCTGGGATTCAGTTGGGTCGTGCCTGCATACAAAAACGCAGGCTGGTTGGGTGGGACTCTTTCTAAACGTGAACCGAGCAGACATCGATCAATCCCGTGGCTCCGGGCCCGAGTCCCCAGCAGCTCAGGGATTGTTTCCTGAGCCATGGATTAGGGTGCCCAAGGTTTAGTGACACATCAAATATTCTCATTATCCATCTATCCATCAATCACCTGTCGAACCCAACGTCTCAGACGTTGTAACCACTGTTCTATCGTCTGTCCGATGCGGAGCAATTCTTGCATACAAAAGGCGTGGGCTGGTGGGGTAGGGATCTTCTTGGGACGTGTGCTGCAGACACCGATGAATCCCGTAGCTCCCCAGCAGCTCAGGGATTTGCATTCTCCCGCCCTGCCTTTTTTGCCTCCGCGGTGAATGAGGGTTAGTGGTCATGTTATTGCTGTGCGGATGCTTTCGACAGGCGATTGATGGATAATGCAAACATCTGACATGTCAGTAGACCTGGGGCACCTGGTCAGGTTCCAAAGGTTGATACCCCACGCACCAAACTGCCTTACATCTCAGGGATGAATGAGTTGGGACCCAACGTCTTAGACGTTGTAGCCACTGTTCCATCGTCTGATGGTGGGAGCAAGCCCCTCTTATCGGTGTGACCAGTGTGCGCCCAGAAGAGAGGCGAAGCTTCTAGACTTTTGGCGAGGCCATCCGACGAGGCCTGCAGCTGGCGGGGCCGAAGTTCGCAAGCTTCGTGGACGCCTTGCAGGCCCATCCTTGACGGTCCGTCTGAACCATATAACTCTCTACTGTCTGTGTGTTTAAGGAGCTGGGGGCGAAGCCGGGCTCGCGCCTGCTCGTGTATTGCAGCCGGGATCGAGCTTGGCATGGCACGAATTCAGCATACATCGCGCTACTCCATGATCTCCATGAGAGAGGCAAACCTTAGACTTTTCCTCTCGAGGCTGGCGCGGCGGGATGCGCAGCGGCTCCATGGCCTGGCTCTTTCAACTCTGCGGCTACCAGGCGCTGCGCGGCGCAGACGAGAGCCGCCGTGCTGTGTCTCTGTGGAAGTGCCTTTGTAACAGGTTCAAACCTTGAAAGGCACGGCCCTCAGCAGAGAAAGAGCTGCCGTGCTGCCACCTGGTGCTCTTGTTGTCTGGTGAAATCGCAGCAATTGCTTGATTGATAAACTCGAGCTGGGTTGCGGGGTTCTGCTATCAGCTCGCTCGCCGGAGCTTCATATATGGCATTTGGCGACAGATACGATATGAAAGTTGTCTTTTTCTCACGAATGCTCACGAAAACAGCGCCGAGCTGCTGCTCTTCACGCTACTCGAGGTGCCTCGAGATGAGATGTTCTCTCTCGTTATCGGGAGGCTAACGACAGTGACACCGTCGTTAAGAAGCCAGCTACAAAGTGCCAGACATTCTGTAGCCGGAGTCGCAGCAGATCCTGAATTTAACGTTTTCTGCATGAAGATGTGCGGATGTGTTCTGATGCCATCGCTCTTTCCATGTCGGCCGCCTTAAGTGGGGTCCAGCAAGATGCAGCTTGCAGTTGTTTTCGGGAGCATGTCCGAAGCTGACCGTTCGAGCCCAGCAAAGGTGGCTACCGCGCGTTCAGGCGATGGTGTCCTGACCCCAAGAAAAAGCCAGAGGCGATGTCCAGAAAAGAAACGAAGAGAGTGCGGCTGAGGCAGGGCAACAGTAGGGAACGAGCATGCGCCAGCACCGGCACCGGCGACTTGCCTTTGATTGGAGAAGTCAGGCTTCACAGCCAGCCGCGACTGTGATTTTGCGATTGAGCATTCGTGATGCGCTTTCATCTGAACGGACTCTTCGAGGTGTTGGTGCTGGGGGGCTGCACCGGTGTTGGCAAGACCGCAGTGCTGTGTGAGCTCCGGCGGCGAGGTGAGCAGGTGCTCGATCTCGAGGCCACGTGAACCAACCAAGCAGTGCTGGTCATTGCCATGTCTTGGTAAAACCTCTCCTGCTTTTTCAGGGGTTGGCCAACCACCGTGGCTCTGCGTTCGGCAGCACACTTGGTGCTTCTTTGCTCGGCGCGGAGAGATCAAGTTCTCAAGACTTCAGGTGCTATTGGCCAGCCCGAGCAGCCCAGCAATGAGGCCTCAGCTGTAATCACAAGCTGAGAGGAAAACACTGAAGGGTAGACGCGCGTATGTCGCTCCAGGATCATTGTGGTGCCTACAGGGCTGGGCATCCTAGTGTTGTGCCGCCGCATCCGCAGGCCTACGAGAACATCCTCGCCTTCGCCGTGCGCCGCGTGAAGCCTGGTGCGCGGCTCTGGCTCGAGCACGAGTCGAGACACGTCGGCAAGGCCCGGCGGCGCTGCGTCGTCGAACAGTGCAATCCCGTCAAAGGAAGATAAGACCGCCCTGGGACGCCGTTTCTCACGCAAAGAACAGCCTTCGTCGTGGCTCCCCTGGTCTCTCTGTTCGCAGGCACTTGTCCCGTCTGGCATCCTGTCTTGGGTTACGAAGCCCAGTGCAAGCCCTCAGATGCACAGCCGGTGAAAAGGCCTGCTGTGCCTCGTGCTGAGGTGCCATGCTCATTCTCTCCATGGAGAAGCCCCTGCGGGTACAGAGGTGGCGGCGTCCCATCATTGCAAATTCCTCCAGACTCCAGACTGATTGCAGGCTGGTGGAAGACTATTGTACCCAGGCGAAGCTACAAGAACGTGGTAAGGAAGAGCTGAAGCAGTGCTCCTCGTCCCCGCAGTGTGTTGCGTGTGGTTGAGAGACTTCCGTTCAAAGCTTGAGGTATCTCTCAAGGTTTGGCCAAGAAGTTGGGTGGTCAACGGGTCAAGGACTGCACGGTGGAGTGCAGCATGTGCTGTCACTCCGGCTGTACATGCCCCGCTTGAAGGAGGCATTGCAGATGTTGGATGAAGGACGCTGGGAGGAGGTGCCTTTGCTGTTGCTGCAGGAAGTTGTGCTTCCTAGGTCACCGTTGAAGCCTTGTGCAGGTTGCCGCAATGATGTTAGACTATTACGACAAGCTCTACGACACCTGGGCCAGGCAGAGCGAATGCCTGGAGCGAATTGATATTGACTGCCGCGGCCTCAGCCCCAACTGCCGTTGAAGGACCTGAGACATGAAGCCGAGGTCCGAGCGCGGACGCCGCCGCGAATGCCGAGCTGGTGCTGCGAACGCTCGCCACTGAAAGGCGCAGAGCTCCTCTGAGCCTCCGAGCTTCTCCTTTTCCAGTCGTCGGGCGCCAGGCCCGAGTCCCGGTCGCCGGAGCCGGAGCCGATGGCGGAAGCCCAGAGGCCGTCGAAGGACGTCACAGAGGCGATGAAACAAAATCAGACAGAGTCCATCGCGTAAATCGCGGCTGTGCTTTGCCATTTGCTGTGAGGGAGCCCTCTACGAGGGGGCCTGCTACTGCCACCCGGCACAGAGGGCTGGAGGGAGCTGACGGCTCGATCAGTTGCAAGCCCAGGTGGCGAGGTGCGAGTGCGATGCCGGGGGGAGGCGCGGGCCATCAGCCCCTCGGCTTAATCGAAGCTATGCTTCCCAAATGGAAGGCAGCAAAAGGCGTTGAAGAGGGCGAGAGATTGTTGTAGACACTTCCGGTGAAAGCATTCAATCCTTAGGAAGAAGCGGCGCGAGTACAGCGCAACGAGAGGACAGAAGAGCAAGACGTGGAATCAACTGGCTGACGAGATCTGACAAGTGCGATCGGAAGAAATCTCCTGCCGTAAGGGATGTGTAGGCAGGTTAATTGACGAAAAGACTGCAGGTGGCATGTTCGTTGGCAGAGAGACGCAAGCAATGAAGGAACATCGGACATGCCATCTTCTTCTTCATGAGTATCAAGTGTGTGTAGAGAATTGAATATAGTGAGCCCAGACTTTCTCGAGCCGTGGACATTGCTTTTGCGGATGTACTTAAGTGCTTCAAGCGGCTCGGCTGTTGACGACGGGTCGGTGTGTTTAGATGCTCTTTTCCCATACTCTTTCTCGACCGGAGGCTACTGCCACTGCTCCGTTTGCAGACGCCTTTCCGGAGCACCCTTCTCCTGCCAAGCCCTCTTCCAAGACGACCAGGCCAGAGCCCGCAGAGCCCGCAGAGCCCGCAGAGCCCGCAGAGCCCGCAGAGCCCGAGACATCTTGGAGCTGTGGAGCCCATACCGTAAGCATGACGAGACACAGCCCGGGCCCGGAGGTATCCTTCGAGCTTCAGCCCGGGGCCAGCCTCGTGGCGCTGCGCACCTCCAAAGGCCTCCTCGCACGGCGTGCGCGCGCTTCTGGCTTTTTTTGTTGATGCTTCTTTCCAGGCGTGGAGCGCAGTCGCTGCGGCTCCTGCTTCGCCCCTGTGCGCGGCACTCTGCAAGGAGGTGCCCTTCGAGCTGAGCTGCGGTGCTCTCCAGCTTCGTTATGCGCTGCAGGGAAGCTCGTGGCTATCCCACTGGTCTTGCTCGCCTGCTGGAGGGGCGAAGGCGAAATTGAAAGCGATGGGCCGAATCCGAGGCCAGCGTTCAGCCAAGAACATCGTCAATGCCTTGTGCAGTCGCCTTTGCAGGCTGCGGCCCAGGCATCATCTCCACTACGACGATCGGGTCATGGATGTACGCCGCGCCCCAAGTCCCATGGGTCCCTTCTTGAGAGAGTGCAAATCCAGATGCCGAGGTGATGGGCTGCCAAAGTATGCTGCTGGCCTGCGCGACACAGGTCGACTTCCAGAGAGGGAGTGGTGACAGCTGCTGCTTCTCAACACCGTTCTCGTGATATCCAAGAATGCCCGATCGACATCGGCTGCGGTCCGCGGCCCCCTCGCTGTCCCCTTACTCCGCAGCGGCTCCGCACTCCACAGCCTCTCCTCGGACGCTCAACGACAAAGCAGCTCGCCCACAGCGAGCGGAGCAGCGAATTGCGCTTCTGGAGCCTTCTGCAACTTCTGCGACGCGCTGTGGTGCTGTGGCGGAAGGATGAAAAGACTCATTTGTTCTGTTATCGTGAAGGGCGCCGAGGCGGATGGGATTGAGACCCGATGCACCCTTGACAGGCACCGAGGCCAGCAAAGCGGGGCCCCCGGAAGAGAGCCAGACGAGTCCGCCGTTGAACGTGTTGTGCACGTGTGTAGCGACTAGCGAGGCCGAGTACGCCGACTTCGAATGACGTTCCCCGAGGCCGGCCCGGCAGAGAGAGGGAGAGAGTGGGGCTCGGGGTAACGGTAGGCTGGGGCAGGTCAGGGTCGGTATATAAGGCTAGGATGGGTGAGTAGTTTAGGAAAGGGCGAGGTTAGGTTAGCGAAGGGTAGGTTAGGTTGGGTCAGGTGAGGTTAATTAGGGAGGTTAGGTTCGGTTAGGTTAGGCTAGGTTGGGGTAGATAGTCGTTTTAGGCTCGAACGGGTCAGGTTAAGTCGAGGTCAGGCTACATTGGAGTAGGATTAGGCTGGGTCATGTTAGATTAGCCTAAAGTAGGTTGAGGTAGGTTAGGTTGGGTGAGGCATAGGGTGGCTTCGGGCAGGTTCGGCCAGGTGAGATTAGGTCAGGTTGAGTCAGGTTCGGCTATTTTTCGTTATAGGGTTGGTTGAGGTACGCGGGCAGGTTAAGTGAGGGCAGGTTGCTCTGAAGAGGACGAGCGTGGGGCAAACAGCTGGGGAGGGGTCGGAAGCCAAACTTTGGCCCCTTTCAGTACTGTTTTACCTGCAGTTTTGTTTGGTAACCTTCCTTCGCTCTCCCGTGGCTGGGGCAACAGGCCAAGGCCATCAAAAGTGGGGGTGCGCAATAGCTCATCCTCCGAGTCCTGAGGAGTATAGAGTCATATAGAAGAAGATCCCGGGAGCCAAGTGTGAGGCGCAGACTTCCTCGCATGTCTTTTTGCGGTTTAAAGCCGAAATCTGTCCCCTGCGTTTTTGCTGTTTTACTGCTTTCAAGACATCAAGGCAGCGGATACAGATCGGCTTTTTTTAACAGAAAACTTTCGCACCAGCACCTGACCACCCACAACAGAATATTTTAGTTGTTTATTGAAACCCATTATTTCGATATATGTGTGATATTCAAGTGCACAGAGAAGCAGCAGAGAGAGTTTTCTTTTTTGGGCGCACACATGTGTTCCCATGTTCTGTGTCGCTCACTCAACCCGAAAAAGCTTCACGATTCCGGTGAAAGCAGCGGTGGCGATGTTTCGCCGAACAAAATATTGGGGGTTCAGTGCCCTCAGAATTACTAACATTGTTTACTGACATATACTGGTACAGATTGGAGTCTATATCCACCATTATAGGATTTCACTGCTCTCATTCGCAACTTATGGTATCAATCTTCGTCTTACTGTCTAAAGTTTAGCTATGTCAGCTCTGTCATCAACATTCACGCCTATATATTTTCTGTATTACTTGTCACACGGTGAAATCAATAGGTTGATGTTGCGCTACATAACCACGATATAACTAGATCATTTAGGACTACATCATCTATCATATTAATCGTTCTGCCAATATTAACAGGTGTGGTGCTTTACTAATTAAGGTTATTAACAGATATGCAGTTTAATACAATTGCATTTGATTCATATTCGGAGGTGATGCTATGTTCTATCAATATTTGATTTGGTTCTTTGGGAATCCAGGGGTCTATCCTTCCAGCATTTGGTGATCAATAGTTTAACTCTATAATCGGAGAATCTTAGCTATGAGGCTATGAGTTGTCTTTGTCTATTAGGCTAAATGAGCTTGGGCACATCATATGTTTACAATCAGTATGGAACAGTGATACAAGAGCTATAACTTTACAGATTAATACATTGGCTATATTTTCATTACCAACTTGTTCGTTAAGATCATTTAGTGGGTATTCTACGTATCTGGACAAGTAGTGAATGTCTACTGATACTATTTTCACAACTAAAGTTATCTGTTACATTATATCTTTCATATAGTCTGTTCACAATAGGTGGTTCAAACAAGAGCTATAACTTTACAGATTAATACATTGGTAATATTTTCATTACCAACTTGCTCGTTCAGATCATTTGGTTGGTATTCTGCATATCTGGACAAGTATATAATAAATGTCTACTGTTACTATTTTCACAACTGGTGTTATCTGTTACATTATATCTTTCATATAGTCTGTTCACATTAGGTGGTTCAACCGGTAACATACTTGGTAACTAGTGCTACTGGTATAGATGTTCATGACTCTTATTGTGTTGTTGCACTTTTTCATTATGTCTAATTATTAGTACAACCAATGCTACTCTATTAGGACTATTATATGTATTGTCAGGTGCAATGTTAAAACGACTTACTAACAATAGATGAACAGCTATAGGTATTGGCATGAATGGTTTAGGTTAGTTGTGTGTAGTAGTTAATACAAGTTAAGTTATTTAAGTTGTTCATGGTAGTTGTGTTCTAGTGATGTCATGTGAAGGTTTACAGCATTACATCTCAGTGGTTTCTAATGTTTAAGCCTAGTAGAGTACAAGACTCAGGAGATCCCTCAATGTAGTGGTTGGAATAATACTAGTTCAGTTGGTTAGAGGTTGCACGTTAGTTTCATTCTTTATCTTTTCCAACCAAGATAATTTAATAGGTATTGGGGAGGCCACCGGAAGCTCGTCATGAATCGCGACTGCTATACAGATATGAGTCACCGGAAAATAGAACTAGGCTTGAGTACGGAACGCCACGAATCACAAACTGTATACGGCATGAGTGCCCTCCTCGTTCACAAAACTCGCTATGGCAAGATTTGTTTTGCTCTTCTGCGCTTTGAGAAGGCCACAACCCTGCAGGGCAACGCGGCTTACAATAGCAATGGTTTGTGGTATAAAACCAAAACCTTAGAACCAAAAAAACCAAAACCAAAAGAACCAAAAAAAACAAAACCAAAAGAACAAAAAAAACCAAAAAAACTAATTTTCTGAAAGTCTTCTGGAATGTTATTACCCAGGACTATACACCAAGACTTTCTGAATATTGTTTTTTTTGGTTCTTTTGTTTTTTTTGGTTCTGTTTTTTTTGGTTTTATGGTTTTGGTTTTCTGGGTTTTGTGTATTGCTTTTTTTTGGTCTTCTGGTCTCGGTTTGTGTGCTTTTTTGGTTTTGGGCTATTGTCATTGAATGCAGTCTGCTGCTGTGGTTTTTCATGAACGAAGGTACAACAGTGAAAACGCATGGGCCAGTTTTCGGCCTCAAACCCTTTTTGCTGTACAGGTGCCATGCTCCGAGGGCCCCAGCCTCGGACGCCTCTGATCGAACCGCCGAGAGCAGAGCGCAGCCGAGCGCTGCGGAGCCGGATTGCAGCTCAGTTTTGACAGGCTCAGCGCATCGCGCGACCGCGACCCCAGCGCGTCGCGCGAGAAACGTGGACAGTGGCGATCCGAGTCTTCAGTCTTCAGAGTCCGGCAGAGCTTGGTTTCGTCTGAGATCGCCTAGGCCCGGGCGGCGTGGCTCCCTGTCGAGCTCCACGCGGAGAGGTCCGCGCCTCTACAGGCTCCCAACGTGCAGGGCCCAAGCGGCACTTGCGTCAGGCTAGCGCCTCTCCGTGACGACGCGTTCAGGGCAGTGATGCCTGAGCCGCCCGCATCGCAGGGGCACAAAAAAAGCCCACGGAGGCTCCGCAGACAGTGCAGGGCTTCCCTGCAGGGCTTACATGCTGGGCTACTGTATGATGTGTGCAGCCACGGCCACACGCCAACAGATCTGCAGACAACACGGGAGGAGATCCAACCGCGCATGGTTGTGTTTGTTGCCACAGTTCCTGACACGTTTTCAGTCTTTCCGGGCTTGCAAAATCTTGCTCCGTCATGCTGGAATGTTGACACACGTGTACCTTTGGCAACAACTTCGAGGGACAATCGTTGATTTGACTGCACGATGCTCCAGGCTGGTATTTCCGGCACTTTGTGCTTTCGAGTTTCAAAAGAACACGGTTTCGGCGGACCTCGTTTTTTTTTGTTTGGGGGGGGGGGGGAGTGTTTTTATGTATGTGAGTGACATGTCGATGTTGTTCCACAACTTCCATGACTGCTGATGAAGATGGCGATGACACTATTGTTGCTGATGATGATGATGATGATAGAAATGCTGAATAGGATCATGGTGATGATCATGATGATGAAGTTGAAGATCTGCGAACAACCTCCATGTAAAGTAATGTTGCCTGGCTGTGTAACATCTGTGATGTTAATGACGCCAATCGACTCTGGCTCAAGCATGAAAAGGTGCTCCGTGCTGCGTTCAAGGTTGGGAAAGGCTACGAGAGTGACAAAGGAAAAGGAAAAGGTGGACAAAACGGACCTGTATGTTTCAACTGTGGTAAGACCGGACATTACTCTTCGGAGTGTTGGTCACCACCGAAAGGAAAAGGAAAAGGAAAAGGAAAAGTTCGCAACGTCCAAGAGACAGGCGAGGAAGAATGGTATGAAGAGCAACCAAGTTCTTCTACACAGGCACAAGCAAGGCCACCACAAGGAGCAAAAGGAAACGAGCAAGTGCGTAGGTTGGTAACAACACCTATGCCAGTCCAGTGATTGAAGAAGTGTTCGACGATGAAGAAGAGTACGTCGATCTTGTAGGAATGTTCGAAGAAATGGTGATGGACTATGCTGCAAGAGCAGTGAAGGTCAACACAGTTATCTTCATGTCAAGCATGGTCGATGAAAGCGACGAAGAAGATTATGAGAAGGATGAACTTCACAAGTGGTATGAAGATCTGCAAGTGGACAAGCAGAATGCCAAGCAGGAAAGAGAAAGATAAAGACTCTTCGATTCGAGTTCTGAGTACTTGAGAAGCGTTCAAGATGAAGAGCAAGGAGTGCATCAAGTCAGAGCAGTTAGCTCAAGCTATCAAGAACTCGTTGAGGTAGTTTTAGACAGTGGAGCGGATTGTCATGTACTTCCGCTATGCTACACAGTTGAGTTCCCAGCTTTGAGAATGGTTATTCAAGATGCTCAAGGCAACCGGATAAGAACTACTGAAACAAGAGCAAATATCACATTCGAATTTCAAAGGACAGATGGAAGAGTGATAAAGGTAAGAGATTCAGCTGTGTTCGGAGATGTAACATAACCACTATTTGCAGTAGGCAAGTTGTGGAAAGTTGGATGGGGACTTGATCCTCTAGACCAGTTCAATGCTTACCTGAAGAAAGGTTCAGCAAAAGTGCCAGTGAGGTTTGCAAGAAACTCAACAGTGACTGACCTCAAGATCTACAGAGCACAAGTGAAGGTTGAAAGTGATGAACCACAAGTGAGAAAACTGACGTTGATCAAGCAGATGGAAGATGATTTCGAGAAGATGAAGTATCGTCAAGGATGGTTTTTCATGTCAGATGGGAAGCCAGCAAGGATCGATTATGACAAGTATGTGACCTATGACCCCACATATGATGATGTGAAAGCGTTCAAGTTCAGAACTACTTTGGTATCGAGGTACGATGGTGACAATATCGTATGGTGCGAACTGGCGTTTGTGGAGTGCGCTGAAAAGTGGGAAGACCGAGAAGAGATTGCGATAGACGCAGTTGAAGAGAACTCGGTGATCATCACGATCTTGGAGAGAAAGTCTCTAGGACTTGAAGAGTATGGTGATTATGAAAGAACAGCTTCAAAGAAGAAAAAGAAGGAGCAAGAGAAAGAAGTGGAAGCAGCAGACGTGGAAATGGTGGGTCGCAAGGCAAGGAGACAAGCGACACAAAGAAGACTATAGAAGAAGTGGAAAAGGAAGCAGCAGAAGCAATGGAGAACCTGTTTCCAAGTGAACCACCTGCAGAAGAAGATATGAAAGAATGGAAGAAAATTGAAGAGCAACTGCCAAGCTTAGGAGAAAAGATGGAAGAAGCGATGATTGTGGCAGGAGTTGAACTCAGCCCAGAAAGTTCACTCAAAGAGATGAGAATAGCATGTGAATTCCTGAAGATAGGAAAGACTGGAAGCAAGACTCAGATATGGCAAAGGTTGAAGCAAGCCATTTCGGCAAACAAGATGAAGGAGTTGGTTGAAATCTCCAAAGGACTAGAACTAGAGTTCACAAGAGAACCAAAAGGAGAAAAGAGACCAGAGATGCCAACTGATGAAGATTGGTGTGAAAGCTGTCAAGCAACAAGATCAAGAGAAGACAATTTCGATGTATCTGAGAAGAAGAATGAAGCATCGTTAGTCTCAATGGATTTCAAGTTCACTGGAACTCGAGATGAAGAGGACACAAAAGACAACAAAGATGCATTGACAATCGGACTTGTGATGGTTGATGAAGCAACAAAGTTCGTACATGTCATTCCAGTAGCGACAAAAGAAGTGACGGCATACGTTGTTGAAGAAGTTTGCAGAGTGCTTATGCTGTTAAATTCTAAGGTCATCCTGAGAACTGACACAGAGCCAGCAATGATTTCTCTGAGAAAGAAAGTACAAGGAATACGGAAGATGAAGAATCTTGATACAGAGATACAAGATGTAGCACCAGATGAACACCAAGGATTGCAAGTTGAAAGATGGGTTCAAACAGTTAGGAATTTATCCAAGACACTGGTGTATGGAGTTGAATCACAAGCGAAAGTGAAGATTACTTCAGAGAGTACGCTGTATCCATGGGCAGCAAGACATGCAGCATTCCTGCTGAACAGGTTTGTTGTGAAGAAAGGATCAACACCTTTTGAAGTGCTATTCGACAGAGAGTACAAAGGAACATTAGCGCCATGGGGAAGCGTAGTATTGGCAAAGCCTGTACCAAAAGTCAACGAAAAGGGAGAAGCATGGAGAAAAGGAATCTTCGTTGGAAAAGACTCGGTGAACAACCTGCATCTGATAAGCACAAGACAAGGAATCATCAAGAGCAGAACGATAAGACAGTGTACGCCACTGTATGATGTCGAAGTGCTAGCAGAAGCAACAGGAACACCGTGGAACTACACACAAGACATGTTGGTAGGAAGAAAATCGACGAAGAGATTGCCACCGCACAGTGGAATTGAGATAGCAACTGGTGATAAGCCAGAGTTGGTTCCAAGAAGAGAAAGAAGTCAAGAACAAGAAGATGAATTGAAGGATTATAGCCCAAGCCAAGAAGCGGCATCTGATCCGCCAAGCGAGACTGAACAAGACATGGACGAAGATCCAGGTGAAGGACATGCAGGATCAACAAGCAGCAGTTCAAGCAGTCGTGGAAAAGGAGTCACGAGAAGAAGAAGCGAAAGAAGTAATGAATCTGATGAGCTGATTCCAGGAGAGAATCCACCGCCAGCATCGCCAAAGAGGAACCTTGAAAAAGGCGAGCAGCCAGAAGCGGTGAGACAAAAGATAGACGAAGGAACAACGCAAGCCGAAGAGAGGCCAGAGAAGTTTATGGCCATAGGAGATGAATCCTCGGGACAAGCATCAAGTTCGGTAAGAAGAGTTATCGACGCGAGAAGCGTGAAGAAGATAGAACCATTCCTAAGGAAGGAACTTCCGCAATATCACGATGACGAAGAAGTCGAATTGGAAGAATTTGAAGAAATGGAAGCAGAGTTCGATGAAGAAGAAGAATGGCAAGAATTGGCAAGAATCAGATGGTGAAGAAGAGATACCAGAAGATATGCCAAAATGGTCGAATGATTTCGAAAGTGGACCACCAAAGTTAGCGGATGAAGAAATGGAGAAAGTCGAAGGAGTGTCCAAGAAGCACGAGTTGGAAAGACTTGAGAAGATGAAAGTGCTGAACAAGTTGCCAAAAGGAACAGACATTTCAAAGTCCAAGTTTCTTTCGACAAAGATAGTGTACGACTGGAGGCACAGGGACAAAGAGTGGAGAAGAAGAGGACGATTAGTAGCAAGAGAGTTCAAGTGGTTAGGTGATACAGACGTTGCAAGTTTGTTTTCGCCAACCGGTGTAGCAAGCACAGTGAAGCTACTGTCAGCCCTGTTCGCATCTTCAGAAGGGTACACACTCGGCAGTACAAATGTAGGCGACGCCTATTTAATGGTGGAGCAGGAAGAGCCGACGATTGTTGAAGTCGATGGAGAAATTTATGAACTAGGGTATACGTTACCCGGACAACGAATCGGAAGTGCAGCTTGGTTCGGGAAGTTGAAAAGCTACCTAGAAGAGTATGGGTTAGCAAGTGATCGTGGACTCCCGGCACTATTCTCAAGGAAGCCAGACAAAGAAGGATTCGGAATAATCGTGCTGAGTCATGTAGATGACATGGAGCTATATGCATCAAAAGAAGAATTCAAGAAGTTGGTCGAATTCCTGAGAAGCAAAGGATTGAAGATCAAAGTTGAAGGACCAATGGACGAGAATGAAGGATCAATGAGTTTCCTGAAGAGAAGTTTCAAGTCGATGGGAGATGGAAACGTAGAGATTACGATGAACTCAAAGTATATCGAAGGACTGGTAGAAGTGGTTGGAAGGAGCATACCCGAAGAAACTACCGTGTCCAGCAGACAATGGAAGATCGTTTCAAACAAAAGAAGGTGGAATGGAACCGCTGAGTACAGAAGATCACCGCACGTTCAGAAAAGGAGTAGGAATCTTACTGTATCTCGCGCCCGAGAGGCCAGATATCATGTATGTCTTAAAGAAACTGTCAACAAAGCTCGCATCACCCGTTGAAGCAGACATGGAACTGTTAAGGTACGTTGGAAAGTATCTCAAAGGATCACCAGAGCTCGCACTGGTACATCAAGGAAGTTACCCTGGAAAAAGTTTCCTCGAAGTGAAGAACAGAAGCGAGAAAGGAAACAAAAGGGACAACTATAAAGTGCCAGCACTCATAGAAGTGATAAGCGACAGTGACTGGGCAGCAGACCGAGAGTCAAGACAAAGTGTTTCATGCGGAGTGATCATGGTGAATGGAAACCTGATTCATTTCCAAAGCAAGAGGCAGAAGATCGTAGCATTGTCATCTTGCGAAGCTGAGACAATCGCAGCGACATCAATCTTAAGCGAAGGTGTATTCCTGAAAGGATTGCTGACAAGAATCCTAGGAGTTGAACCAAGGCTGATGTTATACAGTGATTCGTCAAGCTCAAGACAGTTGATCTCAAGAAAAGGTTTAGGAAGAGCACGCCATTTACAAGTGGACCTTCTATGGATCCAAAGAATCCCGAAGCTTATCATCAAGGCGATAGCAGGAAAGGACAATCCCTCAGTCCTAGGGACCAAATCCCTGACACGGGAGAAGATACGAAAGTATATGCTAAGCCTAGGATATACAGGTGAATTTCTGACACCAAGTGATCAAGAAGTTCAAGAAGCTGAAGTGAGAAGGACAAGAACAAGAAGTGTTCCAAGATTCGATGAAAGGATGATTACAAGGACTATCCAGACGGTTACGACCGCAGTGCTGATATCATTAGCTGAAGCAAGAAGATTCGGTGAAGAAGGAGAACAAGGACTGGGAAGAGCAAGTGTAGTTTGCATACTGTTGTGCATGTTCATATCAGCGATTATGCATAAGGTTGCAAGCGCAGCCGTTTTGCTCAAGAAGGAAGTCCTGAAAGAAGAAGAAAAAGAAGAAGATAGGACAAGAGCAATGGCAGATGACGACGCAGTCAAGTATATGATCAGGGAGTGCAGCAGAAGCATCGAGGCTACCACTTACCTCGAAAAAGTGCTTAAAAGAGATCAGGCACAAAGGCCAAGCACTGATGACCTCTGGAAGGAGGTAGAAGCGATCAATCAACAGTACGAAGTCAGATCTACTGAAAAGAAAAAGGAAGAGCAGCCAGAGCAACCAGAGCAGCCAGAGAAAAAGGAGGAAAGTGAAGCAGCGTCGGATCCAGAGTCCGATGAATCCAAAGAAAGCGAGTCAGCAGAGAAGGATGATGAAGAAGAAGTGCCAGAAGACAACAAGGAAGAAGATTTGGAGACGTTCAAGAAAACTGCAGAAGAATTGGCAGAAGAAGCAGAAAGGTTGAAGAAGTCGCAAGAGGCTAACTTCGCAGCGTTGAAGCAAGGAACTGTTCGGATACCAGAACACGTCCAGGAAAGGATAAGAGAGCAAGGAGAGATCATGGATGAGAAGCTACAGCAGCTGGAAGAGATGAAAGCAGCAGCCAAGGAAAGAAGAGCAGAAGTTAAAGCAGGAGCGGACACCGTTGTGGAGAAGAGAGAAGAAGAAAAGGCTCGAGGAGAAGAGAAGCCAACGGAAGAAGAAAAAGAAAAGCCACAAGAAGAAGAGAAGCAAGAAGAAGAGAAGAGGCAAGAGGAAGAGAAAAGAGAAGATGAACTACCGATTCAAGAGAAAGAAGAAAAGAAAGAGGCCGAAAGCCTAGTTCAATCTTCTGACGAGGAAGCCCGTGAGGCAAAGGAAGCCCTCAGAAGTGGATTCAACGTAGACACAATGTCTATATTCCCAACAGTCATGGGACAGTTGAATATCGAAAGCATTCGGCGATCAATGCCAACAACGGTTCTAGAAAAAGAATTCTTGATGTGGCAAGAGCAGATGAGACGCCCCGTCTCAAGACTTCCATCGGGGTACGGTTTAAGGACCGCAGAGTTTTTAGAAAAAGTGGAAGACAACATGCAAGAATATATGGAAAGCATGTCGACGCTCACCGAAGACGAGCGCAGAGCTGAAGAAGCTTACAAGCAAGCCAGAGAAGAAATGGATCGATATGAGCAAGAACTCAAGAAGGAGATGAAAGAAAAGCTCGAGGCAAAGCTGAAGAAAGTTCGAGAACTCGAAGAAGATGCAGTCGCAGCAAGAGGAGATGTTGAGAAGACAAACAACGTGAGAAGTGCTTTACAGCAGCTAGGAGAAGTCGTGCAGACGGCAGACAAGCTACTGTCAACTCTAAGCGAAGAGTTCACAAGCCTAGATCTGTACACAAGACCAAAGCCGGATGAAGAGAAGGAGCGACAAGCCCTAGCAAAGCTTGTGACGATGATCAAGAAGAAAAGCGAAGGAAGCAACCCGTCAACACCGGCAGCAAAGATAAAGGCAATGCCAAAGAAAGTGCCAAGCGTTCTCAAAGGAGGACCGACGATTTCTGAAGAAGAGAGAAAGGCAGCGAATTCCAAGGAGAAGCAGATAGCATTGAAGCAAAAGCTGAGAGATCAGTTCAAGGAGGCGACAGACGACTCGATTGATAAAGCAGCAAGGGCAAAAGTTGATCATGCCAAGGATAGGCCAAGTGAGCCAGAAGGGACACCGCCAAAAAGGCAGGTGAATCCGTATTGGCTCAAGGACCAAAAGGAAGAGTCATTCAAGAAGACCAAATACCTACACTGCTATTACTGCAAGCAATCGGATCAACACAAAGCGCCCGATTGTCCCTTGATGGAGGACGCGATCAAGATGTATTACAATGGCGAAAGGCCAGATCGCTCAAACAACGAAAGACGCATTTTCTGCAAGGTATGTTATATCTACTTCCAGAAGGTGACCGGAAGGTCATTCAGATATACCGGCTGGGGTACCCATACCCCAGACATCTGCAATTACAAGGACAGCGTAAGGACCTACCTGGAAGACAATGCATACAAGTATGAGAAGGAGTTGAAAGACTTCCAAGAGACATTGGTCATAGGATACACGCCAAAAGACAGTTGGGGAGCAGAACCCAAGAAGCCCAAGAAAAGTGATGAAGCAAAGGCTGAAGAAAAGACTGTGAAGAAAGCAGAAGAGAAAGAGCCAAAGAAGAAGAAGCCAGCGGAAAAGTCCAAGAGCAAGGACAAGGACAAAGAGAAGAAAGCTGAAAAGGCCGAGAAAACCAAGAAGGATGAAAAGGTTGAAAAGGAGAAGAAGTGTAAGAGCGTATCTCCGTTCGATCAAGCAAGAGCAAACAAGGTTGCGGTTTAAAGCAAGGCAAAAGACCGTGAGGGCGTTGTTGACGCCCAGCAAGAAAAGGAGTGAGGGTTGGAAATCAGCCCAGCAGCAAGAGTGAGGGCGAAAGTGCCCAAGGCAAAACGTTTCACCAAGAAAGCTTTGGAGAAGCTACGACAGAAGCCACGAGGATGGAAAGATCCCACGGCAACGACAAAGTCAAAAGCCACGTGGACGAAAGTCCCACGGCAACGTCAAAGCACTACGAGCACCACGATGAATTCAAAAGGCCAATGTTTACAAAAGAACTAAAGACAGAAGTCCGACAAAAGTTTCCAGATTGCCGAAGGGCAAGGATGGACTACGACTACCTCGCGTACAGCGACGTACAGAAAAAGTGAGTGTGCACGTAGAGTGGAGTGAGTCCATGCCAAATGTGTGTGGAAAGCAAATTCGCAAATCTGCTATAGGACATCTGAAGATTGAGGATGAAGACCAAAAGAAGGAAAAGAAAGATGTTCAAAAGTGCTCAAAGAAGCGTGCGAGAAGAGAAGATAAAGGCTCACAGGAGCATGCGAAAACAGAAGTAGAAGTAGCACAAGAATTAGGAAAAGTTTCACAAGATCGTATTACACGACAAAGCTGTGTATACGATGAGGGCGTAACAGAATGTTCAATTTTCCCTCATGCCCAATTTACCGCCAGTTTCACTGCGTATCTCCGTAGGTCAAACGTAGGCTCAAGACAGCCTGACAGCAGAGCGAGTAGTGAGAAAAGAATCCGAAGCTCGCGCCGTGCTGTAACAAGGATACTGGTTTAAGGGTTTAAACTTTCACAAAGGCTAGCGGCAATCTCCAGGCTAACTGGGATTTACGCCACATCCATTCCATGAAAAAGGAGAGTCGTCGCGCGCTACTGTTTGTTAGCTCGCTGTCGTTGCTCGGCTAGTACGACTACTCTAGCTAGTACCAACCCGGAGGTTGTAGGGGATGGTGGTGGGCTAGATGGGCTACTGCACGTACCTCGTGACGAGGGACGAGTTACGACTATGTGTGCTAGCCCGATAATCTTCCCACCGAAACCCTCGCAGGTGTTTCGGCTAGAAACGAAGTTTCTATTGCTATCTACTGCTCTTGCGGTGCGTGTCAGTTTGCAAGACATGGATAGCACGACTTGGAATGGCGAGGAACCTTGTTCACTTCCGTGGCCATTCTGGATAAAGTCCCCCATTGGGGGGTAATTTTGAAGTACCCGCCCAACCCACCCTGGGGAGGGCTAGCCAAAGGCTAGCGACAATCTCCAGGCTAACTGGGATTTACGCCACATCCATTCCATGAAAAAGGAGAGTCGTCGTGCGCTACTGTTTGTTAGCTCGCTGTCGTTGCTCGGCTAGTACGACTACTCTAGCTAGTACCAACCCGGAGGTTGTAGGGGATGGTGGTGGGCTAGATGGGCTAGTGCACGCTAAAGAGCGAAGAGAAGGAGAACGTACGAGTGGAGTCACAACCGTACACACCCTCAGAGGAAGAAAGACTAGCTCATGAAGCAACACACCTACCATTTGCTCATTGGTGTGAGTCGTGCGTGGAAGCAAAGAGTAAACAGGATCACGAAAAGAAGAACCCCGAAGCAGGAAAGGACTCAGTGGGAGTACCTTATCCTATCATTCAGCTGGATTTCATGTTCCTACAGGGAAAGGACACCCCAGCACTGGTTGGAATCTGTTCATGGACACGGATGTCAGCTGTGATCCCAGTATCTGGAAGGCAGACCGAGAGGAAAACAATGGAGAAAGTGCTGAAATGGGTACACAGTCTTGGACATTTGGATGAAGTAGGATTCGTCGGAGACTCAGAAGAAGCAATGTTGTCTCTGATAGCTGCAATCGTGGAAACTCGGAGAAAGATGAACAGGAAGACCCACGATCAGAACAACAAGCCGTATCAGAAAGGAAGAGCGGCCAGAGTGGAAAGGTTCATCCAGACAGTGAGGAACCAAACGGTATGCTTGGTACGAGCAGCAGAAAGAAAGCTTGGTATTGAGATTCCCGAAGGCCATGCAGTTTGGGCTTGGGGACTATGCCATGCATCATGGTTGCTGAACAGGTACCACCGACACGCCGCGATAGGATCAACGCCCTACGAAAGTGTTGTTGGTAGACCCTACCTTGGAAAGATTGCCCCATTCGGTGAGTATGTGTATGCGCTGAAGAAACCGGAGAAGAAAGGAACAGCGAACTGGATTGGAGGAATCTATCTAGGTAAGAACTCCCAGGATATGCATTTAGTAGGAGTTGAAGACGGAGTCTTGGCTACAGGATCGGTAAGACGACGTATCGCCACTGGATGGAGAAAGGAGCCAGTGTTGAAGCTGAGTGTAACTCCATGGAACCCCAAGAAACCAAAAGGAACATTCAGCAAGCAGTCGTTGCCAGCCCCAGCGCTGGCCAGTATAACGGAAGAAGGGACAGCGCAGGAAGCAGTAGTGAGAGCAGAGTATCGAGGACAATCCCAGGAAGAACAGGTAGAAGAACTGTTGGATATGTTGGACACAAGTGGAGCCTCAAGCCGAGGCAGGGCCTCAGATGGAGGCAGGGCCAGCACAGAATCGAGTTCTCATTCGAGGAGCTCAAGCTCAATGAACGACGCACCTCCAGGAGAAGTTGGAGGAGAAGCACTCGTAAGCGACGATACCATGTTGGAAACATTTAGAAAGCGACCTGCAGAAGGAGGACAAGGAGTTGAAGGATCACCCAAGAAATCTCGTGAAGAACCGTCTGCACCCTCGTCATAGGAATCTACCCGCCACTGTTCGCAGGCACGGTATCTCAGGAAGAGGACCCATTCCATTGGGATGAGCATGAGGATCTTACAGCTGTAGAAGGAGAAGATGTAGAGTATGAAGACCTCATGGAAGAAGAGATGGAAGAAGCACCCAAGAATGACCAAGGAGAAACACCACCAGAACTCAGCCCGGAAGAATTGGATGCCTTGGACCAGGAAGCAGCAGTGGAAGAATTGAGTCGCCTCAGTAAACTCGGAGTGATCGAGGAATTCATGGAGGCAAACGCCGCTGGAGACGAGAAGCGCATGGACTTGCGCGAGGTGTATGATTGGCGACGCAGAGATGGTAGATGGAAGCGAAGATGCAGGATTGTCGCGCGAGAATACCGTGCCGGAGCAAGCTCAACTGCGGAAACGTTTTCGCCTACGGCGTCGAGCGCCGCGTCGCGGTTAGTTCTTTTGTTGCACTTAGTATATCGATGGGTTGTTGTGGTGCTGGACATCAAAGATGCCTACCTGCAAGAACCTCAACAGGAGGAGGTGTTGATAACGATCAGCGCCGGGATGAAACGTGCAGCAAACCTGTCAGAAGGAGTCGTCTGGAGGCTGAAACGATGCCTACCAGGACAGAGGAATGCAGCAACAAGATGGTATGAACACTTGCGGATTTTTGGAAAAGCTTGGATTCGTATTCTCAGTACATGTACCCGCATTGGCAAGACACGCCACAAGGAAGCTGTGTATCTCTATCCATGTAGACGACGAGCTACTAGCCGGAGAAAGACAGGAAACCATTTGATTAGTGGAAGAACTGGAAAAGATTTTCAAGGTGGAAAAAGAAGGACCGTACCCAACAAACGGAATTGGAAATGGAGAAGAGATGCGGTATCTCAAAAGGAAGTATGTGTTCGTCCCGGAAGGAATTGTGGTACAACCGAACGAAAAGTATGTCCGGAAGCTCATTGAGTTGTATGACCTTGGAAGGTTGAAGAGTAAGGCCACGCCAGAGCATGTGGATCTAGTAAAGGAAGACCGGAGTAAGTGCTGAAGAGACAAAACGGTTTAGATCTGGACTTGGATCTATTTTGTACCTGGCACAGGCCTAGTTTGGGTAGCGAAGCGGACCAAACAGTTTGTTCCAAGGAGGCCCGGGGGGGAGGGGGGGAACAATGGGGGCTTGAGACCACCATCAGTTCTGTACGCTTCAGCCATCGTGCTTCGGTCCACGGCCTGCATGCAGTTGCTCTCAGTCATGTCAGTTATGTCAGTTATGTCAGTTGTTTGCAGTTTTCAGTGTTCTTTGCTCGCGATACTTTTCAGTTTTCCCTTTGGCGAAACATTCAGGTGAAGATGATTTTAAAGAAGTTTTATCTTTGAACACTCCTCCTCAAAGGAGGTGTTTTCCAAATCTTTGATTTATCATTCCAGTCGTCTATGATTTTATGTTATTTGAGTTGAGGGCGATTCGCCCCTTGTCAGTTCAATGATATATCTTACGCCGATACATTCTGGATCAACCGGAAGGGGACTCTTAGTCCTTTTAGTGTCTGGGGGGCGCCTTTTCAGGCTTCTTCGCGCAATGGAAGATAGGCTGTGGGGCCTTCTTGAAGAGAAGGGCTGCAGTGCTGTGGGTTTGCTTCGCATGCATTTTCAGACTCCTTGGCACCTGGCATGCGCAGTGGATAGTGTTGAAGACGCGGTGCGATTGGCAGAGCAGATCACTCCGGGTTCGATTCCTTCGGACCACAAACGGTTGGGATCTCAGATCTGGGAGTGGATGACTGCTCACACAGGTCTTTTCAAGCGGGTGCAAAGCAGGCTTACTGCGAAGGCCACACGAATTGAAGCGACCCCTGGAAGTTCGGTGTCTCCTTGTGATATCTTTGATCAGTGCGTGAGCAATAGTCTTGATCTTTGCAAGCAGACCAGTCGTGCACATGCTAGATGGATTTCGAATGGCGCCGGGACCCCGGCGGATGCAGAAAAATCTTCTAAGAAGTTTTGGGGAACTGTCCTGGTTCAGATCATGGTGGAGGCAAAGCTTCCTATCGTTGACATTCCGGTTGAGAATGAGGAGCAGCGTGTTTCTTATGCTCTCCGAGCTCTGGGGGCTCGGAGGTCCAAGACACTCAGGAATCGCGCGAGGACCTGGCGCAAGGCTCGTGACTGGATGCTTTCAGTGAAAGGTTACCCTTTCCCGAAGAGCCCTTCTGACGTTGTAGATTACCTCATCTTCTTGGAGCAGGAGGTGGGTACAAAGAGCTGCATTTCTGAGCTTATGAGCGCGTTGTCTGTCATTGAGGATGCTGGACAGGTTCCTTTGACAAATCAGCTGTGCAAGAACCGATTGGTCGTCGCGGCCTCAAAGAGCACCGGGGCTGAAGTGCAGGAGGGGAAAACCAGCAGGAAGCAGGCGGCTCCCTTTTCGGTGGCGATGTTATTATCTTTGGAAATTTTTGTGGTGACTGGTACGAACCCTCATTATGCTCGGTGCCTGATGTGGGCCTGCTTGGTTTGCGTATGGGCTTGCATGCGTGACGTGATTGGCTGGGCATTGGATTTGATTTGTGGAAAGGCCTGGGACAGCTTGATCGCACTTATTTGGTTTTCCAGTCTTCTGAAGATTTTGAAGAGCCATCTTACAAATTCGCCAAGCCGGAGGTTATTAGCAATTACATGCGTCTTATTTGGGGCCAACTTTTGGTCCCTTTCAGGAAGCTTGGTGAAGGTGTTTGGCGATCCAGGGCTGATGGTAAGCTACTGGGTGATGAGTGCTATCTTTTCTGGACAGGTCACAGTATGAGACATGTTTTGCCAACGATTGCAGCGGTGCTTGGTGTTCCAAAGGAGCAGAGGGATTATCTTGGCAGGTGGCATGTTGGTCTGCATCAGAGTGCGGATTACATACACACATGTCGCCAGATCGTGCATGATTTGCAGCGTCGGGTTTGTGACAAACTTTCGGGCGGCAAACCTGGCTACGATGAGGAGGAGTTGTTTGATGAGCTTAGGGCCTGGCTTCAGAGGAGAGGCTTGGACCCTGAACCTTGGATTAAGCTTCATTCCGTTATGCGCACCGTGGATGGATGCAAGGTTTTGAATCAGAGATGGCCACTGCTTCATGACATCACCGAGAGGTCGGACGACGCTGCCCCGGCCCCGTTGATTTCAAACTCTTCACAAGATTCTGGGGAGTCTCCTTTCTGGGTGAGCATCAGCAGGCACTCAGGGCACAGGCGACTGCACATACGGAATGGTTGCTGGGTCACTCCCGGTAGCTGTCACCGTTTCGCTGAGGTTTGGAAGGTTGACTCCTCAGTGGCCGACAGTTTCTGCAAATTATGCTATCGCGATAAGGAGAGCTCATCTTCGAGTTCGGGGGAATCTTCCTCCACGGATTTGGGTGAGCCATCAGAACCACTCGAGGTGGCTGACCCGTCTTTTCACACGTGATGCAACTCGTTGGAAGTGTGTGTGAACAAAGATGGGAGTGCGCTCTGCGTGCGACTTTCAGTGCACTTTCAGTCCATTTGTTGATGCTTTCAGCTCGGGCGTCACGCTGCGCAAATTCTGTGGGATGCCGGTGACTTGCTCAAGGATCCCTTTCAGTTATCAGGACATGAGTGTCACGTGGTGACAACTATCAGATCTGAGAAGCTTGCTTCGCTTTCAGTTTCCCTCCGGGGTTTCAGCCTTCAGCATCAGGACATCTGTCAGACTTTTAGGGAACTCGATCGTAGACAAACCGCGGTGGTCCGCCATGGCCGCGGACCCAGCTGCACAACGTGCATATCTTCAGGCTAATGTGGATGCAGACTTTGTGTTCCTTCTTGAGGAGCATGGGGTCGATCTGGCACTTCAGTTTGCTATCGGTCAACATTACAAGAGCATTCGCACTTTTGCTGCTTTCGCCGATGATCGTGGTGCAGCACGTACTGCGATTACAGCCGATTTCGCTATCAGGCCTGAGAGCGCTGCGGATCGAGCTAGGATGGCATGCATCATCACTGCTTGGGAAGCTTCCAAGATGATTCGAGAGGAGGAAGCCAAGCTTCGTGCTGAGGCTAAGGTTTTGGGTGTTCAGAAGCCACTCGCCTCTTCGGATCGCGCGGCCATGCGGGTCGCCCTGGAAGCTGTTCGAGGCTACACCGTGCCGGAGTCCGAGGAGCCGGCGCCTGAGTACTTGGCACACAAGCTTGAACAGATTGAGAATGGCGAGCCCACTGCCAGCTATCTTGATGAAGTTATCTCTCGAAAAGAGTCCAACTCGCTTCAACTTCAGACTTCCTTGGACAATCAGGGCCGGCTTCGGGTCATGCGACAGAAGCCAAAAGGTCGCCTTCCGCAGAATACGGAGGAGCTGCGGGCGAAGCTTCGTCTCGAGGCCTCCACTTGGGTCATGCTCTCAGCCAAGTGTCGCGGTCGTGCATATTTGCAGGGGCTGCAGCTGTCACACTTTGATCGTTTCCTTGAGTTCCTGTTGGGTGACAAGTGTTACAGCATGCAAGTGGCTTCCAATGCTCCCGCAAGCTCTTCTCATGCGGAGAAACAGGCACTGTCGGTGCCTTGGAATGTCCTGCTTCAGTACGAGTTTGAGCTTCGTAAGTGGGCTATCAAGGAGGCTCATCGCGATGGGACCCCGCTCGGTGACAAGTTGTATGAGGCCACCCGGAATACCGAGCTCAAGGAGCTCCACTTCACCTCTCAGGTCGCCTTGTCAAAACGTTCGGCCGCTCATGATCCTCCCCCTTCAAAGTGGCCCCGCAAGGGCAAGGACGGCAAAGGGGAAAAAGGCGGCAAGGACGGCAAGGGTGGCAAGGACGGCAAAGGGGGCAAGTCCACTGGCAAGATTCAGGTCGGGGAGTCCTGGTATGAGTTGGTGGCCAAGACTCCGGATGGTCGTGAGCTTTGTTATGCCTACAATATCAAGCGTGGATGTCAGGTCAAGGGATGCCAGCGCGTCCACGCGTGTCGCGTGAAGGGCTGCCAGGGCAACCATCCGGCATATCAACACGGCGCGCAAGGTGGCTCCTGACTTCGCCGTGGTCCGTTGAATTCAGTTGGCGAGTGTACTTCAGGGATACGTCCTACGCTTCGCGTGCTGTATCTGTTTTCAGGTCCGTCTCGCAAATCGGATGTTCGTGGCTCCCTGGAGGCGCTTTGCAAGGCACAGAGTATCACTTTGGTAATGTCAGAAATTGACATCTGCCGCGATCCCAAGCTAGACCTTTTGGATCCTGCCATCGCCGATCGATGTTTGCAGGAGGTTAAGAACTCTGAGTGGGATGTGGTCTTGGTGACCCCACCCTGTGGGACCTTTTCGCGGGCTCGGTGTGTACAGCCGGGTCCTCGGCCACTGCGATCACGTCTTTATCCTCGGGGCTTTCCTTGGCTATCCGATTCTCACCGAGCTCTTGTTGAACATGGCAACCAGCTTGTTTCTTTTGCCTTTGACATCTGCACAAATGCGCTTTCGAATTCAGTACCTTTCCTACTTGAGCATCCTGAAGATCTGGGGCTCACTTCCAACGGTCATGCTCCGGCTTCCATTTGGCAGCTACCGGAGGCCGTTGCTCTTTTCAAGCATGAGAATGTCATCACTTTCGCAGTATACCAATGCCAATATGGGGCGTTTTCGCCCAAGCCCACACGTTTTCTGTCTTCTATTCCGGTTACTTCTCGAATGCCCTTCACTGGGCCGCCTCGGTTTGACGCTTCAGATCGATACCTCGGCCCTTTGCCGAAATACTGTGGTCATCGGCATCAGCAAAAACTGCTCGGGCCTGCCGCTACTTCCGCGGCTGCAGCTTACCCGGACGATTTGTGCAGAACCATTGCTGAATGGTGTTTCTCCGTCTTCGATGGGGGGGGAACACTGGCTGCATTGGCTCCTACACTGGTGCTGGGACCGGGTTTTCAGTTTCCAGCGAGGGAGGTGGAGGCTGGCTCGGGCGCTTCCCCTGCGGAGCGACTTGCTGCAGAATGCTTGAGGAGCGGGACAATTTCGCACGGGCAACTTCTGCGCATCTCTGAATTGCTGCCGGATGAAGACAGAGTTCGACAGACTTCTAAGGTGATCGAAGGTCAGCGATCGTTCACTGCAGGAGCCTTTGTTCACTCTGACAAGGTTGGCATCAGGCGCAACACGAGGAGCTTTCCTTTGTCTTCAGAGCTTTTGGCCAATCTGCTCTCGTGTGGCTTCCCTGGCCGACCCTTCACTTCTTTAGCATTCTTTCGTGATCTTAAGCAACCGCCGCATCGGGACACCACGAACGGACCTTTTGACAATCTGCTTTTGGCCTGTTCAGGGTTTTCGGGGGGCGGTCTTTGGGTTCAGTCGGAGGGCGGCTCGGTCCGTCGTTTCATAAGTGGTTCATGGCTGTCGGGTCATATCCTGGACTGGGACGGCGGCAAGATTACCTTCGATCCACATGTCTGGCATTCCACGGAGGACTGGGAAGGTTGTCGCTTGGTCCTGGCCGGGTACACCATTGCGAACGATGGGCAGCTCGCTGAATCGGACCGGGATGCTTTACTTGACTTGGGATTCGACCTGCCAGGAAAGCGAAAGCGGGACCACTGCGAGACCACGACCGCAGGGGATGCTGGCGACGATGGGAAGGAGATTGAGGACCTACCTTATAGTGAGCTGAAATCTGGCTGTGAGGGACCGCCCTTGGTGGGCGAGTTTGCAGGGGCGACTGACGAGTTTGTGGACGGCTTCGGTAGATGCTCGCCGGGGCGTTGGAAACCTATCTGCCGGGGGCGCCACATGTCTCCTGCCGCCACTTCCTTTGCACAACAGCTTAAAGATCGTGTTCGAAAGTTTGTTCTTGAAAACGTGCCTGATCTGGCAAAAGCGACTTTTCGTCTGGCGACGGGGCATTGGAATGGTCCCTTGTTCGCTCCGGAGGCAATGGACAAACTTCGCGAGGACTGGTTCTGCATGCTGCCGGATCCTGCACGAGCAAGGGAGCTGATTCCTCATCAGCCATTCTACTTGAGGGCAATGGCACAGACCCTAAAAATCTTGGAGGATCCCGACTACCGCATCATCGAGGAGGGCAAGTTCTGCTTCGTGAATGGTGTGGAGGTCGGACACACTGCGCCATTGGGGCCGGTCCCTCAAGTCTTCAGAGCTCGTCGAAAGGATCAGAAATACGATGAGTCCGACTGGCAACCGCTGATGGATAATTATCGGGACGGCCCTGAGGTTGCAAAATCGCTTGAGGAAGCATTTGCAAAAGAAGAGGCAGAAGGCCGTATGTTCCCACTCTCTCTTTCAGAGGCCCGGGCCCGCTATCCGGGGGCGGCACTTCGTATTGCAGCGCAGGCGGTGATTCCGAAACCTGACCAAGATTTTCGTGTGGTCCATGATGGGACCCACGGGGTCCACGTTAACAATGAGATTGTTATGCTGGACCGTCTTGAATCGCCAGGGGCTAGGGAAGTGTCCGCGATCCAAAAGCTGGGCAGCGTGTCTGATGAGAAAGTCCTCTTCGGTCTCGTGGGGGACGTGAAAAAGGCGCACAGGCGCTACTTGCACCATCCCGACCATTGGGGGGTGCTCTCCTGCAGAACGAGGAGCGATTCCTCTGTGGTCTGGGTCAATCGCACTGGGACTTTCGGAATTGCTTCAGCGGCTTATTGGTTTGCGCGGATCATCGGTCTCGTGGGCAGGCTTTCCCTCAGAGTTCTCCTTCAGTCATTCCTCTTCATGCTCATTTATGCCGATGATCTACACGTGCTCAGCGGGGGACCCGATCGCTGGCTCAATCTCTGGATGTCCCTTGCGCTACTATGCCTTCAGGGGACCCCCTTCTCAGAACGAAAGTGGCGTGGGGGACTGCAACTTGATTGGGTCGGTTATTGGATTGATTATGGACGCTTCAAGCTGGGAATATCTGAAAGGAGGTGCCATTGGATCATCAGTGGCATCGAATCCATGGAGGGAAACGGCTGGCTTGTGGATGTCCGACGATTTCATGAGCTTCACGGGAGACTCGGTTTCATGTCCCAGTCTTAGTTTGGATTAGGCCCTTCTTGGCTCCTGGTTACGCTTGGCTGGCTGCTGTGAGGAAGGGGGCTGTGCTCGCGCTTCCCAATCTTATCCGTTGTGTCTTGAGGTTTATCGTTGACCGCTTGAGGCACGGTGCTCGTACTTACGAATCGGGCCGTCTTGAGAAGGACTGTGGGGAGCTCTTCCGCACGGATGCCGCTTGCAATGATTCTTCGGTTGTCTTGGGCGGATGGTTTTTGCACAAAGGGCCGGAGCCAAAGAAGGCCCCATGGTTTCAGATCACTTTGAGCAGGGACGACGCTCCTTGGTTGTTCAAGAAGGATTCGGGCAGTTCGTGGGCGAGCACTTCGGCTGAGGTTCTTGCTTCGCTTGCGGCGCTACACTTGTTGAGACGTGACTTCAAGGATCTCTGGTCAGTTCCTGGACACTTCCGTGCTTGCTTCTGTGGCGGGACTGATAATAAATCTGCCGAGGCGCTGTCTTGCAAGCTGCTCACGACTCGAGTGCCTCTCATGTTTGTGGTGATGGAGTTCGTCACCTTTTGTGACGCTCTGGGTTTCAGATGCAACCTCAGCTGGAGACCCAGGGACTCCAATCAGGAGGCGGACCGCATCACCAAACATGTTTTCGAGGACTTCGATGAAAACTTGAGACTGCCTTTCAGCTGGTCAGATATGACCTTATCAGTTCTGCCGTCTCTCTTGAGATTCGCGAGCTTTCAGTCTGAACTTGATTCCATCAAGGCCTCGATTGCGGATGATGGAACAACCTCAGCTCCTCGAATAAGGTTCGAGAAAAGTCAGTGGGGATGAGGGAAAGGAGATGCCCTCGTCTGCGAAAGGGGGCAAATCCCTCTCGTCATCTCCTTTATGCAGGAGGTGTCTTTTGCACTGTGTGATGTCGGGCTGTGCGGACCAAAACGAAGTCTTCTTGTGCGCACTGCTGTCGTTCCCTGTTCCTTAAACCCTTTCCTTAAACCCTCCGGGTTTTAAGAAAGTTTTTGAGCCTCCTGGGTACAAGCCTAGTTTGGGTAGCGAAGCGGACCAAACAGTTTGTTCCAAGGAGGCCCGGGGGGGAGGGGGGGAACAATGGGGGCTTGAGACCACCATCAGTTCTGTACGCTTCAGCCATCGTGCTTCGGTCCACGGCCTGCATGCAGTTGCTCTCAGTCATGTCAGTTATGTCAGTCATGTCAGTTGTTTGCAGTTTTCAGTGTTCTTTGCTCGCGATACTTTTCAGTTTTCCCTTTGGCGAAACATTCAGGTGAAGATGATTTTAAAGAAGTTTTATCTTTGAACACTCCTCCTCAAAGGAGGTGTTTTCCAAATCTTTGATTTATCATTCCAGTCGTCTATGATTTTATGTTATTTGAGTTGAGGGCGATTCGCCCCTTGTCAGTTCAATGATATATCTTACGCCGATACATTCTGGATCAACCGGAAGGGGACTCTTAGTCCTTTTAGTGTCCCACCCGGCCCACCCTGTATATTATTTCTCATATGGTCTGTTCATAACAGCCCAATCTGGATGGGGGGCAAATCCCTCTCGTCATCTCCTTTATGCAGGAGGTGTCTTTTGCACTGTGTGATGTCGGGCTGTGCGGACCAAAACGAAGTCTTCTTGTGCGCACTGCTGTCGTTCCCTGTTCCTTAAACCCTTTCCTTAAACCCTCCGGGTTTTAAGAAAGTTTTTGAGCCTCCTGGGTACAAGACAGAATTGACATTCAGTATGCCTCAAAGTGTTTGGCATCAAGCATGTCGAAGCCGACAGTGCAGGCACTAAAGTGTCTGAAGCACTTGATTCTGTATTTGAGCGGAACAGCCACAAGGGCTACCCTGTTACCGTATACCGAAATCGGAAGCCGGTTGATCACGAAGTTGAATGGCCAAGAGGATGACGAAATAGTCAAGGACTCAGGACACGTTGTGGAAGCGTATTCGGACAGTGATTGGGCAACTCTGAAGACACTTGAAAAGGCCAGAAGGAAGAGTACCTCATCAGGAATCATCGTACTGAACGGAGTACAAGTGTTATCGTTTTCAAGGACCCAGAAGGCCACACCATCATCAAGCTGTGAAGCAGAGTTGTACGCACTGAGTGGAACCTGTGGAGAAGCTATCCTAGTCGGAAGGCTATTTGAGTTCCTAGTAAACACTCCTGTACGAGTGGAGATACGGTGCGATTCCTCATCTGCACGGCAGTGGAGTCAACGGGAGGAGTTGGACGTCTGAAGCATGTGGACGTTAGGCTGTGTCAACTGCAAGATTGGGTACGAGACAATCTTGTGAAGCTTGGAACAGTAAAGACTGCTCTAAATGTAGCGGACTTGAACACCAAGAAGTTGTCGTATGCCAGAAGGTCATTTCTACTCTATCACTTGTCCCAAGTAGAGTATGCCGAAGATGGAAGCATCGAGTATACTGGAGAAATGGAGTATGAAAAGTACGAACAGGAAAAGAAACTGAAAGAGTATGTCGGAAGTGGTCAGATCAAGAACTTGATCAGAGCAATGCAGATTTTCCATTTGATGAAACCGACTACTGCAGTTTGGCTCAAAGAAGAAGTAGAGGACGCCAGTGTATCCCTGGGAAAAAGGACGGAAAGCATGGAAGGAAACTTCAGTAAGTTTGAAGTCGGGATGATCGTATGCATTCTGTTGTTGTCGGCCCCGTACGTCATCATGCTGTGGAAGAAGTTGACGCGGATGTTGGAGTTGGCGCATGAACTCGGAAAGGTAAAGATTTCAACTGCATCGAAAGCGAGAGTATTCCACAAGCCGACCTGTTACCATGTGCAGGGAGAAGCACGAGCAGGCCGTTGGGAATGGAAGTATGAGGAACAGGCATTGGCGGAAGGATTTCGGTACTGCTGGATATGCTATCCAGAATCCCGTCCTGGAGGACGTCAACGTAAAGGACGTGGAGGACGCATGGAACCTCAAGTACAAGACGAGAGCGATGACTGTTGGGAAGTCATGGAGTATACTGTGGATTCAACCGGAGGATGTCCGAAGAAATGCTATTAGTGCGGAGAAAGGACATGTACTCGCGAAAAGCAGGATCATACTTGGTGCGCCTGTACACCTTGTATATCGGAGTACGCGACGAAGAAGTGGAGGTTGGACTACGACCAAACAAGAGAACCCAGAGCAAAGGAAGAATCGGACGAAGCGCGTGGATCTGGAGAAGCAGATCATGGATGGAATGCCGGAGTGCATTGCCGGAGCACAGGCAAAGGAGCGCTTAGAAAGCGTGGAAGAGCAGCGATGGGAACGCCGGATATCGTACACACTGATGGAACAAGGGTGCCCATCATCAGTGAGGAAGAAAGACTTTCAGCGTGGAGGAAAAGTCACCTCTGGAAGGACCCAGGAAGAAGACCCGGAAGTGATGGAATTCCGTGGAAAGATGATGACCATGGAAGAGATTGGAGAAACGGTCATGGAAGGCGAATGCCAAGCAGCGTATGAAGACTACTGTGAAAGACAGGGTCAAGGAAAAGGACCGGACGATGAGCCGGAACCTGGTACCCCAGACAGTACGGAAATGCGTACTATGGGACCCCTCGCTTGAAGAGGACGGTCACCTGGATATCCGTAAGACCTACATCGAGTCCAAGGATGAGGACCAGCAGTGAGTGTAAGCGCAGGCCGGAGACAGAAAGAAAAGTTTCATTCACCCTCGAACGCAACAGCGGAAGCTCAAAAGAAGGAAGAGCGCTGGCGTAAGTTGTTTCACTAGGACGAAGTACTTGTTACTGTACGAACGTCAGGATATGGACGGTCTGACAAACCCCATAATCGGGGGAAGGTAAAAAGGTGGGTTGCATGGATTTTAACCCGGGAGTTGTGAAGGCAAAGCCTATGCAGCCAGGGCAGGAGGTTTGCCCGACCGCGGACCGTTGCATCAGTACAGCACAAGGCCTTCGAGGCAGGGTGTTACGATTTGTACATAGAACGCCCACACCTTTGGTGAGCCTAGGCTACGGCATATAGAATGTATAGAATGACTATGCAGCGCCTTTGGCTTAAGCAGGAAAAGCGTGAACGCTCAGGGTTTTTCAGTTTAACTTTCTTTCTCAATCCTTTTGCATCGCCACGCCCGTGCATCACCACCCTGGCGGGTCGGTTACTTGTGATCGGCTCAGGGGGTAGGCAGTGAATCCGCATTGCATTCAGTTTGAAAGGACTCGCAAAGCGAGTTCCTGCCAACACACAGTAGCTCAGTTGTTACAGTTGTACGCCTCCTCTGCTGCGCTTCAATGCGCGGGGGGTGTTTTTACTCTGTTCATACGTATGTACTCATCGCTACTGTATGGCTCAAGTATGAAAAAGAGTTCGTGCCTTTTGCTGCTAACAAGAAAGTCGGAATTCTGACAAACACGAGAAACGCGGACAGTCATTCATGAGCTGGCAAGAAGATGCAAGAAGATGCCAGGGCGTGACATGTTCGTCTGAAGTTTGGAATTGACACGGCAAGCAATCGGGTTCAACAGTCCGGACCGCAGCATGTAGGTTCGTGGAATTCAAGCTAGTTCCAACACATTCCGAGACCAGCTCAGCTCAGCATTTTCTTCGGACTTGGGAGATGCAGCGAACTCCAGAGAGCTCCGCGTCTCGCTTTCCCCAGCGGCGTGCCGTGAGCGCGCGGCAGTGAAGTCTCAAGGCTCGGATCCCTGAACCGGCAGTGAAGCCTTAGAAACTCAAGAAAAGGCCCTAGGCATCAGGCCCCAGCAACTCCAGCCTTAGAAGAATTGTGCTTCCTGAGAGCTCAGCCATGGACCATTCCGAGACCGCGGCGGCGGCGCAGGTGGCGCAGGCGACGGCTGCTACCCCCGCCCAGACGAGTGGGAGCGCCTCGCTCCCTGAGCTGCAGACCGGGTCTGGGCCCCGGCCGCGGCGGCCGTGGCCAAAACCGGGAAGCGGAAGCAGAGCAGCCGGGATCCCCAGCTCTGAGGCCCTGGCTTTTCGGCGCCGTCCTCATCGTCGTTCGAAGCTCAGACCTCCCGCAGAGCTCCTGCAGAGCTTCCAGAGCCGAGACTGCGAAGCATCCAAGGTGTTCATTCTCATGCCTTTTTCTGTGATGGGTATGCGGAAGAAGTGCCCCGGATCCATGAACATCATGAGCATGAGTGTGGTCCCTCGCCCCGCTCGCCCCCTGACTTGACATCTCAGGTCTTCCATTTTCGGATTTCTCAAGACACGGTGACGGAGCCGCCTAAACCAACGGGTCCAAAGCCAGGCGAGACACGAAGGACGAGGCAGAGGGCGCAGTGGCCGCAGAGAGAGTCAAGCCCAAAAGAGCAAACCGCTTGGAGCCTCGCGGCATTGCGGCATGGTCCGGCCGGCCCGGCAGCGACGTTCTGCCGGCAAAATGAGTTTCACTTCGCAGGCGAGCGGCTTGCAGTATGAGCTGAACCAGACTTTATTGCTGTCTGATCCTGCACAGGGATCTCTCTTGGTGTTTAACCGTATCCAATTTCCCAAGTTCATGCGAGACGATCTCCGCGGCATGTTGTGCTCAAGTTCGGAAACCCAAGATTGGGGGGCGCCTTCTGTGAGGTCAGCGGCTCAGCAAGTTTGCACGCACGGCACCGGTACCGCCGGTACTTTTGGGGTGTTGAGTTTTGACAAGGCAAAGCCTTGCACAGAAGCAATGTCGGTTGACCTTCAGGCCTGCCTCGAGTCACAGCGGCAGTTGGTAGCGGTGTGACACCTGGCTCAGGTCATCGGCAATGAGTATCCAGTCACATCGCCAACTTTCGGACCGAGCTGCACTCAGCATGGCGTTGACGTCGTCGTGAGTTGTCCTTTGCCGTTCCTCTGAGGTCGGGTGACCTCTTTGCGGTGTCCACCTCCGGCGACATCTTTCGCTACTCGACTCCCGAAGGCTACGACGGCGAGTGGAAACCTCGGATACCTCTCAAGTCACAGGAAGCCCCGCATGGTGCCGTTCTCAGGTTTCAGATGGAGGCTTGGGGAAATTCCTCCGGGCAGCCGATGGGCATCGACTTTGACAGCCAGGCTCGGGCAGAGCTCTTGAGCATCGAAACGCGGAGCTCAGAATCTGAGATTTGCAGACGTGCCACGTGCCTTAAGCCTTAAGGGCGTGGCTTTCGTGTGCGATGCGGCGCACCAAGCGATCTTTCGGATCCTGCGTGCCAGCAGCCCAGCTGGCGGGCATGCAAGAGCACCTGGTGCTCCCGGCGCTGTGTGTCAGGTGGAAAGAGAAGGCGGCACCTTCGCCCACCAAATTGATCCCTACGTCAAGGAGTGCGGCCAGCAGCATGTCGAGCATCATGTCGTTCTGGGCAGTTGCAGCGTCCAACATCAGGTACGAGCAGTCTCAATTCCTGGGGTCAGCAGCACAGAACTGGTGGCGATGCCAGAGATGCGCTTGAGTGAGCTTTGTCAACCTGTTTCTGAGGCCTAACTCTCTCTGCCTGTCACGACAGCTCGACTCTGAGCCCGGACGGCCTGGGAACCGAGTCAGCGCCGTTTGCGCAGTTCGCCGAGGACAGGGATGCTGTACTTCACCGACAGCGGGCCGGGAGGGGACCGGGGACGGTTGCCTCGCAAAGACACTTTTTTCCATGCGCCAGCGAGCCAAGGCCCTTTGGTGAGACCTCCTTGCAGAACCCTCGGGGCTCTGTCTTTGCAATCAGCCCTTCGACGCAGCTGCCGTGCCCCAAGCCCCAAGCCAGGTGCTGAAAATCACCCGCTGACGGAAAAAGCAAGCCAACATCAGGTTGATCCCGCTGTGCCTCAACACCCTTGCGCATCCCTGCGGCGTAGCTTTGTCTCCGGATGAGAAAAACATCTATGCATGCTGCTCAGAGCTTGTTGTGGAGAAGCTTCTGAGCTCTTCTGCTCCGACGAGAGACCGGCTTTGGCTGAGGTGGCGGAGATGGCCATGAATCGTGACCGTGATGCAACATAAGAGCACTAGGCTTGCAGCTTCGCGAAGGCCAATGCTTCTTCCTGATTCGAGGCATTCTCCGATTCACCCAGCATCCGCAGCGGGCTGAGCAAGCTGGCTCTCTCTCTCTCTCTCTCTCTCTCTCGCTCTCTCTCTCTCTCTCTCTCTCTCTCTCTCTCTCTCTCTCTCCCCCTCCCTCTCTCGTTCCTGTTATGAGGAAGGGGACAGGGGTTCAATAGTTAGCGGTGGGCACGCCTATCGCGAAGATGGTCTTGGAACCCATACCCTCCCCTACACTTACACCTATTATTATCCATGCCAGGTTGATAGAATTTACTGGTTTTTGGGTGATTCAGAGCTTGGGGGCAGTAGATGCCCTGCGTCGGCTGGCATTTCATCCTCGGCTACCTCTACGAAGATGTGCGCCAGACAAGTTTAAGTGGTCTCATGTGTTGGTTATATCCTTTATTGGCGGCAGTTGCTTCCCGACCCAAGCCCTGCATCACCCAAAACCCCATAAATTCTGTCAACCTGGGCACGCCCATTGGAAAGATGGGCTTTAGAAGCCTCTATTTGATTAGGCTTATGGATAGTAGGCGTAAAGTGTATATAGGGGGGGTATGGGTTTCAAGACCATCTTCGCGATAGGCGTGCCCACCGCTAGCTTAAATAGGGGGGAGACGGGAGAGACAAGTTGCGCAATGACGGAACAATGTGACGGCTTTTGGACGGAACCGAGGCCGCAGGTCTTCCACTGCAGCGTTTTCGCCCAGCTCTCTGGACGTTTCGGCCCCACAGCCCTGGCGGTGCGCGCCCTGGAGAGTCAAGCAGAACTAGCTCAGCTCGACTGGCATGGCGCGCGGATGATTTAGCCTCACGGGAAGGAGGAGACAGAGAAGCTTCAAAGAAACGCAGCAGTATGCAGCAGTGCACTGCGTCATGGAGTCAGGATCCAGTCAGGCATTCTGGGACCAGCAGGGTCAACGGACACAAGGGCGCTGACGCGTGCCGGCTCAGGGAAAGCATGCTCATGCCCGGAGGGCAGGGAGGAGTGATGAGGGATGAGGTATCGTAGATCTTTGCTCTAGTTCCAGTACTTGTGCAGGGCTCGCATGTGCAGGTCAGTGCCGCAGGTGACGTTTACGTTGCCCACTTTGACTTTGCTGACAACGCGGAGACGGGTCGCGTGGTGTCCTGGCCAGAAGGGTTGTGCAATAACCCCGCACCTCATTTTCCGTGTAGCAATAGTTGGCCTGGTGTGGAAGACCATGACAAGAACAGACCGACGTCGTGAATTGTCACCGGTGGTCTCTCATGATAAAACCTAGGCTCTATGTGACTCGTGTCAGAAGGGTCCCAACATCTTCACCACTTCAGTCTGCCTCATTGGGAGCTCCGAGGTTTGCTCGTTGGAGCTTTTGGAGAGTGTCAAGGATGACGTTAGACGTTCGGTAAGAAATGGGCTTTTTCCGTTTCCATACGAGTCTGCAGTAGGCTCGTTAGTAATGTCCATGTCCTACAAAACGCCTGCACGAGTGCTACTCCTGCCCTTGTGCTGTATGGTAGGTCTGCTCTGCTCCACGTCGGCTACATCCTTGATCCTACAACAGCTGCTCCATGCCCTTCTCTCTTGCCCACATCTCTTGTACTTTCGAAGTGAATGCCGAAATGGCTTCTGGGCAAGATTCAGCTGCTCGAATGGGCCCCCTGGGATGGAGTGGGTCTGGTTTTTCTTCGAAGGTGCTAGGTCTATTCTTCGGGGTTATCGTTGCCCGGCTACTGCGTGCGTTCGCCTTGTGGATTTTCGGCCGACCCTTCCCAAGGTCTGGCACTGCTTCAAACCCTAATCCCGAACCGTCTCCTTCCCAGCCTGGAGTTGGCTCGACGCCCACCCCTAGCTTCGGCTCTGCTTCTCCTAGCCCTAATCTGGACTTGCTCCCGCCCCTTACCCTTGTGAACTCCCCTGAGTTCACCTGGTAGCTCGTGACCTCTGAAGAACGAAGAGGTCCTCCAACTGTGAATCCAAGATCAAAGGTAGAAAGAGGCTGCCCTGCAGCAAACAAGTCCCCAACGTCCCACGCCGTTGTCCAGCTCTCCGGCTCAGGCTTCAAAGGTCCATGCAGCACCCAGTGCTGAACTCTACCCGCCCACCTTCGACCCTTGGGCCTGAAAGGATAGGCGGTGCACGCACATGGCCACTGGCTCCTGTAGCGGCTCGGGATTTTCACACTAAGCCTATTGTATTGGCCAAGCTCGTCCAACTGACGGAAAGCGACTCGGTACTGCGCTCAATGATGTTCAACTGAGAGGAGTCTCAAAAGTAGACTCGATCCTTCATCGTCCCATGTGCAAAGCTTTAGGGGAGTCTTAGGGAGGCCTCTGGCTTAGGGTCAGGTGGCAGAAGTCGGCTGCTGAAGCCACTCAATGGCTTTACGACGTTGTGCATCTCGCGCCAGGGATTCTGAAGTGTCAAACAAGCGAAAACGGCCTTGCGCAAGCATGGCTCGAAGCAAGGAGGGATCCACATTTTTAGTCAAGCTATCGGCTACCTGTAACGTGGTGGGTGTCCACCGAAACTGAGCATTCTCAGCGCAGCGTTGCTTGATCAAAAGCACTTCCCAGGTCGTGCGATGTTCCTCGCATGATGGCGTGGCCAATCTGGTTACTAGGTCAAAGAGCGATTTGCAGTCCGCAACCACAGTGGCGGTGTTCAGGAGCTTATAGCCTTTCTCAGGTTGTCGTCAATCAAACTGAGGAACATGGACTACATGGACTACTCCCCACAAAGCACGGAGCCATCCCAAGAGATCTACGGCCTTGGACATCGCGTAGGAAAGGGCTGATCGGACTAAGCGTGGTATTTTCTTAGAAATATGGGCACCTCTTGATTCTTACTGAGTCGGTCATCAGTGGCACACACAAGGACTCCCTGATGGGAATTAAGGTTCTTTGATGAGGCAAAGACGCGTCTCCAACAGAGACGAACGTGAGCTGATCCGCAGGTATGGACAAGTAGTGCACACAGACCTGATCGAACTGCTGGGCCTCCCGTAACACGCGATTTGCTGTTAGCAGGGTTTGCACAGTTGCTGTTATGATCTGGCTTTGGATTTCCTTTTACTTAGCTGCTATGTCAGGTCTCGTATGGGTGACAGCGTACTGAACGCTTCCAACCAATCCACGCAACTTGGAACGTTCCTCGTCAGTGGCCAGGGATTCCGGGTTCTGTCTTCGATTACGGCCGACGTCGATTGGCAGGATTTGACGAAGGTATTCTCCCTGAGAGGCACGAATCGTGAGATCGGGCATCTGCTCAAGTCGAATGCCGGTGAACACGAAGTTTCGGAACTTTCGACTGCCAAATGGCTACGTTTTCTGCAAGGTCTGGATTTTCTTTTTAAGAAGCTAGCATCCCCTCCACATACCCCGTCATCAACATGAATCCCCAAAATGTCACTTAGCTTATGCAGTCCTTGTCTTGGTCAAGATCGATGACCCGTGGCAGGCACGCCAAACACCAGGCTGCAAAGCTAGGTCGCCGTAACTTTCCTTGCCGGGCTCCCGAAGTCTGCGAAACTTTGGCCTTCTGCCAACCAGACCTTGCGGCGACGTTTGGACACTATCCTCGACCGGTTGGGGATCCCTAAAAAAGGCGAGCTTGCCCGCTCGCTTGAGTTAGGATCTCTGTGCCCTGGAGGGCGACCTATCCCGAAGATTCTGAATTGGTGAGAAGGCGGGGCCGTTGGGCCAGCCACAAGATCATGGAAACTTATCTCCAGGAGGTTGGGGCTTCAACTTACAACGCCGATCTGCTGGCCCCTGCCTGGCTCAACGGAATCCTGGCATGCTGGTGCAGGCTCTGAGATGGGCTCGTGACAATGTACCCAGCCGTTGCTGGTTTTACCTTTGGCCAAAGGCTCAACCGTGGTGGAAGAAAACGAAGGTGCGAACTTCTGTACTTTAGAAGTGAGTGCCGAAATGTTTTCTGGGCAAGATTCAGCTGCTCCCACCCGCCTGCCCATGGCGACGATGTTTTTTCCGTCCCGCTGCGGTGCTGCTCCAGCGATCTCAGAGTTCACGCGGGGGAAGAAAAACGAACGCGAACTTCTGACTTCGACCCGACGGTGAATATGCAGTAGGTCACTTGTACTAGAGCTATTCACATCAAAATCAGTGATACGTGGTTTGATCGGTAAAACGATGACAAAAAACTGACCCAGCTAGGGATATGGGAGGTCATGCAGGGTTATTCACAAAGTCTGTTGGGGTCTCAACACTGACAGCAATGAGCAACAGGTTGTCCTGAGTCCGGAAGGGGAGGTGAAAGCCTCAGATGTGCTCGTATGATGCCATTAGATGCAACTCTGTGAAGCTCCAGGTCACTGCCGCAATAAGCGTACCAGGGCCCGAGATTACGGGACTTTGCATCTCTCCTGATCAGAGGCGGGTCTTGACGAGAGAAGCTGCACGGTTCCATCCGAGTCTTGTCGCAAGCAGGCACCTCGTTGTTACGGAGCGATCAACGACTTCTCTGTACAGAACGCCGTTGCCAGCGTGAGAATGCTATCACGTCGGCGTTTCGGATTTGAGTCAGAAAGTTTCACCAACCAGTCAAGCTGAACCATTTCACCGTGTGCAGGGGCACCCATGCAGAACAAAGACATGGACAAAGACACAGTACATTAACGACACCGCATCGGACGGTGTGCGATGTGCCCGTGGAAATTCAGAGCCGCTGCTGGCAAAAGGCCAAGCTTGGAGAAAGATTGCAGTTTGTTAGAGTGGGCAATTGCATAGGTCTCAGATTTCTTATCCGACTAACAATGCCTGCACCACATTAAATTCTCCTACATCTGGGGAAATTGACACCGGTCAAAGCTCGAACGGTGAAGCGACACAAGGCAATGATATGGAAAACCGGAGCACCATTTGACAGAATGCAGAATCCCGCACACGTGAACAGATCGCTTCTTGAACCAGTAACAAATCGCAGGCATCGGTGAAGATGACTCGAAGCGCTCTGACATAGACTAGAAAATTCAAGATAGTGGGTGCGAGGGCTTGGTTGCCTCTTTGGATGGATGTGCAGTGCTGGCCTTTGAAATGGGTGCGCCCTGTTGAATTTGCTGAGACCCGCCTGCGAAGACCCCTTCTGCCAATTTCTGTGGAGGTACCGGCAATGAGGAGGCTGGCTGATCTCAGCGATGTGTCGGGGAAGCAGCCCCACCGACCACTCTTCTGTACAGGTGCGCAAGGCGCAATCCGCCTTGCGGCAGATCCTCATGGCAGCTTCTGGCATGTTGCCTTGCAACATCCTGCAACCATTAGCTCACGAGTCAGGGTCGGAGTCGTAGTGTCGCGGTGAAACGTTGGCACTTGCAGCCTTTTTCGGCTTCAGCTGGGCCGGGCGCACGCTTTTTCCAAGATGTACAGCCTCGAGCGGTTGGGAATTCAACCAAGGCCCGTCCAGACGTAAGGCTCTTTCCAAGCTGGACGTCTCCCAGTGCCCTGTCAAGGCCTCTCGACGTGGAAGGCGGATTGCATCTGGGCCCCCCTCCCGGTCTGGAGAAGGCCGAAGCGGCGACCAGAAGTGCGCTGCACATGCTGCGCATGGTCCGATGTCGAGGTAAGCAGCCTGCTGGAGTCGAAGGTCGAAGAGGTCGAAGGGCTTCTTCAGGGCAATGAGGACGGGATGGAATCTGCCAGTACCCGAAGCAGCACGGAGGCCGGGCCGGGCCGGGCCCACTGTGCCATGAGAGCCGCGAATCGCTCTTGTACGATGTCGTTTTCCCAGATCTCCATGCCCGCATCTCCGTCCTCGCAGTCTCCGTGCGTGCTTGAGTTACAGGCTATGCTGGAGGACGAGCGCTCAACGTCATAAACAAACGGATCGTGAGATTTCCCTCACTGCAAGGACCCGGTTCCTTTTCCTTCGATTGGGTCTGCCAAGCTTTGGGCTCAAGTGCTAAGTGCTGTAGAATTCAATCCTGTCAAGATGGATTGGCTTTTGTTCGTACTGACGAGGCACTACATAGGTCTATGCAAGCCTTGTGACTTCAGCTGCCGTTCTTCCTGCCGCTTCGGATATGAGTTCCTTAGATGGCATTTTCATGATGCTAAAGCACCATCCTTTCAAGACGCCGAGACTGCTTCTGCCAGTTGAGGTGTGCCTTTTGTCATATCTGTGGCCCAACGCAAAGCCGCCAGTGGAAGAAGCAGAAGAAGAGCTTCTGGAAGAAGGCCATCCGAGTGGCTTGCGAAACTGCTCCGACACGTTTCGTCGAGGTCCGTGCGGCCGAAGCCTCCCGCCTGGAAACCACGAGGCGGCTTGGGACTTGCCTTGGGACTTGGGAGAAAGCGCTGACTTCCCTTTTTTTGGGCCCGGCCAAGGGTTGTAGACAGGTCGAGCAAAGCGTCTTCAAAGCAGACGGCTGGAGTCAGCTGCCCAACAATGCAGTGCCTTTGAAAGAGGGATGTGACCCAGCCCTCTTGAGGTGACGCTGAGCTTGCAAGCTGCACTCGAATTCAATTGAGCTTTCAGGCACACAGGTGTCTTCGCGATCTGCTTGGCAGGCTGCGGTCATAAGGACAAGTGACCAGATTCGACTGGCAAAGAGCCCTCCCGCCGTCGCCTCTCCCGCACTAGTGGTCGGCGACTGCCAAGCTACCAAGCAGAGCCACCTACACCTGATCTGGGCCATCGGCCTTCTTTTACTGCAAGGGGATGGGTGGATCCCTCCGCAGGCTCAATCAGGAGCTCTCAATTCTCAGTCCCTTGATTTGTTTCAATTCGCCTAGGCCTAGAGAGTTCCGCCCGAGTGCGGCAGCAAAGCGCGGCACGGTGACGGCCATCTCTCTTTCTGCCCTAGAGCCTTGCATGCCTAGCTGCACAGGGGAAGCCCGGCTTCTGCTCCAGAGCACTAACTCTTGGGGCCCAACAGGCTTATGCGGTTGCACTGCTGTGCCAGGTGCACCAGCAAGATGCCCGTAGTCTGTGCCAAACCGAATTCATGGACTAATCGAATGGTTCTGAAGTTCTGACAATTCGAGAGCGAGTCTCCGCAGATCGGCGTCGGGAATGCACCCCGTTTCGTTGCCACTGTTGCCGACGAGAGAGCATCGCCACCGCTGACAGTTGCGTTTTAGAGATGAAGCAGACACACAGTGTTCACGAGCGCTTCGAACTTGCGCGCACGAAGCCACGCAAAGACGCCGAAAGCAATGCAGCACAGCGCTGTCGTCTCCGACTCCTCACCACATTGAAGCGCGTGCCAGGCAATCCATGTGACCGACGTCCTCCCGGAGCGCGTGCGCATGCTGGCGCCAGCCTCAGAAAGCTCCGCGGAGCCACGGGATAGCCACACGAGCTTGTCTCCTGGGCCCGGTTTGTGTGCGTTCTGATTCTGCTGCTCTGCTCTGTTTTGTGTTATTCACTTTCATCTTTTTATCTCTTTCTCCCGAGAGGCCGTGGATGTGAAGCTGCCCCTTCAGAGCGTGCTGGCCGCCGTCCTCAGCCGAGGGCCCAGACGGGCCCAGACGCGGACAGGTCCAAGAAGCTTCGACAAAAAGAGAGCCATGAGCCTTGAAAGGCGAGCAGCACCCGGCGCCCTCACTCCGACCGAAGAGGTCTCGAGGTGCGCTTTGCTTGCGCGATGAAGGCTGAACCCGCCGTCCGAGCCCCGAGGCGGAGTGTTGCAAGAGGGTGGAAACGTCGGTGGCCGGAGACAAAGCACAAAGCGGCCGTTTAAACAGCCTCTGCAAAATGCGCTGAGAGCAATTCTGCTCTCAGCGCACAGCTCAGGTCCTGGTGACATGCTCCGGCGCGAGGCCGGGCCCACTCATTGATTGCTCCGGCGGCTTTTTTTTACACTGCGTGGCGGATTCTCGCGAGAATTCACAGGGCCGGGAGAGCCTCTTGGAGGAGGCAGAGGAGGGAGCGCCGTTGTGCACCGGTGTGGTCCCTCGCTCAGCCGATCAGCTGGCCTAGCTTGGCGCCAGTTCTCGCCAGTGCCTCGACTAGTCCAGGTGTCTGCGGCATTCCCTACCGATGTGTTGGCAGAGGCGGCAGCTCATGTACTCGAGCCTGAGCACTTCGTGGTTATTTCACTTGTAGAACAGCCTAGCAAATTTGTGTGCTGTCTTCCAGCATCTCGTTTTGGCGCAGGTCTGCGAGATTGATGCTGCCGGGCCAGAGGACACGCGCGGCGCCGAGTGAAACACAGGGGGAGGGGGTGCCTTTTGAGTCTTCTGTCTCAGGTGTGTAAGCAGGCGGTGTCTGTTGCGAGGTCCGCGCCGGAGGAAGGCGATGAAGCTACGCCGGCTGTAAGAAGGCTGGGCCAGGGTTGTGCCGGAAGCGGAGAAGCACTCGCCGTGGGAGCTCTGCAGATGGACCTCGCCGGATGATGGGTGGGGGACGCATCTGATCCCATCGGTGGGGTGCTCAGAGCTAGGAGGAGGCAAAGCTTGGACTCTTGGAGTCAGAGCTTTCCCCCGTTCAGGACTTGGAGAAGATGCCCATGGGAATGCCTGTAACAGCCCGGTCCCTGATGACTCACGCCCATGCACCCTGCCTCGAGTCTCGAGTGTGTCTTGTCAGGTAGGGGAGCTTGCGGACTTCCTCTCCCTGGCCTGCTCACCGAAGGCTCAGGCGGGAAGTGGGGGGGGCCGACCTCCCACGTCCCGCTTGTCCGTTCGATTGGGGATAAGCCCTGAGGAATCCGAGGAGGAGATGTTGGACTGGTCGCTGGAGCCGGGATCTGAACCATCGGCGCCCTTTATTGGCGCACAGAACATGTGACATGCACAGCTTCATGCAAAGCTGCGGGTCTCAGGCAGTGGCGAGCGTATCGCCTGAAGCTGCGCATGGCAGAGGCCACGGCGACCACCGATCTGTTGCCCCGATTCCTGCCAATCTGAAGATGCACCGACGATTCTGAACGCATACAGACGGGGGCGGGGGAGTGCAAGCTTTTCGCAAGCATCCCGAAGTCAGAACAGCTTAATCAGCAGCAGCGGGTCTACGACTCTATGAACGCACCAGCAAGCACTGATGCCCGTAAGGCCAGGCCGCAGGTTCTGGAAGACGATAGAATTCGATCGTGCCAAGTTCTCATGCGAAGGCCCAGGCCCAGGCGGCCCAGACTCAGACGGAGGCCAACGCTGGCGGCCAGCACGTTTTCTGAGGCGACTAAGCAAGCCAGCCCTTGCAGGAGAAGATGTCAAGCTCGCGCCTGGACTTGGTCGTCCGAGCCCCGCGAAATCGATTCACTCTTCGCACTTTCTGCCATGCTGGGCCATGCTGCTATGTAGCACTTATCTCGTGCTTCGGGGTTGCAGGAAGGGCCAATTGGTCCCGTATTGGTTCATCGTGTGCCCTGTGCTCCGCCAAGGCTGTAGCACAGCATAGAACGCACGGGACCGATGCGCTGGAAGTTATTGCTCGCACTTCGCCTGCAGACCCATACTTTGCGCCGATGATGCGGATGCGACCCTCCTGAAGGCCGATGTGAGCCGCGTGCACTCAGTGCAGTGCAGCGCGAGTCCTTGCCGAGGCAGTGCAGCTGCTGTCGGAGCCCCAGCTGGAAGCATGGAAGCTGTAGGGGCTGTAGGGGGCCACTGCAGGGCTGGACCAGGGGTCCAAGGGGTCCAAGGCAAGGGGTCCAAGGGGTCCAAGTGGGCCCGTGGGCGCCCGTTGGCCTGTTCATGCCTCTTCTTCTTCTCTTCGAGGTTGGCGTATCCGCAGTGCGACGCGCTGCCTGTAGCTGGATCCCAAGAGTCGAGAGCGTAGCAGCGTGGCAGATAGCGTAGCATAACGCGGAGACTCCGCTTGAACTGAAGGTGAGCCCGGTGCGGTTGACTGTGATGGCTCACCTGACACTCTCCTGCTGCGGCGATCCAAGAGACCGAGAGATCGGTGGGCCGTGGGCCATTGGGCCGTGGAGGGTCATGTCGTTTCTTGGTGACGCTCCAGGCTTGGCCTTCCTCCTTGGCCGGCTGCGTGGCGAGGAGCTGATGCCGCTGGCGAGCCTCAAAGCGCTGGCCTCGCGGCCAGAGCCAAGCTCCACTCTGTGGCGACGCGGCGACGCACGTACTTCTGAGGTGGGAGATGGCAGCGGCACGCAGCTGAGTTGCCGCGGCCAGCCCGTTGTTGGTCTTAAATTTCCCCCAGGCAGCGCACCCCCCCAGCGGAAGTTCGAGTCCTCCGCATACCAGCCGGCACCCTCGGGGGCCGAAGTGCTTGCACCGCATTGAGCCAAATCAGGCGCATTGCATGAATCCCGCTGCACAGTGTGCAGAGGCCTTCTGAAGAGTCCAAAGATGAGGACCAGGCCTTTCCATTTTGCGGCACTGTGTCAGATGGCAGCCCACGGCGATCTCTTATACAGATGACACAGCTCCTCAGGAGGGCAACGCCCCTCTGCCTTTTTTGGTTCTCAGTCCACGGCTCAGAAGTGCTCAGATGCATCCGTGCGGACTGCAAAGCTCTCCCAGGCCAGACGCAGCCTTTGAGCGAGCTCCTGTGCTTCTTTGCCAAAACGCATCACAGCTCCGTTCCCATTGTAGAGGACCCACGACATGAGGAAGGCAATTATGTTGCAGCCCTGCATGGTCTCACGTGACTTGATCACTCCACAGGGCCCGGCGCAGGTAAATAAGGGATGGTGTGGTATTGGGCGTCGTCATCGGCCTAGCCCCTTGTGATTGTGCACACTGGACCCTTCCCCTTGATCCAAAAGGGCGCCTCCCTTCCTTCCTCATCCCCCAAAAATAAAATGCTCACTCCTCACCTTTGGGCGGTAGCCCTTTCCCGAAGCAGCAAGAGGTTAACACGCCTGATATCAGTGTCAGATCACAGTTGGGCTTGCCATCGCGACGCACACCACTGACCTTGGCGAAGAAGGAGTTCCTCACACAAGGGAGGTGAGGGAAGGCTGCATGGCCGACACTGTTCTTTTGTGCCAAAAGCTAGGCAGCTAGGCGAACCTAGTGCATCCTCTCAGGGCTACTGGCTGTCGGGCCCGTGTCCGTTGTAGCCGAAGTGGAGCTCTGCTGGTTTTGGTGACTCACGTCAGCAATAATGCCAGCACCACTTTCGAGGTTGGTCGGTCTCAATTGGGACAGCTCGGGCCAAATTGCTGGGCAAAGCGAAACCGGGCTGCAACATACCGTGCGACGGCATGCATACACCGTCAAGCTCCAACCTTGGGTCCAATCGAGTGCAGTTACCCAATCCGCGCTGTAGCCTTCAAACGCAAAGGGAACTTATGTAATCGTAAGTGCCACTCTCCCGACTCGCTTCTTCTTGGAATTTTATGCAGCAGTGAGACACCGATGCCCATGCAATCACTCATGTATGAGGTCGTGTCGGATTGTCACAGACACGAGAGACAGAAAGCCAATGCAGGTATTCCTCATGCTCAGTCCTTTTTTTGGCTTTAGCACCAGATGTAAATGTAGACATGTATAGCAACGTGGACCCGTTCTGGTCACATTGCGATCATGTACACTAGGTCACTAGGCCGAGAAACTTGCTGCCAGCCCACAGGACGGAGCACAATTGCAAACAACGCATCCACCAGCGTCGCGCGTGCCGATCACTCACACAACACGGAAGACATGTTCAAGTACCCACAACGGTGCATTCCGTTTTTGGTGTTGCTTTGAACGCCTCGGAAACCACAAACTGAACAAACGAGTTTCCGTTAATTCCGTTTGCTCCCTTTACGCCGTGTGCAGTGAGGTATTCATACTGCTTGCTGTGGTGCCAGGACGAGAAAGGTGCTTTGGTGTGCAACTTGAGCAGAAGGCCCGGATGTAGAACTCTTTTGCGGGTCCAGGAGCCCCCCTCCCTCTTTGTCGGAAAGTGGGGATCGAAGAATGATCACTTTGCCCGCTTTGTCCCGTGCGCGCACTCGAAAGCGAGTGGCCTTCCCGACAGGGACCTCTTGTCATACCTGGACCTCGCCATGCAGTCTGCAAGGCAAGGGGACCTGTGGAGAAACAGTTCTGTCAAACTTACCTGAAAGTTGCGGAGCAGGCAGAGCAATGCACGAGACTGGGCACCGGATGCTTCCGAGGATCTTGTTGAATTTAACACATCGGCGCCAATTGAGGTGCGCTGCAAGTGTCTTGTGCCTTGGGCCCTTGCCCCTGTCGAGTCATGCTTGCTGCGCTAGCATTGGCCCGTAAGCATGCATCTCCCGCGGAGTTCGGTTGCGGGAATTCAAAAGGGTTCTGCTAATGTGTGGCTTCCAGCTTCACGAAGGTGCTGGTCAAAGCTCTGAGAAGATACAGAGTCGCTCAAGCTCAGATGCAGGCGTGTTGCTGCAGCTGCCACGTGCTGCCGCCTGACAAGACAGCTTCGGTGCTTGTGCTTGCAGGCACCGTCGGCAGCGCCTTCCACGCTACAGGTCGAATTGGTGCCCATCCCTCGCAGCTGCATCGAACGCGCACACTCGCAGGAGCAATCCCTGCTAGACACCCTCATGGCCGAAGCACCACAGGACCCTGCGAAGAAGGGCCAGGCCCCGCCTGAAGCGACTCGGTTCAGTCCTTGAGTTCTGACTGGTGGGCCATTGCATGACCTGCTGCTCACGAGCACAACCTCAGCGACTTGGGTCCTCGGTTCCTTCTTTTCGAAGCAGCGTTAGAGCATTGGCCTGTCACAGTGTGCACAGTGTGGCAAACGTTCTAATCCCAGTGAGGTTACGAAATCGTTAGTAAGTAAGAGAGTCCTAGAGTCCTGGCGCGACACTAGGAAGGTGAGCAGAGCCTCAGGAACAGCCAAGCTTTGAGTTTTGGTTTTGCCTTCCGCGGCGTCCATGGCTGCCGGGGCGGCGGCAGCTGCAGAGAGAGGCCTTCTGCGTCTGCTGCAGCGCTTGGACGAGAAAGCCAAGGAGGAGTCGCAGAAGGAGGAGAAGGAGGCCCTCGACGACAGGGAGGAGAGGGAAAAGGACGACACGAAAGAGAAGACGGAAGCGGAGAGGGCCGAGAGGCAGAAGGAGTCTGAGCTTGAGCTCAGGAGGTACCTTACTACAGAGCTCTCAGAGCTCAGTGGGGTCTGGTCCAAGTCCGAGAGCTCCCAGAGCTCTCAGCTGGTGCGCAGCCTTGGAGAACACTTGCAGAGGCTGTCCTGGGCACTTTGTGCTAAGGCAGTTCGAGCCTTTGTGCCTTTGCAAGATGACGTCCAGAAGCAGACGGCAGCTCTCACCGACGCCTTCAATGCTTGGCTGGCAGAGAATCTGGTAAATTCAGAGCTCGAACTGTCGGAGGAAGCCTGCCGAAGCATGGAGGAGCATCTGCAAGCCCTCGACGCCATTTCTTACCTTCGGTGTTGCTACAGATGGGTGATTTCCACCGAGGCCAAAGTCCGGTTCCTCGTGGCGCTTGCCCTGGTGCTGCGCCGCACTTTGGGCTCCAGAGAGACAAGAGGAGGCTGCTTGAGAGAGATCTCGGAGCGACTGCTCCTTCGCTTCTTCGAGGGAGGCGACCTGGAAGCTTCCAGGCAGCAGTGCTTCGCCTGGCTGGAGGGGAGGCTTGGGCGCTACGACCGGGAGTGGCGCCGGACGGCAGAGAAGGCGAAGGCGCTAGGCTTCCAAGGCGAGCTCCGACGGCACGTAGGCCGCGCCCTTGAGAAGGAGAAGGCTGAGCAGCACTCCGAGTTTCTGGAGCTGCAGTGCTGGCCAATGGCCGGCTGTGCCGTGGCCAAAGCTCTCGTCTGCTTCGCAGCCGAATACTCCTTGCAATCCTGTCCTGAGCATAGTCTCCAACCGGCAGCGCTGCTCCACGTGCTCAACGAGCTACTCGACCCATTTGACGTCGAGGAGTCTCGCGGGCTCCAAGGAGGCGTTCGTCTAAATGCAACCTGGGAGGCCATGAAAGCTGAGAGCGATGCCCCTCCTCCGCAGCCTCCACAGCCCTCAAAGGAGGAGCCTCCGCAGCCTACACCTCCCCTTGCCAAGGCCAGGTCTAGTGCAGCTAGCAACTCAAGCACGAAGCCGTCAACTGAAGCCGCGCCAGCCAAAGCGCCGCAGCCTCCCTCTCCCAAAAACACCACTGGCGCGGCCGCGAGCCCTGGTGCAATGCCAGATACGAAAGCACCAGAGCAGGCGCAGGAGACGCAGGACACACAGAAGCTGAGCCGCAGCCGGAGCAAGCGGAGCAGCAGCGCGAGCCTGCAACCCAAGCTCCTGAAGGCTAGGAAAACAGGACCGAAAGAGCCGAAGGAGCCAAAAAAGGCATCAAAGGACAAAGGCGACGCCGGCGAGGCACAGGATGCTCCAGCTCCTGGTGGGTCTTCGAAGGAGAAAAGAAGCAACTCCTCGAGCTCCGAGCCAAAAGCGAAGAAAGCTCCGCCTCCTCACCCGAATCACCCGAGCCATGTGAATGCCGGCCAGTATTTTTATCCCATGCACTGGGGACCTCACATGGCAATGCCTGGAATGATGCCAGGACACAGGCCTGGCCTTCCCTTGACCATGCTGCCGCAGCCTTACCTAATGCCCGGCATGCCCATGCCGATGGGGGTGGATAAGAAGAAAAAGGATAAGCACGACAAGCATGACAGGCGGAAGGAGAAGCACCGCAAGGAGAAGGAGCGAGAAAAGGAGCGGGAAGAAAGCGAATCGGAGTCCGCACACGAGAAGAAGCGTCGGAAAAAGAAAGAAAAGGCAGCCAAGAAGGATAAGAAGGATAAGAACAGATGATGAGGCCAAAGCACGCCTTTCCCAGTGTCTTTGTCGACTTGTGCTGCGATGCACAAATCATGGCGAGTTATCTCAGATATGTTCAGTCTCACCACTCCTTCGGCGCAGCAGGAGTGACGGAAAGCAGGTACGCCTCGCTCGGCCATGCTGAGCCGTGTCAGGCGTGAAGGCATAGCTCTTTCCCTCCAGAATCGCAGAATGAATCTGGACTAGTAGAGGGCCGCTGGACCGCAGCATCAAAAAGCAAGCGTTTTCCAGACTGTATCTGGCGTGGAGACGAAAGCGCTTGTATCCGCAAATGTCGCGGGTGTTCGAGGCAAGTGACTTCCTGGGAGCCAGCATCGCATACGAGAAGGACCTGCCGTGGCCTGTCTCTTCTGGTGCGAAGATGGGGTCGCGTCCTTTTCGAGCATGCGAGCTCGGGAGGAGCTCTCGTTAAGGGAGATCATCCTCCGTTTATTGGAGGCTGAGAACCGGAAGGTCCTCCTGCTCCAGGTCGGGTTCCAGGACATAGCCGCAGTGCAGAATCGCCTTCATGGAAGGACCCAGGGGAGAAGATGCTGAGGCCCGCATGCTCTTCCTTCTTCCCCTCACAGCAATGTGCCCACTCCGAGGCGGATCATCTCTGCCGAGGATGTCTGGAGGCTTCTGATTGGTCCGGAGAAGGTCTGGGGCCTGGCTGCCCAAGACAGGTACCATTGTCACGACTTGCCACTCGAAACCCTGGAGGCGGCGTCTTCACTACAGGAGGTGACGCTGTAGAAGTGGTGACTGCTTCCGTTTCCAGCAAGTCCAAACCACTTGCCATGCGCACTGATGTGGCTTCAGTCGGGGATGCTTGCCAGAAGCCTTCAACACCTTCAAAGGCGTTTGACCAATACAGTCTGCCAAATCGTTCTAGCTGAGCACACCCATATTGCGCACAGGGCAGGAAGATTCACCAGCTTTATAATCACATGTAAAGACGTGACATGCGTTGGCATGGCAATAGCTTTCCCGGTTCCTGCTCGCAGCTAGCAAGACTGGACCCTGCTGCCTAGAGGCAGGACTGGTTCCAGAATTCGTCCAGCTCCCTTGTGCCATGAACCTCGCTTCTAGGACACCTGTTATATGGGTTGCATCAAAGCTCGCTTCCGGAGCTGGTGATCTGAACCTTCGCAACGGTTCACCCATTCCTGCGCGTGCGCGCCCAAAACTTCCGATCCTGCGTCCAGAGCTGTCCAGCGAAGCAGAAGGGGTCCTTCCGCAGTCCTTATCATCCGTTCGTCCCTTGGCCCTCCTTGCAGTATCAGCTCAAGTCGGAGGAGGAGTGCCCCAGGCGGAGCTGTGAGCCAAGGTTCGAGCCTCGGGGCAAAAGGATCCTGACTTCGTCGCTACTGTAGTCAAGTCGCGGCCTGTCGCTTCTGGCCTCGCCACTTCACTCGTCGCAGCTTCGCGATGCTTCGCGGTTCTCTGGCTAGGCTCGGTGAAAGCTGCCATGCCGAGCAAGGAGAAGCTTGCGAAGAAGGAGAAGTGCGCGCCCTCAGACTGCCAGCGTTTTCAGGAGTTCGGTGCAGCTAGTGTGCAGCTGTTGAACAGTTTTCAGCTGAGTTTTTAGCTTCATACTGGGTGGCATGTCCCGGTGACACACAGACCCAGAGGAATCCAGTCTATGGGAAAACGGCAGGAGAACGTACAGAGCATCCGACAGCCAACAGAAAAGCCAGAAACACTGCGCCTGTGAGCGAGCAGAGCAACTGCAACGAAATGGGCAGATGGGGACTGTCCCGTTCCACAGCGTTGCTCCAGCCCACTTGCCGATCTCTCGCACGGCGTACTGCTCTTCCTCGCGCAGGTATTTCAACAAACTCATCGACCTCTGCGTCAACACTCCAAATGCCTTGTTGGTGGGTGTCGACCACGTGGCCTCAAAGCAGATGCAGGACATCCGAATGGAGCTCAGAGGAAAGGCAGTGGCTCCTGGGTTCTTGAAGAGTACGACTTCATTTACGTTGCCCTTGTAAGGATATTCTAGGGGCTGCGCCCAGGTGCGGGCAGCGCGAGTTGTTGTCAGCGGATGTAGGGGGGGAACGGGAAAGACACGGTCAAAATTTCCAGACGGTGCCGAGACAACGACAGCTCGACACCGGAACAAAAGTGTGACGTAGGCCCGAAGTGCACAACTTATGGGTGATCTTACGCTCTTAGCCCTCGTCGGCCCTCCATGTAGCCCGCATCCGCCCTCCGCCGGACCCCGCTGATGCTGATGATGCGCGCCCTTTTGTGGCTTCCGCAACCCACGCAAAAACTTGGAAATCATCACTTCGCGCCCACTTCGCGCCGCGGGGCCGGTTGCGGGCGCCCGAGTGCTCATGATGCTCGCCGGCTCGCCTCCTGGGGTCGTCCACGGCGGCCCCGAAACCCGCCATGCCGTGGGGAATGGCTGCGAAGCGCGTGCGCGTTCCGAGACGCCTCCGGCCCAGGGGCTGCGCGGCCCTATGGAGAAACGGAGGTCCGATGATGCGGGGTCGGCGGCGGGTCGGCGGCACAACCCAACGTGGCTTTTGCTTCGCAAGACAAGCCCATTCGTCTGAGCCATAGCTCAGTCCATACAGGGCAGCGAAGCGCTGCCCGATTTATGGGCTGCCGCCACTGCCGCCGACCCCAAAAGAAGAGAGGTGACTATCCAAGGAAGGCAGCAGGCGGTGAGAGCGGTGGAGACGGTGGGAACGGTGAAAGCGGTGGAGGCACAGTGCAGGCGTGGCAGTAATGGAGATGGTGGGGGTGGTGGCGGTGGATGAAGGTGGTGGGGGTGGTGAGGGCGGTGAGGGCGGTGTGGGCGGTGGCGGCGGTGTGGGCGGTGGGGGCGGTGGGGGCGGTGTGGGCGGTGGGAGCGCGGGGGGGTCCGGGCACACATTGGCAGCCTTTAAATACTCTTTATTTTTTAAACACCTACAAATACAGCGGGCGGTGAGAGCGGTGGAGACGGTGGGAACGGTGAAAGCGGTGGAGGCACAGTGCAGGCGTGGCAGTAATGGAGATGGTGGGGGTGGTGGCGGTGGATGAAGGCGGTGTGGTCGGTGAGGGCGGTGTGGGCGGTGGGGGCGGTGTGGGCGGTGGGGGCGCGGGGGGGTCCGGACACACATTGGCAGCCTTTAAATACTCTTTACTTTTTAAACACCTACAAATACAGCGGGCGGTGAGAGCGGTGGAGACGGTGGGAACGGTGAAAGCGGTGGAGGCACAGTGCAGGCGTGGCAGTAATGGAGATGGTGGGGGTGGTGGCGGTAGATGAACGTGGTGAGGGCGGTGAGGGCGGTGTGGGCGGTGGGGGCGGCGGGGGCGGTGTGGGCGGTGGGACTCTTGAAACACGTGCAAATACAGCGGGCGGTGGAGACGGTGGGAACGGTGAAAGCGGTGGAGGCACAGTGCAGGCGTGGCAGTAATGGAGATGGTGGGGGTGGTGGCGGTGGATGAAGGTGGTGAGGGCGGTGTGGGCGGTGTGGGCGGTGGGGGCGGTGGGGGCGTGTGGGCGGTGGGGGCGCGGGGGGGTCCGGGCACACATTGGCAGCCTTTAAATACTCTTTACTTTTTAAACACCTACAAATACAGCGGGCGGTGAGAGCGGTGGAGACGGTGGGAACGGTGAAAGCGGTGGAGGCACAGTGCAGGCGTGGCAGTAATGGAGATGGTGGGGGTGGTGGCGGTCTTAAGGTGGTGAGGGCGGTGGTGGGGGCGGTCTTTAAATACTCTTTACTCTTTAAACACCTACAAATACAGCGGGCGGTGAGAGCGGTGGAGACGGTGGGAACGGTGAAAGCGGTGGAGGCACAGTGCAGGCGTGAGATGGTGGGGGTGGTGGCGGTGGATGAAGGTGGTGAGGGCGGTGTGGGCGGTGGGGGCGGTGTGGGCGGTGGGGGCGCGGGGGGGTCCGGGCACACATTGGCAGCCTTTAAATACTCTTTACTCTTTAAAACACCTACCAATACAGCGGGCGTTGAGAGCGGTGGAGACGGTGGGAACGGTGAAAGCGGTGGAGGCACAGTGCAGGCGTGGCACTAATGGAGATGGTGGGGGTGGTGGCGGTGGATGAAGGTGGTGAGGGCGGTGAGGGCGGTGTGGGCGGTGGGGGCGGTGTGGGCGGTGGGGGCGCGGGGGGGTCCGGGCACACATTGGCAGCCTTTAAATACTCTTTACTTTTTAAACACCTACAAATACAGCGGGCGGTGAGAGCGGTGGAGACGGTGGGAACGGTGAAAGCGGTGGAGGCACAGTGCAGGCGTGGCAGTAATGGAGATGGTGGGGGTGGTGGCGGTGGATGAAGGTGGTGGGGGTGGTGAGGGCAGTGGGGGCGCGGAGAGGTCCGGGCACACATTGGCAGCTTTTAAATACTTTTCAAACACCTACAAATACAGCGGTGAAAGACTCTTTGAACAGAGCGGTGGAAGCGGTGTGGGTGCGGACACCTCTCGGGATATCACAGGCGCCGCCCGCAGGGGTCGGCGGATATGTGTATGTGTATACAAATATATATATATATATATATGTATATATATATATATATGTATATATGTAGAGTGTCACCCCCCCCCCCACGCCTCTTCCACACAATTCCACAAGTTGCTTCTCTACATTGGTCGACTACTCATATATGCCGAAAACACTGTAAATACCGATACAGTCGTGCTTTACCCCATGTGCATGCAGACTGTGCTGCTACAAGTCGCGGGTTTGATATGTGTATGACGCCGAATCTCGGCCGCGGATTTATGGTAGTTTATGTGTTGGAGAAGCTGAAACGCTGGAAGGCATGCCATTTTTGTTCATGTAATACGTAAAAACGTAGTGTTTTTGCGATTTTTGTTTGCATTTTATGGTGTGTTATATAACAACATTCCTCTAATAATGAAAAGACTGTTGTCTCTCTTACGAAGATGTCTGTGTGCGTGGGCCATCTTTTTCCCGCTGCTCGTGTAACGTCCGATTCTGATGCGGCCTAATAGCTCTAGCATTTGACTTATGAGTTACGAAACACAAAGAGCTCCTTTCATGTCCTGTCCACGATACATGAAGGAAGTCGAATATACAGGCGCGTTTATTTTTGAAGCAATACTCCAATAGCTGTTTTTAGCCTCATACGACATGGGAAAGCTCCCCTGGAGTTCATGTGCGTATGTGGGCGCACAAGAAGGCTGGTCTGCAGCAAGAAGTAAGGGAGCTTTTACAAACATGAAGCAGGACTAGTTACGACTGGCTGCATTGATACGTATCAATCAGAAGGCAGGGGCTCCTTAACCTTGTAAAACAAAGTAAGATGGCACTTCATGGAAGAAATCTCCTCTTTATATTGTGAGTCGATCTATGACAAATAATTAGTAACGGCAGCCATGTGCATAGCAATCGCTATCTGTTTTTCAGGATACTACTTTGGGCCATCCTCATACCTATCAAGCAAGAGACATAAAGACTCCTGCTAATCCAGAAGAAAAATACATGATGCCACCTTTAGTTTTTGAAGACTGAAGAGAGCTCCTTTTCATGTTGTGATACGAACTGTGATAGCGTCTAAACCACAGTCATAGACAGAGGGACCGGTATCGCTTTGTCAGGATGCGAGGGAGGTGGCTTGAATAGGAACCGATAGAAGTCTCACGCGTCTCGCCCGTTCAATGAAAAAGTACCAGTAAAAAAGCTTTTTTATGTCTGCTGATCACATCTAGCGAATGTCGCTTGAAGATTGAAGATTGCTACTTTTTTGCGTTGCGTTCTATGACAGCAGTTAGAGAAACAGCCATGGACATAGCGATGGGTATCTTCTCCGGGGTATAGGACAGCATCAGTAAGAGTTAACTGAATGAACATTCATGTCTCATACGAAGCCGAAAAGGAAGTTTCCGTTGTTTCTGATGATAGCAAAATGATGCAAGCAGTATCCTACAGTCTTCAATATGAAATGAAATAGGTTCTAGATAGGCTTGCGCTGTTCTAGCACTTAAGCTGCATTCATTATTACAGCGTTGGGTCGGTAGGCGGTGCAGCTTGCCGAAGAAGGGCCAAAACCATTTTCGAGAAAGCTCAGGTACTAGAGCCAGTGCTGCTGGTGCCTAGATCTACCAACCTCCGAAAACATACATGAAAAAATAAACTATGTAACGACTAGGCGGGCCTTGTTCATGCTTATCAAACAAGAGTAATGAAAACCTTTGCTGTTCCGGAAGAAACACAAAAAAAGTAGTTCAGTATTTAAGCACACAATTATCTTGTGAGACAGTATATCCTGTCCTGGACTCAGAAAACACTGTAATGCTCAAAAAATTCCAAAATTTCCAACGCTGAATCTCACGAAACACTGTAATGCTCAAAAAATTCCGAAAATTCCAAAATTCTGGCATCTATGGCCAGGCCGGTGGCACATTCCTTAAAACTTTGAATTTTTTGAGCATAGCAGTGTTTCGTGCGTTTCAAGGCTTGGAATAGTTGAATTTTTTGAGCATTGCAGTGTTTCGTGGCTTGAACCTCACAAAACACTGTAAAGCTCAAAAAAATGAATTTTCCACTGCCTCAAAGTTCACAAAATTTGAGCATAGCAGTGTTTCGTGGCTTGAACCTCGCAAAACACTGTCATGCTCCAAAAAACTCAACTTTTCAAAGCTGCAAAGCTCACGAAACTTGAGCATGGCAGTGTTTCATAAAACACCTTGTAATGCTCAAAAAAAATCAACTTTTCACTGCCTCAAAGCTCACGAAACCCTGTAATGCTCAATGAAAAATACATATTATATTTTAAGCAGTTTGCCCATAGATGCCAGAATTTTGGAATTTTTTGAGCATTACAGTGTTTCGTGAGTTTCAGGGTTGGAGATTTTGGAGTTTTTTGAGCATTACAGTGTTTCGTGGCATGAACCTCACAAAACACTGTAATGCTCAAAAAATGAACGTTTCACTGCCTCAAAGCTCACGAAACACTGCTATGCTCAAAAAAAAGCCACAGATGCCAGAATTTTGGATTGTTTTGCATTTTTTGAGCTTTGCAGTGTTTCGTGAGATTCAGGGTTGGAAATTTTGCATCTTTTTGAGCATTACAGTTTTTCGTGCGCCCCATGCCCCGAGAAGCACGAAAGCGTAGATCTTGGGGGGGGCGAGCATGTATGCTGTAGGGTCCCGGGCCACCACCCCACCCCCCCCCATGGTATCCCACCTGCTGCCCTGCTGCTGCACGCCCACCCGCCCTGCGCCCCGCCCGCCCCCGGCCCGCACCTTGACCTTGTGCGCGGATCGGGAGTGTCGCACTATGCCCTGCCGTGTGCGGAAAGCGGCAATCGGCTCAGTAGTTTCCAGCATCCGACATGAATTGCAATGCTGAATTATGAGGGTTGTATAGCGATGGTGATGGTGGCAGATATTCTTTTGAGGGTATTAATGATGAAGATGACGACGACAAGGATGATGTTGAGCATGTGTGATTGTCAGGGAAGACAAGGAGTAACACGTAAGAACGTCGCGGCAAAAAGAGTACCACCACAGGCCCCACAGGGAAGGGGCCGTGGGCCCACCCCATGGTATCCCCCCCTTCCCTGTGGTGTGGGTTCCCCCCTGCCCCTCCCCCCCTCTGGTTGCGGTCGGCTGCGCCCCCGTCCATGGCTATGCGTCCGGTTGCGAAGGGTTTGGACCGTAGGATGTGATACAGTTCTATTGAACTCCGACCTGCCCTGAGCTCCAAAGCCAATGATAGTGATGAATATGATGGTGATGATAATGACGAAGATGGTGCTCATGATCCCCATCCGCACTCTCATCAGGTCCCTTGCTCAAAAGTCCCGAATGAAAACCATTCAAAAACGTGCTCAAGCTTACTTGTAGCGAACCCAACCGAAACTTGGCCTGGAATGACAACGGTCGATATTATGGTTTTCGCAAGAACATCACGAGCCAAGCACGGTTTTCAACTAGATAAAGCGATAAACATGGGTGCCGAAGCCCAGAGCAACATAAGAGCAAAGGTACCACCAATAGCCACACTGGGACTAGCACATCAACATCATTGCGCACAACATTCTCATTTGTGCTCGAAGAGAGGGGAAGGGAAGGAGGGAAGGGGCCCGGTGGTTCCCTGTGTTGATTATCAATCCCCACCCCGGCCCTGTGGTTCGCCGTCTTGTGGTTCCACTATTGTGGGCTATCCCTCCCGCACCCTGCTCTTCTTTCTCTGACTTCGAGCCTTCTTGGATCGCCTCCTTTTTTGTGTTGTCATCCTTCTGCTCCTGCTCCTCATCATCAAAGCTCTCACTCTGGGAGTTGTCTCCCAGCGCTCGTGTTGATGCCTGATCTGAGAGCTCTGGGTCATCTTCCTTCTCCTCTTCCTCGGTGGCCTCTGTTCCCTTGCAGAAGTTTTCTCCCTCTTCTGTCTTCTTTTTCTCCTCTAATTAATCAGGTTTTGGAAAGATTGTTGGGAAATACAGCAGGTAGCTGACGACTTTAATTTGGCCGTGTGCTCCAGCACAACGCCCTTCAAAATCATCAGATTTGGCAGATTGCCCCTCACAGGAAAAAAAATATTTCAGATATGATATCTTCCATGCATCGACGAAGAGACACATTTATGCATACGTGATTGAAAAGTCGGAAATTAATCGGCCTCGTCTTTGTATTCTTTCGACTTCGCAATCGAATGTAATTCAGCATCTCACGTTGAGCCTTGGCCTCTTCCTGCCCATGCCTCCCAGAGAAAATCAAACTTCGAAGCAGGATCCCACGAACCCGAGCTTTGTGCGTGCCTCCCTCTGGTACTTGTGCTTGCCGTTCTTCACCATGGGCTTCTGCGAGGCAGCGAAGAGGAGGGCAGCCTTACGAGGGGGAGCAGTGTTGGGCTTTGATTGAGAGGAGGAAATAAACGTGGCAGGTCCACAACCATCTCCCGATATGTCGGGTAGGATTCCAGGAAGGTTGCCAAGAAGTAAAGGCTAAAGGCAAAGTTATCGGCCCCATGGGACTCCTCGACCTCAAATTTTGCAACATGCGACAACTCCAACTTAAAGGAAATCCCGATTGATTTCATATGAGCCTCCCACGATATCAGAAGTGATGCCCTTCGAGGGCACATCAAGGAAGGAGTAGTCGCAGGGAGCCTCCCAGAATCTGTTTATCCCGAATAACTCTCACTGCAACTTGCCTAGGTGCATGCCTTGTTCTGCTGAAGCTTCTTTTCGACCTTCTTTTCACTGATCCCATGATCGTCTGCAAGCTTCATGAACCTGTGCTTGTTTGAATCACGAACCTAGGCGTGGCATTCAATTGCAAGACATCTCGAGGTTTTTTCGTCATCATATTCTGATAGTCCAGGTGTTCCACATAGAATGCCTGCTTACCCAAGCAAGAATACAACTTTAAAGCACCTGCTTATTCCTGGCCTTTAAGGTCTCCACGCGCTTCGTGTCGAGCGGCGTGTTCGGCATGGCTGCTCCTAGCTCGAGGGCGGAGACATTAAAAGCCGGGCAGCTAAATAAATGGTAGCAGCAACACATCCCCGGGACCCCTCATAATGATAATCCTCGACAAAGTAGCAGCAACCGAAGTAGCAGCAGTGATGTCTTATCGACAACGAAAGAAGGCATATGCTCATGAACCCAAGATCGTGCTGAGCCCAGCTGCTGTTGCAGCAGATATCGCAAAAGCTTTTGATCGGATGCAACCAATGCAACAAGTACCAGATGCTGCTGACCCCTGCCAGCCCTGCCTGATGTAGACTCGCAGCATCGGCATTTCTTTGGGATACCTGGAATTTCGCGTATCGGGGCTTAAGACTCAAGAATTAAAGGTTTCCTCATAGCACAACCCCGGCGCACGTTTTGATCGCTTCAGTGCCGCTCCACGCATCGGGAGAAAACATGGCGAGAACGCTTTGCTTGGTCAGGACATGTTGCAAAGAGGCTTCGATAGCCCTCGTGGTTGAGACTATGGCTAGCGTTGATGTTGGGATATGAAAACACCCTACCTTGATCAGCGATCTGTCTAGTTTGGTCTGATCCAAGAGCCGTGAACTTCGATTGCGAATTCATGTGGCTGATATGACTTAGGAAAGTAGGGCCTTTCACGCTAATCACGGGTGCACCGGGGCCTTGACCCAAGACCCTGGATCCTAGGGTCTTTGGAAGCCCAGGGTATGTATATATATATATATATACACACATTGCTGGCATATGTATGTACATATTTAAGCAGGTCTATACATATATGTATACACACATGTACATATACATGTACATGTACATGTACACATAGACATACTCATACACATACAGACATATACATATTCATGCCTCTATTATATGCGTACATACATGCGTATACATACATATGTACATATGTAGGTCGATCTCTTCATATGTTCTTACCCATGTCCAAGCGCATAGACACCCAATCAAAAGGGTCGGCGTCAAGCTCCCAACCCCAAAAGGGATGAGGGTTCGCAAGCTGAGAATTGGAAGTAGCTAGACGTCCAGCCCCCTACACAAAACCTTGGTAGTCGTTTCATTTCACGGAGGTGGATAGCTGTGTGTTTTTTTTATCGCATATTGTTTGCATTTGCACATGATGTGTTTCTTCTGACAAGGACAGGTGGCGAACCTCAGCGTCAGCATTAGCGCGGAGTCTCCGAACGGAAACATCCATGAGCCTTGGATCAACTGTTTCTGTTGACCCTGAAAGTGCCAACTCCACTTCCTCCAGTGCCCACAATGTTTAACAGCCCACAAGCCTCTGCATAGCAGGCCAGCGTCGTGGTTGAATTCCTGCTCAAGCATTACCACGAAGCAACATGCCACCGCGGATCTATTCAGAAGCCAGCAATCTGGCCCATAAAAGAGGTGGAACCAGGTTTTTTCACCACGCACTCGGGTAAATGATGAGACGCTTCAAAGCTGTCACCTCAAGTCCGGTAGATCCTCAGGACTTCAACGGCAACATGACCGTGCAGGGGAAAGCAGCATCTCGCATCGCATGTTGCACGGTCCCCGATTCCTCCAAACCTGACCGGCAAGAGTAGCATTGCAAGCACCGGAATTGTTTGCACCTTGCTAATTCCTGAGCCCTTGGGGCTTGTTTCTCCCGTCCTTCCGGCGCTGAGCCATTGGCTTTGATTCTCCCGTCGTTCGGGCGCAGGTTTCACTTGGCCCGCAGCAGCTGCTGATGCGCGGAACAGTGCTGAGGCTCTCCGGACGGAACACCACCCAAGTGCCCCTTGAGAGGATCAGCAGCGAAAACGTCAGCAGCAGCCATAGACTTTCTACATTCCTCCCTTTTCGAAATACATCCGCCAGTACTGTGCAGAAGACAGCCGGAAAAGACATCAAAGACTGCACAACCCATGCATCCCACATGTTCCCTCTGCCATCTTACCTGTGCAGGAACACGAACTTCTGCATGGGTGACCTGTCCTATCGTGTGATTGGTTCATCACTTGATGTGTCAACTCATGCCTCAGCCGTAAACTCAGGGTGAACTCATTCCTCCCTCCTCTTCAGCACCTGAATTTTTTGTGGGTTACTTGAGGTTCAGATTCTAGAGCGGAGTCACATGAGAGAAGGGGCTTGGTTCCTGCTTTCCCGATGTTTGCGAATCATGATGCCAAAAACGATGCGCCTGGATTTTGCGATTCGTGCAATCTTAGTCCCCGAGCAGCTGTCTTGATCGCCCAAGGTGTGGTCATCTACACCGGCGCGGACACGAGGACGACCCCTTCTGCATGCAGACCCAAATTTTCCGATTGAGCTGATTCCGTTCGCACATGTGCCAGCCCCAAGAAATTCTGTCCTGACTGCAACCACACGCCTGCATTGTCAGCAAACAGCATGAGCTGCCTGTGTCCCGGAGTTTCAGCGTCGGAGCAGGATGGTCCGCAATTCGCGACCCCCTCCGATGAAGCAGTCGAACCTGGAGGCCACGTCAGCCTTCGGAAGTTGTCGAAAGTCCACAGCTTGGAGGCTAGGACTTTTCAGGATTCAGGGTTGTAAAATGTTCGCATAAAGACTGCAGTTGCCCGTTTTGTTGTTGTTGCCAGCATTGGACCACCACACAGTCTTGCTCAATGTTCACTTGTGCTTCAAGTGGCGGCATTTCACGTGCAGACTGTAGCTTGGGACCTCGTCGACGGTGCATCACATTTTGTGCATGGCGAAACGGTGGCGATACAAATTAGAAGCAGGAGCTCCGTGGTAGAATGACCATGAGTTGCTGGAAATTACTGGTAAGACTGTTTCACGGACAGGGATTTCGCAGCGGCTGGCAATGACCCAAACCCGAAACTTTGCTTCCCCAGAAACGATAGATGATTCGATATGTTCTTGAAATGGATAAGAATCCCTTGCTGTCCGATAAGACTTGACTCGAGTAGAAGCTTACTCCAACCCGAAGCCCAAGGATATGAGCTGGTTCCCTGAAACAAAAGCCAATCTTTCAAACCAAGAATCGCACAGCCCGCGGTCGTCTCTTGCGGTCAAACTGACTTTGTCTTTTCGGTGATCATGGGCGAGGTCGGGTAATTGACGAGCTTTAAGTACCATCCCGGCTTGGGACCGTTGGGTTGACACCCGATGGATGCCGAGCCCATCCAACTCTGTCCATCCTGAGTCCTAGCAACATGCTGCCCTTCGTACACATCCCCGCTGCACTTAAAACCATGCAGAGTCTTTGCTCTGCTCTATAAGGTGACGACGAACCAGTCCATGAAGTGCATTCTGCGTCTCGGACGTACCTCCTGCAACCAGTCAGTGCTGCGAGAGTGGACACCCTTTGTTGTCACGTCTCGCTCGCTCCCGCTTGTCTTGGATGTCTTGTGAGAGCTTGGCCATGTTATCAGCGCAAGTGCTCACCCAACATAGAGAAACTCTCGAATATGGTCACCTGAAGATAGGAAAGGAACTTGGGTAATGAAGAAAATCATTCTCTGACTGTCCGCTTGAAGTCACCGTGTCAGTGTATGAATCGGCGTTTTCCGGTTCCTCATGCCTCCAAGCAGAGGGCGAGCAAACGGAGTTGGAACATCAAAATCCAAGGCTTATTCAGGCGATCATTGCGGCGACCAGCTCTATCTGCCATGTGCTATACAAGCCGAAGCACCACTGGTATCTGGAAGAGGAGCACACCACCCTGAGCCTTGCTGGATCAGATTCATGTTAAGAGCTTCATGCCTTGCCTTGTGCGAACTGGCTAGCCCCTACAAAGGCAAGTGCTCTAGGCATTGTTCATGTACGCTGGCCTGCCTGAAGGGGCGCCGTAGAGCTGCAAAGCGGCAGAATGGCTAAGGCCTGAAGTAGTGGCCTGGTGGCTCACCTTCTTCACGTGACCCGGAGCAATGGGTCTTGGGGCGCTCCCTGATTTTACCATGTTCGATCCTTGGGCCTGTGAGCGGAAAGCCGTGCAGCCTTGGGGAGATACTGCGATACTTTCGGAATTTTGAGGCAGCCGCAAATTTCCTACAAGCTTCTACCCACTTGGACCCTTGGAACTTTGGATCCGTTTACCTCCCGCCCACCGAGAGTCATTGGGACGGGCCCCTGAATTGTCGCTCTCTCTCTCTCTCTCTCTCCCTCTCTCCCTCTCTGTCTCCTCCGCATTTGAGGCTGTACTCCAACTTGATGCCAATCTCCCTCTATCCGACGGTGGAGTTCTGCAATGTCTTTCAGTCCTTCGGCTTGAATCTGTAGTGCACCTGGCGCGAGACGGGACTCGGCAGTCAGGGGCTCGGGCACGAATTTTCGATTCCTGGACGACTGACTGCAAAAGGTGCGCGACGCCGCGATGTGAAATTAGATGTGGTCCGGCAGAACAGTACATAGGAACCACCACTGGTACGCAGTATATATATATATATATATATATATATATAGCAACAACCTTCAGAAGGTCAGGAGCAAGAGCAGCAGCAACAGGAAACAACGGACGAGAACGCCTATACCAGAACAACAACAAGCCCAATACTACGACGACGGCGACGACGACGGCCGCTGCGGCCGCTGCCCGCTGATATCGCAATGGCGACTGCGACGAAGACGGCCACTGCTCCGACGTCGAATGCTTCTAATGATAAGACTATAGATAGCCTGTGGTGACGGACATCGATAGGGCGCTATTGCACGCATGCTTCCCTGTGCACAGGTGCTTACACGGACACATGTATGTATGCATATACTCCGCATGTATCAAACACACAGCCATGCATTATGTTTACACACAAAAACACCCGCACACATACACATGCAAGCAAAATCACGATCATATAGATTACAAAAGCGATGCCATTGCGAAAAGCACATGTTTGAGAAACGGATCCATTGACCTAGAAGCAACATACTTTCTAGAACAGCAACTGCTGACCCTTTGCCGTTCTTGTAGTCGTGGTTATGCCAAACAGCATATTATTTATGATGCGCATGCATGTAGACGTTATGCTTGCGGACATCGACTGTATATATCAGGTTTGAGACATAGAATGTACATGTGTATAAATCTAGATGCGATGTTCACATTTGCATATCTGCATGAAAGCTCTCTCACGCACATGCACACATGCATGCATGCATGCATGCATACATACATACACGCCTACACATCTAGTTGGCATATGCACATATGTAGACATAGTACAGGCATCATGCAAGAGAACACAGCACATGAACCTGTACCAGTCAGTTGGCAGCGCGAGTTTCAGAGCGGCCTGAGTCCCCAAGAGCTTTGCACTGAGTTTCGTGGATTTGCAGGTGTCGAGCGATCCAGCAGGATAAGCGGATGACTCTTGCCGGCAGATCATCGCAACTGTCGTGTGCTGCTCTTTGCCCAGCCAGAAACTATGGAATGTGTTCGCGGACATGGCATGTGTGTGTGTGTGTGTATCATGTTGACGTTGCGATGGAATCACAAGGCGCAGAGTAGAGAGTGTGCAGGTGGAATTCCATATATCTCGCCAGGGCATGGGGAGCATGACCCTCTAACCCGAAGCCTGCAATCCAAATTGTAACAGAGACCCTCGATTCAGCCTTGCAGATGGCTAGTGACTCCAGGAGGTCATAGATCAACTTGAGTACTGTGAAGGTGCTACAAAGCACCGGGCTTCAATGAGGGCAAGCCCTTCGCAGCTGTTACTCGGAGTTCGAATCTGTGCCAAGAGCTGGGGCAGGCCCGGATTCACGCACGCAGGTGTGAGAGAGAGAGAGATAGATAAATAGGCAGGGGCAGGCAGGCCGGCTGGAACATAAGTAGGCAGGCTAATTTGGTCTGTGTCTCTCTCTGTGCGTGCGCGCGCGCGTGTGTTTGTGTCTCTGTTGTGTGTGTGTGTGTCTGTGTTTGTGAACATTGTGCACCCTGCACAACTCCCAGCTTACCTCAAGGGGTCTCACCTCCTGGCCCCCTTTGGTCCGTGTTGGCTTGGGAGGTCGGATACATCTTCTCGGACAAGACAGGCTGACCGTGGGGTTCGAGGGCAGGAGAGCCGGGCTTGAGGTCGTAGGTCTCTAAGTGTCCATGAGCGCCTGTGGAACCTACAGTTCCAGATGACCTGCCCCGCCCAGGAACATTGACACAAAACGACATGGCTTTGAGGCCTGCCTTGGATTTGCCGACGCAGTCTGCATCGTGCATATGTGGCTTCGGCTACAGCGACTTTAACAGAAATTGAATCTCGCACACTCGAAGACGTGAATTAAGCTCGGTGTATGCCCGCACGAGGCGTGTCTCCATCGGCGGGCAGAAGTTTGGGACATTCCAGAGTAGCCCGCAGGCGCAGTGGAAAAATGCTCCTGGATTCTTGGTTTTGTAGGTATGGGTTTGCGCGGTAGTATGCTTGCTTTCGAAATGCCTGTTCGAGTCATGCATCGAGGAAATCTGCAAGTCAGATAACGGCGCAGCCGGGTGTCGTCGGCATAGTTCTATCTCGACTGGTGCTGCGGTCTCGCGAACAGCGATCATGTCAGTTTGGTAGTGGGAAGGAGAGGATGCTGCTGCTGCTGCTGCTGCTGCTGACGATGACGATGACGATGACGATGATGCTCCAAGTCAGGACGATGCCGGTGGCTGCGATGGGGACGATGGTAATCACGATGGCTACGATGACGACGAGGAGAATGAGGAGGATGATGAGATGCGGTTGGCGATGTTTGTGATGGCGGCAAGGACAATGACGAACAGGATTAAGATGCTGAGACTGGAGGCGGTGTGTTCGTCGGATGTGGAGCTTTCAATCGGCATAGGATGCAGGGAAAGTGATCTCGATCCCCTCAGGCCGGAAAGTCGGATGATGCGGGATGGGTGCCTTGGTTCTGGCGTAAGTTTCATACGGATTCTTAAACATACCATTCCTATGAAGTCTTGTTTCTTTCGACCTCGATCAAGGCCAAAGAGCCGCATCTGCTGTTGACTCGGGAGGTCACGACTGCAACTGGTACAAGTAGCTAGTAAATAGTAGCATCGGTTACAGCGTGCAACAAAATGGACCCACACAGCTCGGCATCCATGATTTGGCTTCTGGTTACAGGTGCAGGCTTCTGCCCGACTGTATCAAATCGTGCTTGCGACGGCTGTACCGCCGCCAGTTCCTGCTGCAACAGAAATCCACGGAATTCCACACAGAGCACCCGTTCTGCGTCTCAGGACGGCTTCGACGGCGGCCGCGAGCTTCAGGCAGTCGGGGGGAGAAGGGCGATGTTCGCTCTACCCTTGCCGCTTCCCTGGCCTACAGAACCTCAGGAAAAGGTGTATTGAGGCTTTAGCTGACCGACTGCTAGAATACACTCCGGCGGGCTTACATGCCTGGAGTGCTTAGAATTTAACAGTTGCTTTTTTGATGATTTCTGTTGTTTCAGACGATTCTAGAAGTATTCGGAGAGTTTCGGGATGTTGCGCGCAAAATGTCGCACAGTTGAAAGCAGAGCGATGTGGACAACCACTAAAGTATCTACAGTGAAGGCAAGTCGGAGACTGTTTCTGCAAGTACCTTCGGCGCAACAATTGCTGCATCCTGCTGGTGATTGTTGCTGTCATCAGTTGTTTGGGTTCATGCGCTTGTGAAAGGCGGCGAGAGGCCTGTCTATGAAGGCGCGAGAGATCGACGCATTCTTGGAAGTGCTCGCAGCTGCCTCCTGAGCATGAGGGGATGGTGTGTCACCACAGAGCTTCAAGTTCAAGTACACTGTCTCTGCACCATAAGCGGTTTGGAATTCATCCTAGGTGGCCTATACCGTGCTCATATCATAAAGGTGTGTTTTCTAACCATACATGCTGTACCATGTTATGGCAGTAATCTTGCATGGGGATGCAGTGGTCAGTGGTGGTGGTGGTGGTGGTGGTGGTGGTGGTGGTGGTGGTGGTGGTGGTGGTGGTGGTGGTGGTGGTGGTGGTGGTGGTGGTGGTCATGGTAGTCGCCGCGCGATTGAGCGAACTCGGTGCCCTGCAGCGGCTGTTGGTGTGTTGCATTTTTCTGGGCCCGGCTGGACCCAGGTCTCGCACACTGTGATGGTCACCAGCGGGGAGGACCTTGATGAGTGTTCCTGGCCAAGTACGTGGATGATGAGGGGCTTGGAGAAAAATGATGCTGAGCAGGTTAAGAGGCGAGTCGGGGCTAGGCGGCGGAGCGTTGAATCCAAGAGTTCCTAGATGGTCTGCACCACTTGCACTGTACTGACGCTTGTTCCCTTGGAGGACGGTGGGCTGCAGCTTGGCCTCTGTAGATACAGCGGCTTTTTGGCTTCGGGGTTCGAGAGTCCGGGCGTGGCATTTTCGCAGGCGAGGTTCGCAGGCATGACGAGGGGTGCTTCAGAGGTGGTCGAGTTGTGGTCTGTTTTCGGGCCGTCGTCGCGCCTTGCATTGTCATCGGTTTCTCTATATGTCCTCCTTATGCCCAGTCTTTGAGCATGGTGCTTCTGTGCTATTCTGCTCGGTCTTGATGTTCTGGACTAGCTCATGGTCACCGGCCTTTGGTTTGGAAGGCGCAGAACGGGGATGGTTGGGTCCTCTTGAGGAGATATCTAGCGGTTCCGAGTAACCCCCGTTCCTCTGACCTCTCACACAGCCTTGCCCCACGATGCTCCCTAGTCCGAGGAACTACGAAGCCGAAAGTCCCGACGAGTTCGCACTAGTGAAGGCGTCTTCTGCGCTCGGGTCGGGAAATTGCTGAATTGGCTGTGCTATCATATGCCGTCATGTACGTATGTATCTGTATATTACATGTGTGTGTGTATATATATATATATATATATATATATATGCTACCCCCCCCCCCCCAAGACCCGCAAGAAGTAGTAAAAGGTCCTGATAATTCACTCCAGCATTCCTACATGTGCTATCCACGCGTGTGCAAAGTACGGTGTAGACAAGATAATCTAGTGAAGCATTGCTGTTATCTGCTTAATAACTAGATTTACAACTATTCTTATACAAATGTTTGAACAATTTGATGCAGCATTACTGCAAATAATGTTAGGGAATTACGCAAAACACAATATAAGCAAGATAATCTAGTGAAGTATTGTTTTGTTGTCTGCCCTGGAGCAAAAAATGTAAATATTCTTTTTTAAACAATTTGATACAGTACTAGCACAATTACTATTAGGAATTACGCATAACACAATATATCTAAGATAATCTAGCGAAGTATTAACACCGCATCATACATGTATTTGTTTGATATAATTCTGCTCATAGCAGGTGGGATCCCACCTTCCCAACTTCTCCAATTCTTCACCTATATCATATTTTGAGCCACCCAAAAATTAAACATTGTTTTCCGTGCTGGCCAATATTTCAGACCAAGAGCCACTATATTCAATTTTCCCCTTCCTCACTGCCATATTATAAGAACTGATTGCTTCGTTGGAAGTTCCGCAAAACGTATTTCCTCAATTTTTTTTTGTATGAGCCAGCCAAACAGGAACAGATATCCAAACAAACTCCGGGGAAAACATCGAAAAGGAAAAGGAGTGTTTCTAATTGGCACACAGACAGACAAATCTCAATTTCCATCGTAAGCCCTAAGCCCTAAAGACCCTAGACCCTAAACCCTGAACCCTAAGCCCTAAGCCCTAGTCCGGAAGCCCTCGGTGCAGGTTCCAGGTCCCCTTGAACGAATCTAGCTGTTGATTAACTGACTCATGGCACAATCTGACATGATTTGGATGAGAAGCCTGCTGTCTTCTAGAACCATTGACAAGCTAATTTCCCTACATCGGCTTAATCCTTTCCCGTTGTAGGAAGTCACCCCTGAGAATTGAAATTAGTATTGGGCCCGACATCCAGAACATTAAGCGGGATTTGGGTTCGGCCTGTTTTGCAGCCCACGAACCCTGAAATTCTACATGTCTGTGGCCCGCGGCCTGCAAGTCACCGCAGCACTACATTCTCGAAACCAAGGCTGCCCGTAATCCTCTAGCTCCTAGCATTACCTGCTCCCACATTATTACGAGTATTGGCGTCAGATATTACCATCGTGCCAACGCCCAGAGCATTTCGTTTAGCTTGAGTGGTGGTATGAGTACTAGTAATCCGTATTAGATTTCTCTGCTGGCCACTGATATCACCAGTCCCTCGTCCTGGCTCGTAGTATTCAATGTATCCGTGATAGTACTCGCAAAATCGCTGGCGTGCTACATGGGTTAGTTCAAGCAGGGGCCAAACAACTCGCTCAGTTTACTGTCATAACTTCCATCATAAACTAAATTAAGAAAGCACGGATATACCACTAACAAATATTGCCAGTAAGTTGATTAGGTGACTGGTTAAATCAACGTTTTTGTGTATACATAATACTGTGACATACACTGTGTAAGCACCTGGAATTAGCTAATTATCTACATTACCACGGTCTGGTCATGTTTCAATCACGGGACAAGTGCATCCATTCACCAACCCATATTTTTTCAATGGCTTGCCTCTGGCATAGGGCTCTCAGAATGCAAAAGGTGAAAAGCAATTACTCGGCTTGGCAGCAAGTAGACTAAATGTGTGCTTAAACCGTTTGAAATGGCTAGCTCCTTATCTTGATATAAGCAGAAAATTTAACCGACATGCATTTAGATACGCCCGCATGCAGATTAGAGGCTTCATTTTGGCAATGATAGTGGATTCCTATACATGAGTTGGACTGATGAATGGCCAAAAGACAACTAGTCTGGCACGTGACAAATGAAAATGAAGATATAAGCAGAACACTATAGAATGGGATGTTTACTTAGTATTTCAAGTATGTAATCTGATTAACCACAGGCATGAAGAAGCCACAACAAGCTTTCACATAGGTTCACTTTTTGAATGATGCCGTTATTTGGATTTATGTTGAAAAGAAGCAAACAGGGTCTTTACACACACCGGAACAACAAATTTTTCCTGCCTTGGCACTACCAGATTCCTTTATGCGCACATGTATCAGCCTCTGTGCTTGATCAAACGAAATCTGGATGTCATGATGTTTCACAGGTTGGTACAAAGTCGCACGTTTTCAGATTCGCAGATTTGCAGATTCGCAGAGTCTTAAATTCGCAGATTCGCAGATTGTATAGCCTTTGCGATTTGGCAATCTGCGAATCTGGGATTCTGCGAATCTGCGAATCCGCGAATCTGCGAATCTGCGAATCTGCGAACTGCGAATCTGCGAATCCGCGAATCTGCGAATCTGCGAATCCGCGAATCTGCGAATCTGCGAATCTGTGAATCTGCGAATCCGCGAATCCGCGAATCTGCGAATCCGCATATCCGCTGAAGTACCCGTCACGGCGAGGCCCTTTGAGCGTCAGATACTTACACGTCGCGTCGCGAATCCCTCAAATTGAGAAGCCCTGAAAGACCCTGAACGTTATTGCAGCTGCATCCATGCCCCGATGAAGTTGGGCAAGTCGAGAGTACCTGACAGCAAAGTGTGGGTTTTTTTGGGGGGGTACCATGTATATATATATATATATATATATATGTGTGTGTGTGTGTATGTGTGTATGTGTGTACGTACGCATACATACACATACGCATACACATACACATTTACATACACGCGCACAGGGATAGCCTCAGACACATACACACACACACACACACACACACATATATATATATATATATATATTCACCCCCCCCCCCCCCCCCAAGATCCACACCCGCCTCTTTCACACGATTCCACAAGTTGTTTCTCTACATTGGTCGACAACTCATATATACCGAGAACACCGTAAATACCGATACAACCGTGCTTTACCTCATGTGCATGCAAACCGTGCTGCTGCAAGGCGCGGGTTTGATATGTGCAAAAATCTGGCGCCGAATCTCGGCCGCGGATTTATGGTAGTTTATGTGTTGGAGAAGCGAAAAAATGCTGGAGGGCGTGCTAGTTTTGTTCATGCAAATACTAAAAATTTCGTGTTTTCGCATTTTATGATTTTATGGTGTGTTATTTATCAACATTCCTCTAATTATA
>CAJNDT010000120.1:105913-175913 GCA_905221615.1 Symbiodinium sp. CCMP2592 | reverse complement strand
GCTTCTCTGGTCAACAGAAGCATTCTCGAGCATGCACCGGGCAGTCGTTGCTACCCGTCCCGTGCGAGAGATTCCCGTACATACCAGTAGCATCCAGCAGTGCCGGCAGGTCTCCTCGTGGCTTGCACGCTATGAAGAGGCCTTGTGGTACCATCACACTTGTTTCACACACAGTGTTGATCTGAGCCGTGATTTCGAAGCCGGCCGTCTGTGTCCATCTAATCAGACACTCCAATCGAACTTCTGCAACACTCAACTTGAATCTGCGATTCCGATGCCAATCCTCAGTGGAAGGCCCAGCGGGCGACGACTGATCGGGACAAAAAGTTGGAGCTTCTCGACTCCATCATCATCATCATCATCATCATCGGTGTAGGGTTTTTGGTGCATGCATATGTTTCTTAGTTTGCTAAGGCCCTACAATTCTGGCTTGTTGAGTGGACGAAGTGTCATACCATGGTAGAGCGAATGATTGAGACTGGAGCATAGTCGCAAGCAGCAGCAAGTCCCGCATCCTCTTTGGAAGAAAGAAAGCCTGAAGGTGCTTGACGTGTGACGACTTCTTTACTGCTCTCAGAGCAAGTCCATCAAACTCCATGTTGTTGAGAGCCGGGAGCCCACTCTTTCGCACCCCTGATGGAGAAAAGGGTTCAGCAGTAAACGGTCCAGCAGCACAGGCAAGTGGCCGAAGAAATCGAGAAGAATCTTACCATTCTCGGCGCGACGGCCATTGAAGACAAGCTCCAGGCAATGCTAAATGAATATGTAAGTGACAGAGCTCGGCAAGCAGAGATAGCAGGTAGCAGTAGCAGCTAGGTCCTGGGTCTGGGGTATGAGAGCATGCTTGACAGACAGTTTGTCAGTCCAGGGTTCTTTATTCGGGCCAGGCCGTCTTCTAGTAACTTCGTATCATGGGCGAGGCTAGCAGAAGTCCGCTTGCACAGGTTGCACTAGTCATTTGTCCCCCTCTCTTGGCTTCCTACTCGTTGGCTGCAAGCTGCATTGTCGTTGGCTGCAAATCATGTGGGAGGACGGGGTACCCGAAACCATCGAGAATATCCGCAAAGCGGGGATCAAGCGACCTGGCGTTACATGGGTAAGGTAGAATCGATGAGATTGCAGAGCTCCACGATGCTACGGCACCGTCTGTTGACAGGCTCTCGGATTTGCGAGTCCCTCTGCACAGCATCAAACTCTGAACCCCCAGCAGATCCAGCACCGCTACAGCTCCCCACACATCATGCCTCCCGTCACCTCCACGCTGTGAGGCTCTGGGTCCTCACCGGCGACAAGCTAGAAACCGCACGGAACATAGGCTCACCAGCTGACCTGGATTCTCGTGAGGACGTCTGGTGCTGTAGGACTGCCGTCGTTGTCAAATCCCTCCCTTCAGTTGGGTTCTGGGACCCCTGGGACCCTGGCTTGCCAACGTGGTATTGTTTGCTTCGAGGCTCAGCTTTCATCTGATCTGCTTTAGCTCCAACGGAGCCTGACAGGCTTCAGCACAAGGGTGCTGACTTCTCAAATGGACATCAACATACTGGATATGTCCGATCACGACGACATCGGATTTCAGCTTGCCCTCCGGCTTCCAAAGTTTTCAGGATGTTCAGGCTAGCCTGTGGCTTTGGCGTTGGACGTTTGGATTCGCATTCAGCCTCCAAGCTCCCGGTGAGATGCAAGTGAGAAGTTCCAAATTGCCATTGCTCCAGCCACGGAGGGTCCTTAGACAGCAGCCCCGGGGAATAGCTGACGTTTGGTCGCAATGGCTTCCCAGAGTCGCACCTTGCCAGTGCTCGTGGCCGCCGCTTGCTGCGTTGCCGTGCTTCGCAGCTTCTGGGCACCAAGCCAGCCGACCTTCGTTGCGCCCCAGCAGAGCGTTCACATGGGCTGCCAGGCATTGTCGGGTGGTGCTCTGGCCTCCGGCAATGTGCCAGCCATCGTCAACACGGTGCCAGCTCGTCCTGGTGTGCCCGCCCACTTCAAGGTGACCTTGGAGACCCCGGACGGCACCCAATCCTTTGCATCTTGGCAGCACTAGACTCCACTTATCACTTATGTAAGGTGGCATTTCGGGAACAGATGGTATTCGCGGTGCTGACAAAAACGCTTAGAGCAATCTGGCGAAAGACCAGCCAAGGAATGCCCTGAGGACGTATACATCCTGGACCAGGCTGAGGAGGAGGGTTTGGAGCTGCCCTACTCCTGCCGCGCCGGCTCTTGCTCCAGCTGTGCTGGCAAGGTCCTGGAGGGCGAGATTGACCAGAGCGATCAGGCCTTCTTGGACGATGACCAGACCGGCGAGGGCTTCTGCTTGACCTGTGTCTAGGACAAAGACTTCACAGTTCTAGTGAGGTGTTTTTTTTTCATAAAGTATATATATATATATATATATATTTGTTTACTAGTTTCTTCAATTTGATTTTAACTGTTTACTTGTTTGTTTGTTCATTCGTCGTCATGATATTCTTGTATATATACTTATACATGTACACGATATGCATCTGTACTGACAAATACACAAGCAAGGACCATCATGACTTCAAAAGCTGCTTAGAACAGCCCAGGTGTGACGTACGCCACCTCCGACGTCACCATCAAGACCCACTGCGAGGACGAGCTGTAAAGCAGTGAAGATGACTTTCTCCATATGTTACAAGTACAGACTGCGTATTCTCACAGAGTTTTCGCAGCCAGCCTTTGGCCGAGAGCTGGCTCAAGCGCTCCATCCAGTTGAAAAAGTTGTCCGCATGCCTCTGCCCCGACATGCAAAGCCCGGCAGAGGTTAGCAGCACCCCACACAAGATCGTTCGAGCCCAAAAGAAGTTGCATGGTAATAGGCTAACTGCGACTTACGAGGTCCTGCTTCAGAGCATTACAAGGCTCGGGCTGTACTTTGCGGACGGTGCCTTACCACATCGGACGACCCCGAGCAATGCTTGAATCTGAAGTGGCGAAGACGCTTGCAAATCCCAGAATTCCAGGAACTGCACAAATTCGATATCCCGTGCCCCGAAGCAGCGAACGTCCGAGGAACAGCTGCAAAATCGCTGGGGTGTTAGCGAGGCCTGCAGGGATTTGTCAGTCTTAGGGTGGCGCTGGACAGGTTTGAGCAGGTACTGCGAGGAGGCACTTTCCATGAAAGAGGGTCCCCTTCAGAGTTTCGATGGGGTGGATTTTCGACACTGGCAGCACTGCCTTTCACGGTGCAGTCAATGATCTTCTCAGGTTTCCGTCACACACGTTGTACTTATAATCGCTAGTGGAGTGTACTCTTTGCCGTGTTCGTCTCAACCTGAAGTCCGAAGCAGCATCGCATTTGAAAGCAGCATTTGGATTAATGAGCGATTGAAAGTACATAAAGGATCCAGCTTGAGTTTCTGGAGCAATGCAGCACCTTTTCTTGGTGTACTGATTTCGAGCCGTCACATGTTACGGCATGGGGCCTCTTGTGTGGCCGCAGGAATCCAGCGACGACGAGGAGGACAGGTTGAGCCTAATGGGGATGTATACTGCAACCGTGGGATTGCGAGCATTCTGTACTGAAGAATGGAGCATTCAGCAGTGCCTCAGCCGCTGAGACACACTAAGAAGATTTCTGCACCATGTAAACAGGAGCCCTACTGGCTGAAAACCACGTGGAGTTATTCCTCTGATGCCACAGTCACAAAGGCCAGCGGCTGTCACAGCATGTGATAGCAGAAGAGAAGGTCGTCTGTGCTTAGGCTCTACCATGAGGGAGCACGAGTGGAAAGGGAGAGCAAGCTGAACCCAAAGCAGCTGCCGAAGATCTTCCAAATATCTTGAAAAAGGAGAAGAAGACTCGGTGCCAAAGGCTATGTATTGCACATCATTTCACATGCCCTGCTGGCGGTCCTGGACTTGCAGATACTCAAAGACAGGCCTTGTTTTCGAAATTGCACAGCATCCTGCTTGCATGTTGTGTGCAGGAAACGGCCGACGTCTCCAAGCGAGGGCTCCCCGGTACTTGCAGATCTTGTCATCAGGTTTTGAGAGCTCTCGACTGTAATCGCTTTAGGTGCTGGCCATCGCCAGCAGGGCGCACGTGAAGCATCCTCCGTGCTGAGGTTGATGGTAACCGGAAAGGCCATGACGGAGATCTGGGAACGTCCCTAAGTTGCCTTGAGAGAAGTTGAGGCCCTGGGGCATTCGGATCTGGAGTTCGACGAAGGGAGCGGAAAACACCCTGATCGATCCCAAAATCCCAGAGGCTGCTAAGGCTGAGACCCGCAGTCTTCTCAGATCCCTGGAACTGACTCGGACTTTGTCTCAGGTGATCTCAAGGAGCGCGGACTTGCATTGCAACCTTGGACGGAGCAGAGCACCATAAGCACCACAAACCCGTCAGAATATCAAATCTTGGAATGTCCAGGCAGTTTGGTAAGTCCACGCATCCCCAACCTTCTTTGCACATGGTGGGTTACTGTCTGACTATCTGTCTGCCATGATGTCCGATGTTCGATGTTTTGGGCTTTAGGAATGCCGATCGCTGACCAGCATTTCGCAATGCCGTTAGACAGTTGTGGGCCTTACACGTCGGCGGTGTATCCTTGCAGCTTCCGTGGCAGGACATGTTCAAGCGGGTCTCCACAAGCCGCGCAGCTGCGTTTTCCCAAGACAGCCTGCTGAAGCCATGAGGATTCGGAATAGCAGAGTCGCGTAGCGCTCGGTAAGCCAAGCTTGGGCTTTGGTCTGTCCTGCCTCGTGCCTCCAGCTGCGAAGCTGCTAGATCTGCTAAACCCTGTCTAAACTTGACAGCCAAAATACCCCGAAGCATAAGCTTGTTGGCACAAGTGACCCCGGGACGACGCTTTGGTGCGAGGCTGTGCTGTGCTGATTGCTTGCCGGGTAAGCCCCTCGCAGAAGGCCATGCAGCATGGTTTTCAGGACATGCACGGAGGCGAGCCAAGAAGTGTTGATGGCTTGAGGGTGCGAGAAGGTATCACTTCTTAACTTGGCACTGCGCACTAGTCACCGTGGGACGGCAGGCAGAGCTCGTGCAGTTCATCCGCGATGAGGTAAAGCCCACGCCTGTAACGTTAGCCATTGGCGACGGCGCCAACGACGTGCCTTTGCTTGTTGGAGGTTGTTTTGAAGATAGAGCCTTTGGCAATTGGCGTTTCTTTTGTGCTTCGAAGGGAGCTGTGAAAACTGGTCGAGCAAGCGAGTATACAGAGATTTTGGAGTTCCTGCAAGACATATAAGTCAACGCCGCTGATGCAGCATTGCAACCTGCCTAATCGGAGGTGCCGATGATCCAAACAGCGCAGGTTGGCATTGGCATTGCCGGCAAAGAAGGTGGGGCATGTGGACGTGCACATCAACTCTTGAAGTGACATCATCCAGACCTTGAGCTCCAACTCGACTGGCATATCTTTTGCAGCTGCGTGAAAAAGTCTGAAAGCCACAGCAGGGCCGTTTTCACGAATCACGACCGTGAAGAATCCTCAAAATCAGGCCGACAGGCAGTGAACAACTCCGACTTTGCGATTGCTCAGCGGCTTGGTTGTTCTGGTGCCTTCTGAGGAACCTCGGGCCTCCTCCTCCTACAGTAGGGCTTAGGGCATCACAAGGCTCCTTTGGTCCAAGAGGATCTTTGCGTCGAGGTGGTGTTACGAGGTTTGCGCGAAGTGTCGCTGGAGCTGGCTGTGTGGCTTGCAACCGGCGGTGTCTTCGGGGCTCTGGTTGGCAAGTAGGATCTACGAGGTGCTGCTGGACTTGATTTCTTGCCTTGCGGTCGCTTGACGTTTGCAACTTCCAGACAAAACTCAGGTTCAGATATCTGGAAAGGTTGGTGCTACTGCATGGTCGCTGGAACTATCGGCGAGCCTGTATGTTCACTCTTTTTACGCTCCCCGACCTTCTGGTTAGTGCTGCCTCCGAGCTACTCTAGTATCAGCACTTTTCAGGTTGTCTTCGGCTTTTGTTTGCAGACTCGCGGATGGAAGAAGGGTCTTAGGGACTTGCAAGGCAAGACGGGAGTCCAGTTGGGGAGGGACCTCCAAGACTTGACAGCCAACATGTCAAGAAGGAAAGGTGCTTTTCAGGAGAGTCCGCCAGCGGATCTTGAGCCGAGGTTCTGGCGGAATATGGTCCAGGTGCTTATGATAGTGCGCCTTGGTCAGTACAGAAAGACTTGTGGCAAACAGGAGCACGGAAGCCATGAGCAGTTTCTGATTCTATCATGTTAGCAGGGGCTTTTGCGGGGGTTTCACGCTTTGGAATCCCAAAGCACGGCACTCACAGAAACGGTCGCTCCAGAACCTCTCAACCCGCGAACCAATGACAATGATCACCGGCCGAGACTGAGGCTGCTGGATGACAGAAGCCAGATCCAAGCTTTGTAGTAGTCGCAAGCGTCATGTCTTGCCCTCAACGGCATTTTCAGCTGCCATGGAGGTGCTACACCTTTATCTCTGGATTTTCTGGCACCAGTATCTACGAAGACCCTTGGCGATTTTGCAGTTCGGGCGTTTCAGGGCAGGTCTTCGAGTTGCCGCTCTTCGGGGTAAGGATCGCGTACAGATTCGCATTTGCTTGCTTACCGGATGCCTGCTGACAGCTGCAAATGCCCAGGACTGGATTCGGCTAACGTTCAATGCCTTGTGCACGATTCCGATTCTGCCTCCGGGTTGCCATGACAAGGCAGGGAAACACTGAGACAAGCCAGCACATTGAGAACATGGTCTGTGCTTGTGAAATTATGGAGCCGCTTTGGCACACTGCGAATGAGCCGAATCCACGAGGCCAAAGCGCTCGGGAAGTCTTGGAATCGAGACGGCCGAACACCTGACAAACCCAACCATCAGATTTCAGTTCCCTGTGCTCGTTAAAGACCTTGCAAGGAATCCAGTCGCGAGGGACATTCAGGCAGACGGTGAGAACACCCCAAGCTTCCAAAATGTCGGAATGTTTGCCACTGCACTTTTAAAAGAATGTCGGAAGGCATCACGAGGAGAGCTCACGAAGTAGGATTCGAGACCTCACGTTGTGGAATGCCCTCCATAAGCAAAGAGTTGCTGCTTCGATCCCTGACCAGGACCTGCCCGAGAAGGAGGTGCTGAAACGGCCGCACCTCTACCAAGTGGGCCCGCAGTCGGGAGATTTGAATCTGGCTAAGACCGCTGCTTGGCTTGAAAGGGGGGTGGACTCATGATTGCAAGCTCTTGAATCTGAATCTCCTGTGCGTCCATAGGACACGTCTGAGCATCCGCAAGAAGAGATGACTCTGAGCAGACCAAGGCTTTGACGCTCCTCGTGGCGCTTTTGCACGCTCTCGTGCCGCTCGCTCAGTGAACACAAAAGCCACCACGGCGGTTTCGAGCTTTCCGATCTTGCTGCCTGTTAGTCAACATCCTCACACTCAGATCTTGGAACTGCGGATCATATGACAATGATCGTTCCTAGTTGATTCTCTGGGTAGACAATGCAAACCTGGAGGTTTGGCGTGGTGTTAGAGTCGTGCCGGGAGGCCCTATTGGGATCTTCCAGTGTTCATGACTGTGCTTTCGCTTTTTGGCGTCCATTCTACTGGTAGCATAGTTGAAGGTTCCACAGAACCCCCTCCCTCCTCCCCCACAACTCCTGCTGTTACACTTTGCAAGCCATGCCGAAGGCTTTCTGCGGAGTCCGAATCTGTTGTTCATGAGGTGACGATCTCCAAACCTGCACTGTCAGACCCAGCACCTCTCATCCAATCCATATAGCCCCAATGAAGGCATGGGTAGGACTGCAGCATGAAAGTGTGTACGAACTGTTTTCACATGGGAGAGTTGCAATGTATGGCACTCTGCAGCTGGCGGCTCCGGTCCGTCGTTAACACTGGGTATCTCGTTGCTCATCGCTCGGAGTTGCTTGCTTCAGTGCGTAAGCTGTAAGCCTGAGACTTTTCAGACGAACGTCCACTAGGCCGTTGCTCTGGCCTTCGTTTGGAGAGATTGAGATTTTCTTGATTGAGCCGCCATGAGGTTGCTCCTGGTCACGGTGTTTGCCTTCCCCGGCCTAGAAGCCATCGGAGCAGGCATTCGGGTTAAGCTTCACAGAAGGCTTGGTGCATGAAGCCACCTGATATCAAAGCTGGACCGGCGCAGAACCTGCTTCTGCATTTGAAGTGGCGACAGGGAACTGAACTGCATCCCGTGAATCTCATGCGGCCGTGCTTGTTGCCAGGTGTGCTCCATGTTTAAGGTGTGTACCAAAGTTTCAGTTCTGCTGAATCACGGAAAATCACGTCCTTCCTACAATAATGGCCATCATGTCTGGCAGCAATATTGCCAGCTTACGTACTTCCAACTGACACGAGGCTGCAAACCCATGCCTTGCTTGTTGGCAGGCCAATTGTCCACAGTAGCATTGGGAGACCTCTACCAGTGCCAGCATCGACAGCATGCCATCCCTTCATGAAGCCATCCTGACCTGGCTTCGAAGCTACCTCAGTCGCCCTGCAGGTGACTACTACACCTTTGGTACCATATGTTACACGTGCCTGATCATCGATGTCAACTACCGCGCTACGTTTTTGACGTACGTTGCTCGCACTTGGGGCGCAGGGGTTGGGGACCGTGAAAGGGCACGGACATGCGCAATGACATCTTTCGTCTTAGCCGCAGCACGAACGGTTCTTCGTGTTCCCGAGTTGTCCTTCTTCCGGCAAGGGATGCAGTCAAGCTGCGGCCCGAAGATGTTCGATGTAGTGGCGGGGCAGGTTAGCGAAGGGCAGCCAGTGTTGCCTCAATCCCACGAACGAAGGTATGACTGCAACGTCCGATGGGTAACATTCTTGACCGCGATGTTCTCTTTCTTCTTGTGGCATGGTTGCACAGATCGGGGCACTGTAGTCTAATCAGTCACGAAAGCTAGCTCTTTGGAGCTATGCGGTCGTTGTCGTTTACAAATTAGCGTTGGGTGAAAATCAAGTAATCACTGCCTTAAAGCGCTTTTTTCGGTGAATTTCGGTTGCAGGTCTCAGTCCCGATTTCTGGAGGGGGGGAGGGGGCCCCTCTCTCCCCCCCGCCTTGAAGGCATAGCCTGCAGGCATAGTGTGCAGAGTTTAATGTTGTTGGTACTTGGAGAAGCTTGTAGTTTTGAATGAGTACCCCTGATGTGTTCTGCGAGCACATTTTTGTTCATGTGGGTAGAGGTGGTGCTGCATGGAAACCTAGCTTTCAATACATGAAATTTTTATCGTAACACAAGCCTGTAAAAGCTCTCCAGTTTCATGTGCATGCTTCGATCAGTACCTGGCCGTTGCAGTCCTCAATGACCCTAATGCAAGAAAGAAAGCTATTGCTGTAAGTGAGATTTGGTGCCATCGGGGTTCTTTCTAACCTCTGAATTTTGCAGCCCGTAGTGTCTGCAGTCCTACACTTCGCTAGCCTTCCAAGCCCAACTGTTATCCAAAGCCTGCAGTTCCATACTCCTACCTCCCGAGTAACACCTAATTGTCCTTGTGTGCACCCCGTGTACAAGATCATAGAACTGGTATGAGCCAGATAAAAACCCGCAAGACCCAATCTTGTGCCCTGAATGTGCCGCATGGTGGACGCAACTGGCTCTGGTGTTGGCCTGCGCTGTTATTGAAAGTTGTGGTCGACGATCTTGGACCGTATTAGCCACAGCAAATTCTTAAGGGTGGCCCTTGCGAAAATGGAGACGTGCCTGTTTCATGTGCTCCAGCTGTTGTAGACGAGCCTTGAAGGTTTGTGTAGAGTGTCATCATTCGCCTTGTCTTGTGACCTAAAGAAGGAAGCTCTCAGACTCATTAGATTAGGACTTGCTGGAGGGATCTCGCTGAGACGCAGGTACGTGGTGTGGCTTCTTTTCTACCCATCCTGGAAGTTTGTTACAGAGTTGCTCACACCGCAGCTTGGCAGCCGGGACCAGCTGCGCATCCTGTGTGCACGCCGTGAACGACGAGCAGAGTAACGCTTCCAGCATCAGGTTGGGGGGGCCTGGATCGATTCTTGAAGCACAGGTCCGGTGTGCTTGACTCGAGCTGCTCAGGAATATGTATATGGTGCCGGAGCACATGGTGAAAGGAAACGCGTATTTTTTCATCATGATTTTCGTTATCCCGCAACTTGGATGGTGGTGAGTTGTCTCGGTAGCTCTGCTCTAACACATGGCGTCGGCAAACTAAAGGAAGCTGAAGCAGCTATGGAGAGCCTGTAGAACAAGTGGCATACCCGAAATGCAGCACTTATTCCACCATTGATACAATTGAGACCTTCTCCTCGCAAGACTTCCCCATTGCCTGGCATAAGTCACAGCGACGTCCTGGTTCCGAAGAACGAAGCACAGCATTCTGAGGCTGACCGTGCTGGTTTATGACATGTGCTTCAGCGGCAAGACATTGAACCGCGAGTTTGCATGAGATTACCACAAAAAGCTCACCAGGTGAGACCTGAAAAAGAAGGGCGTGACCTAAGGTTCTTCCACTGGTTCTTCCATCGCTGCATGAAACCTGACCACGCTGACAAAGTGATGCGTGATCTGGAGGATACTTGAACTGAGCGCTTGGGAGCTATTGTCGGTTTGGGTCTCGTCATGTTGCAATATGATATTCCCAGCTTCGTCAGCCTGACAGAATCACAGAATCACCATGAACAGCCAAGGATGATCGCAGCCGCACCTGCTCCTGCAATCCAGTGATAGGCTGTACGGAGGGCAGCAAGCCGTACAGTAGTTGGGGCATGAAGGTGACACGGTAGAACATGTTGCACAAGGGGCATCCGGGTTTCAATTTTTTGGTACCTCAAGTTTTCGCAGGGTCTCCCAACGCCGACTCGGAGAGCACGTAGTGCGGGTGGTTTGGGTTCCCCCGTCTAGTTGCAGCCCGCTGATGAGGAGCAGTCTAGCAACCCTGCATCCTTGATAACACTAAGCCTCAAGCCCGTAAAGCTTGTGATTCGTTAGCTCAGTGCAGGGAGGGGAGCCTTGCAGGTAATGGCGAAACTTGTTGCTTGGCTGTGATCTGTGAAGAGTTCCGCCGCTTTTGGTCGTCTACGCCTCGAGCAGAGTTTGGGATGCTGTTATCCACGGACATACAGGGAAGCCGTTTGCACTTCATGCTTTATTTGCTCTTCGGGGTGTGCACCGTCCAGCGCAGGCTTCGCCGCTCTGACAGATGACGAGGACGCGTGGCTGGGCGGCAGCATGAACGGAGGATCCTTGAACTGGGGAATCATGGCCTTGGAACATTTCATGATGCCAGGGGTGCCCGTTCACTGTGAGATATTGCCTCCAGAAGCGACGGCTCGTGCCTCTGTCGGTTGAAGGAGTCTTTGTCGTCATTTTTGTTGCCCTCCCCTTGTCAGCGGACAAACATGAGGTCAGAAAGTGAATCGCAGAAACTGGTCATGTTCACAGACTGCGACAACGAGTCTCTGGATGTTGAGGGAAGTCGCTGCTGCTCCTTGGAACAAAACCAGCCCGTGCTATCGACGCATTCTTGGAAGTGCTGGGAACAGCGACCGCAAAAGCGCATGCTCACAAACACCGTATACTGGCATCTTATCTCTTCATATGGGTTGGAGAATTGGAGGCATGCACATGCACTTATTTTCCGTGGGGCTCTCACATTTTGCCGTGTGTTCACCCTTGCTGAACAGTACTGAATGCATGGTGCTTCGCATATTCTCTGACACTAGCCTCGCGCTGCCTTGTTGCGTCTTACCTCTAGTTATTCAGCTCCAGCAGTCGACCTTTGTGCCACTCTACCAGTCTTTCATTTTGTACACTCCAGCCTTGTTATTCCTTCAGTCGTATGCGGTAGAAGCACTCGGAGTTTTCCACGAATCACGTCGCGAGGTTGTGGGTCAAACTCCAAAGCCCTCCTGAATCTGGTCCTGCGCTGGCCCCCAACCTCCCATCCAGTGCAGCTCCAGTCTTGCGTTGCATCCCTTCGGCCCTGCACGGTCAGGCGGCTCCATGTGCAAACGGATTCTTCGGATGCCATACCACCAGAAGGCAGAAGCCGGGGCTGATCGAGGGCTTCGTTGATTTTGGCTTCAGGTCCAACGACGGTTTAAGGAGGTTAGCAGCATGTCTTGTCTAGACATGTGAATCGGTAAGCTTGGAAGATGTGAACCCGCATCAGACTTGTTTCTTCTGCGTCGTGCTTTGTTACACCTGTTACACCGGGGCTGAGCCGTTACGATTTCCTGCATCTGAGCTGTAAACATCTGTGCCGGTACTTAACTGTCGAAGCCTCGGAGATCCTCTCTGAACTTCCTTGAGGTCATTATAGGTGGCGCTCTCGGCGGGCTGATCCTGCTGCTGTTCGGAGGGCTGTGCCACTGCGGACCGGACCGGACAAAGATTTTGAGATTCTCATTGCTGTTGCTTTTTGATGTTTGTACTGAGCTCCGAAGCTCCGAAGCTTTGCTTGTCGTTCGCGGCGGTGCAATCGAAGTTTTCGCCGAGGGAAGTCCGAAGGCTATGCGCAGCTTCGGATAAACTACTCGGCTGCTCGGCCAGATTCTGCGATTAGGTTTCCTCCAGCAGATGCCTCCAGACAGTACTGAAGCCGAGGAGTGGGATGACTCCACCCGTGAGGAAGCAAGCTTCCTTGAGGCGGACGCAGTGTTGGTCTCACAATTTTCAGGGATTTCCGGGTGCATGCAGGCTTCTCAATGGCTGCACTGCAGAGTTCAGGACCAAGGAGTCTTTGGTGAAGAAATCTTCCGGATGTGATCTGTGGGGTTCAGTCAGTCAATGAGTAACAAAACACAGGAGCCATGAACAAACCCATCCCTATTACTTGAGGCATGCTACTTGCAGCTTGGCCTTTCCGAATTGCTTTTACCGTAGATCCTCCGGCATGGGGGTAGTTCTCAACATCCGCCCCGGGCCAACAACATTCCGTGCAACTGTTTGCCCAGCGCTTCTTCCTGCACTATCCCGTGGGCACCAGAGATGAGCGGGGCTTAGTTGCTCACAACTCACAGGGATTGGGCATCCTTCAGGTTTGCTGTTGGGAGCCCAGAGGGTATCACGAGTTCTTGGAGGCCTGGCAGGCACGTGAGCTGCGGTGTTGTCCGCACAGATTCGGGTCCACATTGACATATACTGTAGTTCTCACTCCGAATGTGCCAGCAGAGGCCAAGTCGATTCGTGTCGACGAGCCTGGCTCACCTGTCGCCCTGCCAAGGACGAAGTGTTTTCCATGAAGCGCGAGGAGACGGGCCACGGCGCATCCCCACAACTAGGTTCTGCAAAAAGCTCGGCTCATGTCAACCTCTGCACGATTTTCGTTGAAAGGTCGTCCCTGGTTTTCTTGAACAGTTCAGGGTACAACCTCGTGGCCATCTGCTTGGTTGCTTTCCGACATATTCACTCACCCTGCAATTTGAGTATCGACTCCGCTCCTCAACGCGCTGGGAAAGTCTTGCGAATCTTACAGGGTGAGCGTTCAATAGATGTGGGATGCCAGGGCCGCTAGGGCCGCTAGGGCTTTGTTTGACTTCAGTGCTTGAAGGATAATTTACAGGATAATCCAAGGCTGCCTCGTGAAAACACACATGTCAGAGTCGCCGACAGGACTGCAAGGACCTCATAGAAAATGGGATGCGGATCAAGAACTGCACGAGACTTGAATGCAGAGATAGGGCACCAGTGGCAAAATTCAACCTACGAATGCGGATGCCAAGCTGGGTACCTGTAACATGATCATCTCAGACTGCAGCCAGCAGCACAGTCATCAAGTGCAGATCAATTGTGATCAAGAGTTCCGAAAAAAGCAAGCCAGAAGAGCACGCTCCTAAAATCATTCCGGAAGAACGACGAAGAAGGCATACTGGAAGTGTCACATTTTGGCATTGCAGTTGTGCCTGCCAGATCTGCCCGCAATTGCTTCTTCATCCTGTAACATGTAATGACTTCTTTCAGCACCTGCATCAGAAAGTCCACGACCTTTCCAAGTCCTCGCAGCTTTCTGATTTCTGACCGAGTGCACACTGCACACGCTGTGGAAAGACTCAGGAAAACGGTTCAAAGCAATTATTTGCTTCGCAAACCGATGCTGTTCTACTCTGTAGGCCGGGCATGGAATGTTGGGAGGAAAGCATTTGGCATAGCAGAAGGCAAAGTGGGGCAAAACGGCTGCAGGTTCTCACTTGAGTTGATTCAGTGCCCACTACAGGCTTCAGGCGATAAGGTGGAAGATGCAAGCGTAAGTTTCACTATAAGCTGCGCAGTTCAGATTGCAAAGTCAGCACAGGCTTCTCGCGCTCATGCTTGGCTGTTGTACCGGAGGTTCGAAACTCTCGCTCGAGTAGTTGTACATGGTTTGATGCGATGATACGGCATGCGACATGTCCAACTTGTAGATGCAGGGGTGGTTTAATAAACCACGATTCCGAATCCTTACCAGCAAGTTCGTAGCACAATCCTGCGGAGTATTGTAAGTAATTTCAGCTGCCCGTGTCCAGACCATGAGTTGTTTCAACCCGTGTACACGGTAACCAAGGGAGTGTTCCCGCAGAAGTTTGCAGCTCGCGGTTCATGCTGGCAATTCGAGCCATTGGCGAGTAAGCTCTTCTAAGCATGCTGTTTACGAGTGTGAGTTCTGCAGCTCTGTGCGTGCAGTCTGATGCCATGTCCTGCACTAGGGCCCATGTACCAGAACTACAACCACTACATGACGCCTGGCTCCGTTCAGTTCAGCTGTTCATTTGCACATCCCCAGAACTTTGCCAGTCGATGGTCGGGTGATCACTCCCACAGGGTCGCGAATCCTTTTTGTCTTTTTTTTTGTGTCAAAATGTCTTTTTTTATGTCTCAATTGATGTCTCGGCTTACACATTGCAATGTCTCGGCCATGTCGCGGCCATTGTGAGGCGGCTACGACACAGGACATCATTTCAGGCCTAAGCCAAATTATAAACCCGCTCGCACATTGCATTGTCTCGGCCATGTCACGGCCACTGTGAGGCGGCCATGACAGAGGACATCATTTCAGGCCTAGGCCAAATTATAAACCCGCTCACGCATTCCATATGCCCCTTAAACTCACTATACCCCCTGAACGTCCTAAACCACGGAAATCCCCGAAACACCGAAACCCCCTAAACCCCAAATCCTTGTCTCGGCCAAGTCTCGGCTGAGTCTCGGCTAACTCCAAATTCTAAATCTTAATCCCTATTCCTACTACCCTAAACTCCACAACCCCCTAAACCCCCTGAAACCCTGGGGCCACGACGACGACGAGACGACAACCATGACCACGGCCACAATGACATTCCGACGACGACGACGAAGACGGCTGATGCTCCTGCTGCTCTTCCTACGACGACTGCTCACACATTGCATTGTATCGGCCATGTCACGGCCACTGTGAGGCGGCCACGACAGAGGACATCATTTCAGGCTTAGGCCAAATTATAAACCCGCTAAAAGGTTTTTTTATGTCTCATTTGATGTCTCGGCTTACACATTGCAATGTCTCGGCCATGTCTCGGCCATGTCACGGCCATTGTGAGGCGGCTACGACACAGGACATCATTTCGGGCCTAAGCCAAATTATAAACCCGCTCACACATTGCATTGTCTCGGCCATGTCACGGCCACTGTGAGGCGGCCACGACAGAGGACATCATTTCAGGCCCAGGCCAAATTATACACCCGCTCACGCATTGCATATGCCCCCTTAAACTCACTATACCCCCTGAACGTCCTAAACCACGGAAATCCCCGAAACACCGAAACCTCCTAAACCCTAAATCCTTGTCTCGGCCAAGTCTCGGCCGAGTCTCGGCTATCTCCAAATTCTAAATCCTAATCCCTTTTCGTACTACCCTAAACTCCACAACCCCCTAAACCCCCTGAAATGCTGGGGCCACGACGACGACGAGACGACAACCATGACCACGGCCACGATGACATTCCGACGACGACGACGAAGACGGCTGATGCTCCTGCTGCTCTTCCTACGACGACTGCTCACACATTGCATTGTACCGGCCATGTCACGGCCACTGTGAGGCGGCCACGACAGAGGACATCATTTCAGGCTTAGGCCAAATTATAAACCCGCTAAAAGGTTTTTTTATGTCTCATTTGATGTCTCGGCTTACACATTGCAATGTCTCGGCCATGTCTCGGCCATGTCACGGCCATTGTGAGGCGGCTACGACACAGGACATCATTTCGGGCCTAAGCCAAATTATAAACCCGCTCACACATTGCATTGTCTCGGCCATGTCGCGGCCACTGTGAGGCGGCCACGACAGAGGACATCATTTCAGGCCCAGGCCAAATTATACACCCGCTCACGCATTGCATATGCCCCCTTAAACTCACTATACCCCCTGAACGTCCTAAACCACGGAAATCCCCGAAACACCGAAACCTCCTAAACCCTAAATCCTTGTCTCGGCCAAGTCTCGGCCGAGTCTCGGCTATCTCCAAATTCTAAATCCTAATCCCTTTTCGTACTACCCTAAACTCCACAACCCCCTAAACCCCCTGAAATGCTGGGGCCACGACGACGACGAGACGACAACCATGACCCTGCACCCTCCTAAGCCCTTAACCCTAATCCCTAAACCCTGGCGAACCCTAAATCCCAGTCTCGGCCGGGTCACGGCCGAGTCTCGGGCAAGCGTAAGTCCTGAATGTCCTAAACCCTTATAACCCTAAACCCCTAAACCTTACAACCAAGTCCTTAACCCTAAACCACAACCCTAAACCCTACACCCAAACCCTAAACCCTAAACCAGAACCCTAAACCCTAAACCTTACACCCAAACCCTAAACCGTAAAGCTTCAACTCTAAAACCCTAAACCCTCCTAAGCCCTTAACCCTAATCCCTAAACCCTTGCGAACCCTGTATTTTGTGGAAGATGTAGCTAGTCAACAGTACTTACCGTCGTTCATTGGCTCAAGAAAATATGCGTCTGCATTCTGGCTGTTCTGCCTGTAAACATAGGTTATCAGCCGTAGGTCTCACTTCGTTTGTAGATCGCGATGGATGCTCCCGTAAATCCTGCAGGTATTCCCGCGATAGACATTTCCGCGGCTCGCGTCGATACCGAGGATCTCAATTCTCTTCCTGCCATGTCCGTCCAAGACGATGGCACGGATCAGGTTGTCCCCGGTACCCGAGAGGGTGGCCAAGTTGTTCCTCTGACGGCAGAGGCCTTGGCCGTGATGGCCCAAACAGATCCCCGAAGAGGTGCACCAGGAGCGGTGTCAGAATGGGCCTATGTCTCAAGCCCAGCGCACCAGCTCGCATCCCTGGCGGGATCGCCTCAACAATATAATACGGCCCAATATTCACCCAGCGAGGTCAGAAACGTCGCGAACTACTATCAACAAAATGTCCTTGCGCCAACGGTGCAACAAGCAGTCCATGTGCATCAAGTAGACACAGGACCAGCCGTTGCAGCTGAAGCTGAAGCACGCCACAGATTGATCATGGCAGAAGCAAACAATTTGCATAGGGAGCACTTCAATCAGCTTCATGCACAGGCGCTATCCGGTGCTGCCCAACTTCGGTTGGAGTTTGCCCAAGCGGAGAGTCGTCTGCAACAGAAAGAAGAGATGCTTCGAGCAGCCGGCGAAAGCATGGCTAACAAACACAGCGACGAGTTGTCGCAGATGCGACGTGAAGCCATTGACTACAAGCTCAGGCTTCATCAGGCTGAGGTTACAGTCTCTGACGTTGTAGCCCAAGCTGAGAGAGAGTTGGCTAATCGAAGTCGGGCTAGCCAAGACACCGTTGCAGTCATGAATGGCGAACTAATCCAACTCAAGTCTGAAATGGGTGCATTCATGCAAGTGCATCGCCAACAGGCTGAGTCGATGACGAAGCTTGAGCGCACCAATGCGGAGCTTCGTGATCGCCTGGCGAAAGCCACGGCATATTCACCAACTGCCGTAGGAGATCAGTCTCCCATTGAACACCCTATTCACACCCCTCCGGGTCTGGGTAAAGTAGATGGTGGTCCGCCCGGCGGAGGTGGAGGTGACTCGCCTCCCGAAAGCGACGGCGACGGGGATGAGCCCGAAGACGATTCCCGTGACAAGAAGAAGAAAAAGAAAAAGGACAAAAAGAAGAAAAAGAAAAGAGACTCATCTGATTCATCATCATCGTCGTCTATTTCCCTATCCAAGAAGGACCTCCTGAAGATGCTCAAGAAAGTCGCTAAGTCTAAGAAAGACAAGGACGATGACGAGGAAACCGAGGCGACAAGGGGAAGGCCTAAGGTGAAGGAAGCTGAGAAGATTGTGTTTCCGAAGTTTCCCCAGCCAGAGAACTATCGTAACTGGAGGCTTCGCGCACGCGAGGCTGTGGTCGCCGCCTCTGACCGTCCCGATGAGGCTTTCGAGTGGCTCGGTGAAGTGTGGAAGGATGATACCACGGAAGAGTCCCTTCGTGATCCTAACGGATTCACAACGCTTGATGCGAAGATCCTCTCGGCAATCACAAACATTCTGGAAGGTGATTTTGCTCGCCAGATTGACACTTTTAAAGAGAGGGAAGGGCACGAAGGGCGCTTAGTTCGTGGCCGTCAGATTCTGCATAAGCTCAATGCTTATTTGTCGACCAACGCACTCCACGGGTCTGTGTACGATATGGAGGATCTGCTCAATGTCGTCATGCTTAACGAAAACCTTGTGCAATTCGTGCGTAACTGGGATACTGTTCTCTCACCCAGACCCCCGGGTGGATCTATAAATTAGATCCACCAGCTAGTGTCTCTAAATTTTAGATCCATTCAAGAAATCGGTTCTATTTTTCTAAATGTGACTTGCCCGGTTCGGTGGCGAAATGTTGTTCTAAATGTGACTTGCCCGGTTCGGTGGCGAAATGTTGAGCATCATGCTCAGGTTTGTGTAAACTTGCTCTGGCCCGTTATGGGAGTTGAAACAAATGGCTCCGGATTGTGCCACGATGGCAACACTGTGTCTCACATCGTCTTCGAGAGTCAAAAAATTCAGGGTCCTGGGACTGAGGGTTTTGTTGTAGCTTCGAAACCTTGAAAACCTTCGTAAGAGCCGAATCCACGACCTTGCAGCACAAACTTTGTGTGTTAAGACTGCTTCGAATCTGCACATACATGTCTGCCATGGACGAGTCGACCGTCGAATGCTTGAGTTTGAGCTTTCATTGACTGGCAATGATCGGCCCCGCAGGTTTTGGGCTCACGGAACTCGGGCATGTGCACAAGATTCAGAATCCACGACCTTGCAGCACAAACTTTGTGTTAAGACTGCTTCGAATCTGCACATACATGTCGACTGCCATGGACGACGACCGTCGAATGCTTGAGTTTGAGCTCCCTTTGACTGGCAATGATCGGCCTTCGCTGCAAGAGCAAGCAAAGTCTGTCGAGCGACAACTCAGAAGAAGTGGTGCCGACAGAAAGCTTGCTCGCTATTTGGTTACAATGTGGGCCCGAAGCTTCGTCGATCAATTCCAGATCCTGGGCTTGCAATGTTTTCCTTTTTTGCAGGTCTGCATGCATGCATATATATATATATATCACACATAGCAAGCCAATCAAGGGAAGACACCTTGCGGGACCACTTGGAAGTGCTGATGTACACGATTGAGCTCCGACTTCCAGATCTGGCTCCCGATTCTTTGTCATACCGAAGCAAGCACACAGAGTATCAGTGGCTGCGAAAGCTCGAATTAGTTTAAACGAGACTCGGTACCTGGGTGCAAGGGCTTTATATGAAAAGGATTGCATGCATGCATGTCTGCGCACTAACAGTTCGCATGCCTGGAGCCATAATGTTTAAACTCTTAAACCTGGAATGATTGCTGTTTCGGTTTTCAGGAGTACATTTTTGTGTTTCGCGAAGGGCCTTTCCGGACGGAATGGAGTGCCAGCCAAAGTTTGAAGTCGCCTGTGTTAAGTTTGCTGTATGCACCAGCCACTGTATATCAAGGGTTTCAGGGACTGACTGTGGGTAGTACACCAAAACATACACAGCGATCTTCTTATAATCCCAGCCGCAAGCAAAAAAGCTTGGTCTGGCTGGCTCGGAATTTTGAGCGGAGCAAGCCTCACCAATCACGATCAATGCTGGACAGTCCGATACGCCATGTCTCATAGGTCAGGGAATCGAACTGTACAGAGGCTTGTCGACTTTTCACCCTGTCAGCTTGCACATGTAGTCTCTGCCAAAAAGCCCGCCAAGAACTTTTGAGCTCGTCGACTTTTCAGCCTGTCAGCTTGTAGTCTCTGCCAGAAAGCCCATAATCGCAGTTCAGACTTCTGCAGTCCGCCGCCTCGCCTCAGTCAATTCGATCAACCCGAGGACAGATAGACTTCATGGGATTTCAAGGTAGCATACAAGTATCAATGGAGGTTTCAACCTCTGTGTTTGGGCCTTAGGGCTGCAAGTGCTTTGAGGCTTGGGGTGTTTCACGATCAAACCGGGTTTCAACACCTTGACGCTTCGACTCTCCTAGAAGTCAGGGTTTTGGGCCTGTGGTGCTTCAAGTAGTCTCCTAGGGGTCCTTCAGTGCTGTAAGCTTCCTCGAGCCTTTTGGTGGGTTTTGGGGTTGAGCTTAATTTAGGGTTCAACCCGAGTTTTGAGGCCCCGCTGTTGTGTTGCAAGCTCCGAGGGTCACAAAACCAGGGGTCAAAGCTTCAGACTTGAGGGCTGTAGGAAGTCGCAATGAAGAGGCCTGCGAGCAAGCTTGCTCGGGGCCTCGAGATCTAGTGATGCCATGGACAAGTTGTGCGATGCCCTGCGACCCTGGGTGAAAGTTCCCTTCTTCATAAGCTATGGATCCGATAGGAAGCCTGGAAGCCTTTGTGCAGTATTTCGTTTGTCGATCCTGTCACTCTTTATTATCGATAGCATAACCTCAAAGTCTGATCCAGTTGATCGCTATACCTCATGCCCAGGAGCATGAAATCGAGAGACAAGGAGAAGCTGAAGGAGTACCTCCCGCACTTTAAAAAGGTTCAGGCCGTGGACCGCACATGGAACTTCTCGCACAGCACGATCACGGCAGCATTGCAGCAGATAGCTCGGGCTACTTGGCATAAAGCTGTAGAAGCATCAAACCGCATAATCCCAGGATTGCGAATTAACGATGTGTTGCCCAGGATGAGAAGTTGACGGTCTCGGCGACGTGGGCAGGGGCCTACGCTTTAAAGCTTTCTGCGGCCTTCCGACATGTAGCCCAAGATGCCCTGAGATGTCGCAGCTGGCTCCCCAAGGCCTCACAGGGTTTCAATGTTTTTGTTGGGATTCAAGGTTTATCAAGGTCGAAGCCAGGGCTTTGCGGATTCTGCTCGAGATTCTGTGTGGCAGGATATGTGGAACTCTACACGAGAGAAGAAGAAGAAGAAGAAGAAGAAAAAGAAAAAGAAAGAGGGAGAGGAAGACGCCGATGGGAGTTCAAAAGAGGAGCAGGATACCCAGCAGACGCAGAGGACAGAGGAGACAATCGAGTCGCAGCTCGGGGATGCCGAGGAGGGAGAGGAGAATGAAGAGAATGAAGAGTATGAAGGGGATGAAGAGAATGAAGAGGAGGAAGAGATGGAGCATGACGAATGCACGGAGCCAGACAACGAAGCATGTTTGAAGCGGCCTGCAGCGGCTGCTTTGGAGAAACCAGATGCAAAGAAGACAAAAGTTGCAAATGAGACACCAGCTACAACAACAACGACGACAACAGTCATGGCAACAGCAGCTCCAACAAGGAGACACTTTTCCAAGGAGGCAGCAGCTCCAACAACAAAGAGCCACGTTGTCCAGGAGACAGCAGCTCCAAGAACAAAGAGCCACGTTTTGCAGGAGACAGCAGCTCCAGCAACAAAGACGGCAGCCGCAAAGCAGACAGCACGAGCAAGCAAGAGACCTATGACCGCAGCCAAGTCGAAGCCAGAAGCACAAGCCCAGAGCCAGCAGCAGAAGGCCGAGAAACCGTACGACTTTTTCGCAGACCCTTACATCAATAAGATAGCATGTTGGTTTCTTTTTCATTGAAATCGTGAACGCTTCTCGGGGGGATGCAGCGAATCAGAATCAGCCATGTGTGTCACTTCGGCTGAGGAAGCTTTTGCAAGCAGCGAAGTTCCTATGGGAGCTATGGAGTCCATCACGGCTTTTGCTGAGCAAGAAGGCCGAATCTGCGATTCAGATGTGCATCTACCCTAAACAATATACTCGGGTTTCTGACTTATGGGCCAATGTGCTGGTTTTCAACATGCCTGTCCTATCAGTTAACTTAGTGTCAAGAATACAAAGATGGGGATCGCAGGATTGCTGCTTCCGTATGAGCCGGAGATGACGCCGGAGCCGCTGAAAGCCAAGTCGCCGGATGATCTGGAGACTGAGCCGGGTGGCGAAGTCGCCGACGTCGCGACTCTTCCGGAGCCGCCTGCACTGGAGGATGTGTCCGCGAGTGTGATGAGAGATGAATACCAGCGAAAAGGAGGAATTGCGACTTTGGAGCTGAACGGCAAGCCCGAGTATGAGTACGGCTTCGACAAGTCGCACGGGCGAGCTTGGAGGATGAGAATCCTGGGGGGAAAGAAGCGGGGACCGACGGAGTGGTCAAACCTGCCATCCTTGGATGACAGAGGTCCTCACGCAGCCGTTCGCTGTTTCTTCGCCGACGGCGATATCTTTGAATCTGGCCTGGTGACCCAAGTTTCTTGTCGTCGTTTTATCCTCAAACATCAATCCAAGCTTTAGGCTCTCCTAAAGGTTACGGTTTGCGCATGGTTTGTTTTTAATTGTCTTGTTCCAGGAAACAATGCAACTTAACATAAATAAGCCCAAAGCCTTGAATCCGAAGAGAATACAACCTGGAACACAATCCTTGAGCCTTTACTTCATCAGTACTTGCTGAGGAGGATGTTCAGCATCGCATGACCAAGCACAAGTCTGATGGCAAGCAGCCGAAGGCACAGCCCCGAACTCGCAAAGCCCAAGCCCCTAACCCGTGAGTCTTCAAACCCTGACACCCCAACACCTCGAAACTTTGAATTTATGCTTGGCCAGGATGACCTCCAGGCTTCCAAGAAGGCGAAGCCCAGCGACCAGGAGCCGAAGGCACGTCCTGATTCTCTTGGGATACTGCAAAGAATCAGTCCAACACAGGAGCCCAAACCCTAAACCCCCAACTCCTTAAACCCTTCATCCTGAAGCCTTAACCCCAAACCAGGCCCTAACCCTTAAGACCCCCGCCAGCCCTTTCAGGATGTTGGTTCCAACCCGAACAAGAAGGGCACGGCTGTGGCATCCAAGGTGGCTGAGCCTTGAAACCCCAAACCCTGACGCCCTTAATCCTTAAAACCCCCAGCAGCCCTTTCAGGAGGGTGCTTCGGACTTGAAGAAGAAGGACACGACCGGGACACCCAAGAAGAAGGCCTTGCAAACCTTCAAACCCCAAACCCTCACGCCCCCGAATCCTTAACACCCTCATCCCCAAAGACCTACAGTCCTATATAGCCCCAAACCCTCAAGTCTTCATACTCCTTAAGCCTCCGAACCCTTTCAGGATGATGCTTCGGACAAGAAGAACGACACGACTGGGGCATCCAAGCAGAAGGCCTTGCAAACCTTGAGCCCCCAAACCCTCACGCCCGTAATCCTTTTAATACCCCCGTACCCAAACAGCTAAATCCTCTAGCCCCAAGCCCTTAAGTCTTCATAATCCTTATAAGCCTCGGAGCCCTTTCAGGATGGTGGTTTGGACCAGAAGAACGACACGGCTGGGGCATCCAATCAGAAGGCCTTGCAAACCTTGAGCCCCCAAACCCTCACGCCCCTAATCCTTTTAATACCCCCATACTCAAACACCTATAGTCCTGTAGCCCCAAACCCGTAAGTCTTCATAATCCTTATAAGCATCGGAACCCTTTCAGGATGGTGGTTCCGGCCAGAAGAACGACACGGCTGGGGGGGATGCAACCAAAAACCCCAAACCCCTAAGGCCCCACAACCCTTAAGACCACCAAGCCCTTAAAACCCCAAGCCCTTAAGACCTCATATAATCCTCAAGCCCTATTGAGCCCTTTCAGGATGGTGGTTCCGACCAGAAGGATGACACGGCGAGGGCTGGGGCATCCATGCAGGCCTGGACTTTCAAAAGCCCAAACCCGGAAGACCTCATAATCCTCAAGACCCCGAGCCCTTTCAGGATGGTGGTTCCGAGCAGATGAAGGACACGGCTGTGGCTATGGCATCCACGCAGGCCATACTTTCAAAAGCCCTAGCATTCATAACCCTTAAGACCCAGATCCCTTTCAGGATGGTGGTTGCGATCCGAAGACCGACACGGCTGGGGCTGGTGCATCCACGCAGGCCATACTTTCAAAAGCCCTAGCCCTTAAGACCTTCATAACCCTTTTGGTTTCATATTCCTTAAGACCCCCAAACCCTTGAAACCCCAAACCCCTAAGGCCCCATAATCCTTGAGACCACGAAGCCCTTAAAACCCGAAGCCCTTAAGACCTCATAATCCTTAAGCCCTTGAACCTTCCAGGATCGTGGTTCGGAGCAGAAGAACGACACGGCTGGGGCTATGGCACCCACGCAGGCCATACTTTCAAAAGCCCTAGCCCTTAAGACATTCATAACCCCGATCCCTTTCAGGATGGTGGTTCCAAGCAGAAGAACGACACGGCTGGGGCTGGTGGATCCACGCAGGCCATACTTTCAAAAGCCCTATAGCCCTTAAGACATTCATAACCCTTAAGACCCAGATCCCTTTCAGAATGGTGGTTCCGATCAGAAGAACGACACGGCTGGGGCAATGGCACCCACGCAGGCCATACTTCCAAAAGCCCAAACCCTTTTGATTTCATATTACTTAAAACCCCGAAGCCCTTGAAACCCCAAACCCCTAAGGCCCCATAATCCTTAAGACCACGAAGCCCTTAAATCCCCAAGCCCTTAAGACCTCATAATCCTTAAGCCCTTGAACCTTCCAGGATCGTGGTTCCGAGCAGAAGAACGACGGGGCTGGGGCAATGGCACCCACGCAGGCCATACTTCCAAAAGCCCAAACCCTTTTGATTTCATATTCCTTAAAACCCCGAAGCCCTTGAAACCCCAAACCCCTAAGGCCCCATAATCCTTAAGACCACGAAGCCCTTAAACCCCCAAGCCCTTAAGACCTCATAATCCTTAAGCCCTTGAGCCCTTTCAGGATGGTGGTTCCGACCAGAAGGATGACACGGCGAGGGCTGGGGCATCCATGCAGGCCTGGACTTTCAAAAGCCCAAATCCGGAAGACCTCATAATCCTTAAGACCCCGAGCCCTTTCAGGATGGTGGTTCCGAGCAGATGAAGGACACGGCTGGGGCTATGGCATCCACGCAGGCCATACTTTAAACAGCCCATACCCTAACTCCTCGTAATCCAGCAAACCCTTGAAACCACGAGCCCGGAGAGCCTGAAACCTTGAGCACCCGAACCCTTCCAGGATTCGCACCCTTCCCAAACACTTGTGGCCCAAACCCTCAACCCCTAGACCATAAACCCTAAGCACCTTTAGACGAAACCCTTAACTCTGAAACTCTTAAGGCACTAATACTTAAAACGCCCAACCCTTTGAGGCCAGTGGCGATTCCCAGCAGAAGACAGATCCGGCTGGGGACGAGAAGGCCAAACCCTTAAACCCCAAACCCCAAACCAGGATGCACGCAGAAGCTAAGGGTGTTGGGATCCCAATCCTTTTGAGCTCCAAGCTTCAGCCCATCCAGGAGCCGGTTGCCGAGCCGCCCATCCAGGAGCCGGTTGCCGAGCCGCCGCCTCTGGATGCCGAGGAACGGGCAATGCTGGAGGAATACACATCGGAAAAGGGTGCCGTGAAAGTCATGGTTCGATACAAAAAGCAGAAAGATCGAAACGATATCGTTATACTGAGCTTGCAGGTGGAAGGAAAATGGCGCCAAAAGGCACAGATAGTCGTGAAGTGGGGTCCCCAGGGTGGCGGGATGCCGCCATGGGCTGCCATGCTTGGAATGAAGCAGGTGGCCGAGCAGATCCTTTCGTCAGGAAATATCGACAACATCAAGCAATGGAAGGAGGATGTTGTGCGGGCGATCAATGCAAGCACGTGGGTGGAGTACATGGAAAACCTGAGGCCTCAGTGTGAAAAGTGGGCCACAACAGAGCTCATACAGTTTGTTTCTGCCAGAAAGCACTTGCTTCGAGGCGGCACATAGGCCCAAGACATGGTGGAAGCACGTGACTGATTGGGACCTTGAATCCTGAACTTTACCCTAAATTACGAGGTGTGTGCCTGCTCGAAATCCAGATGTGCAATTCCTTGCAAAGTTTCACGTTGTGCACTGTGCCTGAGACACATCGCCACTGCCGCACGAGCCAGATCGTCAGTGCCGCCAGAACGAGGTTAGCCTGGGATGGGTAATCTTAAGTCATCTAGATTCTAGACCATATAAACTTTTAAGTCGGCCTCCTGTGTTTGTCCTCGGCACGTACTAGGGCTATTGTGCACGGTACAGGATGCGGATTTCAGGGTTGTGTTCTTGGCTTGAGCAAACTTACTACATGTGTACACTGCAGGTACAGCATCCCTCCATAAATCGTCGATCGGTGCACTACCACTACCACAACCGCTGCCATTACCACGTACTATATAATATACCACTCTATACCACTATAAACCATTATACTTATGTATATATATATATATATATACAAAGTATATATATATATATATATATATATACTGCTACACCACTCTACCACTACCACTGGCACGACTACCACCACCACTGTATACCACCACAACCATTATGACCATATATCTATAGAAAACACTACCAAAACAACCCTGCAAACCACAAAAGCAATGATTCTAGCTAAATTTGTTGAAAACATCCAAAAACAAGCAAAAGAGACCAAAATGCACCCAAAAGTAGCGATGAGCCCTCCAGCGATGAGCCTGCGATGAGCCTGCGATGAGCCCCCGATGATGCTTTCTTGTATAGATGGTGGATGCACCCCAGGTTCCCCGGAAGCCTGAATCCCGATGAGGGTGCGATGAGGGGGGGTCGGCCGGGCCCGCGATGAGCCTTCGATGAGCTTGTGGGGTATCATGGAGTCATGGTACTGTATAGATCTTCGTGTATGAATCAAGCATGATGCTAGGGTTCAGGCAAGCCCCAGGTCAGCGATGAGGGTGCGATGAGCCTAGTCGGGGCAATTTTTTGGCCCGTCCTAAAAGCTTGAAAGAGCCCGAACCGGCCCGAATCAGCCCGAATCTGCCCGAATCTGCCCGAAATCGCCCGTTATGTCTCAAGCTCTTTTGTGTGGGCCCACCATTTGGGCACCCTCTTTCTCCGAAGACTTTTCTTCTGCTGCTGAGCAGCAGAAGATGGGGCCGGTGCCAGAGGCTGGCCTGGGTTTAGGTTGCATTTTTTCGTCGCTGCTTTGGGTCAGCAGTTTTAGGGTTTAGCACTTGTAGCGATAGCGTGTAAGGTTAATTAATATAACTAATAGGTTTAAAGGTTTCAAGATTTTTTACGCAAGTCGGGGTTTGGGTTTCATTTTATTCTTTGTGGCTTCGATTGGGGATTTTAGGGTTTAGCACTTGCAACAATAGAGTTTAAGGTTACTTATGGGGTTAAGTTTGCAGAGGTTTTCAAAACTCTTTACACAAGTCGGGGTTTAGGTTTCATTTTATTCTTTGTGGCTTCGATTGGCGATTTTAGGGTTTAGCACTTGCAACAATAGGGTTTAAGGTTACTTATGGGGTTAGGTTTGCAGAGGTTTTCAAAACTTTTTACACAAGCCGGGGTTTAGGTTTCATTTTATTGTTTTTGGCTTCGCTTCGCGATTTTAGGGTTTAGCACTTGCCCGAATGGTGTTGCCAAAGTTTAAAGGCTTCAGGTTTAGGGTTCGGTGCCAGGATGTAGTGGCTTGAGGGTTGATGCTTGCGATTTGAAAGGAGTCCGTTGCCACAAACACACACACACACACACACACACACACACACACACACACACACACACACACACACACACACACACACACACACACACACACACACACACACACACACACACACACACACACACACACACACCCCACACACACACACACACACACACACACACACACACACACACACACACACACACACACACACACACACACACACACACACACACACACACACACACACACACACACACACACACACACACACACACACACACCAACACACACACACACACACACACACACACACACACACACACACACACACACACACACACACACACACACACACACACACACGAGACACACTCACGCAGATAATTGCCGCAAACCAGCATTCGGAACCTAGAGCAGGAGTTCCCAAAAGTTAAAGCAACCTAATATTTTAAAACCCAAACTTTTAAAGCTCGAATCCTGAAGCAATCAACCCTCGCAGGATGGTGCCGATGCCAAGAAGATCGACGTGATTGAGTCAGCCGACATGAAGGCCGGTCAAAAGCCAGCAGGCTGTACTTCCGAAAACCCAAACCCTTAAGACCTCATATTCCTTAAGACCCCCACACCCTTAAAACCTCAAGCCCTTAAGACCTTAGTCCTTAAGCCCTTGAACCTTCCAGGATGGTGGTTGCGATCCGAAGACCGACACAGCTGGGGCTGGTGCATCCACGCAGGCCATACTTTCAAAAGCTTAAGCCCTTAAGACATTCATAACCCTTAAGACCCCGATCCCTTTCAGGATGGTGGTTCCGATCAGAAGAACGACACGGCTGTGGCTATGGCATCCACGCAGGCCATACTTTCAAAAGCCCTAGCATTCATAACCCTTAAGACCCAGATCCCTTTCAGGATGGTGGTTGCGATCCGAAGACCGAGACGGCTGGGGCTGGTGCATCCACGCAGGCCATACTTTCAAAAGCCCTAGCCCTTAAGACCTTCATAACCCTTTTGATTTCATATTCCTTAAGACCCCCAAACCCTTGAAACCCCAAACCCCTAAGGCCCCATAATCCTTAAGACCACGAAGCCCTAAACCCCAAGCCCTTAAGACCTCATCATCCTTAAGCCCTTCACCTTCCAGGATCGTGGTTCGGAGCAGAAGAACGACACGGCTGGGGCTGGTGCATCCATGCAGGCCTGGACTTTCAAAAGCCGTAGCCCTTAAGACATTCATAACCCCGATCCCTTTCAGGATGGTGGTTCCAAGCAGAAGAACGACAAGGCTGGGGCTGGTGCATCCATGCAGGCCTGGACTTTCAAAAGCCGTAGCCCTTAAGACATTAATAATCCCGATCCCTTTCAGGATGGTGGTTCCAAGCAGAAGAACGACACGGCTGGGGCTGGTGGATCCACGCAGGCCATACTTTCAAAAGCCCTATAGCCCTTAAGACATTCATAACCCTTAAGACCCCGATCCCTTTCAGGATGGTGGTTCCGATCAGAAGAACGACACGGCTGGGGCTATGGCATCCACGCAGGCCATACTTTCAAAAGCCCTAGCCCCTAAGACCTTCACAACCCTTTTGATTTCATATTCCTTAAGACCCCCAAACCCTTGAAACCCCAAACCCCTAAGGCCCCATAATCCTTAAGACCACGAAGCCCTTAAAACCCCAAGCCCTTAAGACCTCATAATCCTTAAGCCCTTGAACCTTCCAGGATCGTGGTTCCGAGCAGAAGAACGACGGGGCTGGGGCTATAGCATCCACGCAGGCCATACTTTCAAAAGCTTAAGCCCCTAAGACCTTCACAACCCTTTTGATTTCATATTCCTTAAGACCCCCAAACCTTTGAAACCCCAAACCCCTAAGGCCCCATAATCCTTAAGACCACGAAGCCCTTAAAACCCCAAGCCCTTAAGACCTCATAATCCTTAAGCCCTTCCAGGATCGTGGTTCCGAGCAGAAGAACGACACGGCTGGGGCTATGGCATCCACGCAGGCCATACTTTCAAAAGCTTAAGCCCCTAAGACCTTCATAACCCTTAAGACCCCGATCCCTTTCAGGACCCTAAACCCTAAGTACACTTATAGCCCCAAGCACCCCAGCACGTTTCAGACGAGGCCCCGATCGCCACGGAGCAGAAGGCCCAGCAGAAGCCGCCTGGAAAGCCAAAGGATCGGAGCTACGTGTTGTTTTTGCTTCCCGGGCTAGCATGTCACAAACCTTAAAAAGCCCTGTGGTCTCCTGAGACAGGAGGACTTGACACCGAGCAACGAGAGGGCAGTCAAGATGTATGCAGCCGAACACAACATGGCCATCGGCGAGGTCACACTACAGATGGTGAAATCCTCCGACTTGGGGCTGCATCATTATGCCTGCATTGGCCTGGACACCTCGGCGAGGGGGGCAGCAGGCCAGGCATTGAACCGGGCCTTGGACAAGGACCCTCATGTCAAGAACGACGTGTACAAGTGGTTGTCGGAGGACCTCAAGAAGAAGTTCAGGACCTCGTGGTCGATCGAGAGATCCTTCGAGAAGGTCGTCCGGCAGCGGACGAGAGTTCTGAGGAATCTTGGATGTTTTGTTCAGTGTTTGCACACAGTACAGAAATCATTTTCCTGCATTGTTTGGATCTCCCGCTTTTGCTTGTTATGAGGAAGATAAACTATAGTGATTCTGAAGCCAACTTAGGAACGTTAACCGTCAGCAAGAGCTGGGCAGCTGGAAATCGGAGCTTCAGTTGAGAGTCCACTTCGGAGGGGCTCACGAGCCAGAGGCGAAGCGACAGACCGACAACTACGTCGCGATGTGCCGTCAGTTTGGGGTGCCTTGGATACAAGAGGATTTTTGGTTTTGTGAGTTTCAAGCTTCTTCGTTTTGGTGTTTTCCTTTTTGTGGGCCCTTTGGTCAGGAGATCTTCTGCGAGTTTAACAAGTGGACACGGGCAGAAAACTTCCTGCTCGTAGAGCGGCTGTCGAGCTCGACGCAGGAGGAAGAGTGGCAGGAGGTAGCCAGCCAGATGGGCAGCTCGCCAACTTACGAGACGGAGGCATATCAGTCGCGAGCACGCAGAAAGTATGCTGCAGCGAAGGGTGTGCCGTTCGAGGCCGTCACGCTGAAGCAGGTGGAGGACTTGGAGGGTTGGGGGATTTTTCTTCTGGTTATTTTAGGGATTTTGTCTTTTGTACCATAACCCCAATTAGGGTCCCTCTTAGGGCACTTATAAGTCTACTTACTAACTACTTACTAAGTCCCCCGCCTAAACCCCTAAACCCCAAACCCTCAACCCCTAGACCATAAACCCTAAACCCCCAAACCATTAAACCCCTAAACCCTACACCCCTAAACCCCTAACCCCCCCAAGGAGAGCGACCTGGGCTTGAAGGGCTACGCCGAGATGGTCATCACGGTGCCGGGCATCGAAGTGGTCGAGGACGACAAGGATGCAAAGGCCACCAACCGCAAGCCGAACAAGCGAAAGGTCCCCAAGGACTTCGAGGAGGCTCCGGACGAGGATGCCAAGACGACCGAGAAGGACAAGAAGGGCAAGACCGAGAAGGACAATAAGAAGGAACCCGCCAAACCCAAGGCAAAGGCCAAGGCAAAGCAGGAGGGCACGGTCAAGGAGGCAGAGGCCGCCGCCAGGACGGTGGTGCTGCAGATCCAACGTGCTTCGCAGACCGTGGAGAGGTTGCAAGCGGCCCTGCATGGCGAGCAGTGGGCAGCCCCGCTCATGAAGGAGTTTGACTCCCTGCAGGCGGCCTTGAAGATGCAGGTCACGCCCACGGACGGGGACGACCTCGGCGAGTTCGTGAGCGAGCTGAAGCTTGCTGTGTTTTCGGGGACCGGTGCCAGCAGCACCAAGACCTTGAAGAAGGACTACAAGGATCGCTACCTCCCGCTGCTCACCATGTTCAAAGATCGATGCCAAGGTGCTGCCCAGCAGTGACTTGGCTAGATTCATGTTTTGCTTTTGTGATTGAACGTTTGTGCATGGTGACCATTGTTTCGTGTTTTCGCTATCAGCCCAGGATGCTGGACCTCGCCAACAAGATGGACAACATGTTCAAAGCCGTTTCGATGGAGGCCGACGCCAACCCCAAGGGTTCCAGGAAGTCGGCTCTGAAGAAGAGGACCCGGAGCGACAGGGACCTAGGCGGCTTCTTTTCGTCTGTCTGAGAGTTTTTGATGGCAGGTAGGATCCACTTGCAGTGCCATCGATTTGGTACTGATATGTGGTGATGTGCAGCCATGCCTCGGCCCGCAACCGCAACCCAGGACCCAAAGCAGGGGAGTTTTCTCGGAAACATGTTCAGTAGCACAACAAACAGAAACCAAGGCATGTTTGCACATGTGTCGCCTTGGAGGGGAGAACCTAGGCTTGAAAAAAGAGTGCCCGCAGCTGTCATTCCAAGGTCTAAAATGCTTGTTCATGTCGGAGAATGGTCCGGATGTGAAAGGACGTCCAGCTTTGATGTTTCTGTTGTGCCCGCAGCTGTCATTCCAAGGTCTAAAATGCTTGTTCATGTCGGAGAATGGTCCGGATGTGAAAGGACGTCCAGCTTTGCATGTTTCTGTTGGTGTGGGCAGGCCTTACTTCCAAGCCTTAAGGTATAGAAGCAGAGCAAGCATGTAGTTGCAATTGCAGTTGAAATAGGTCCATGGACCCGAGATGCGGAAACGTGCTTTTGCCCAAGTACAACAGGAAGATGAGGGTTCAGGGCCGACGCCGGACCAGGTGCTTGCAGGCCAGCAGCTACGAATGTTCTTGCTTGATAGGTTTTGCACAGGATCCTTACCTGGATCGGATGTGGCAGAATTGTGTCACTATGTGACACGAGCTGGAGGTACTGGTGTGGCTACTTGGGCCCTGAATCCCGAGCAAGCCGCTCGTCACGGGTTTGAGCATATCAAATTACATGCTGGAAAAGAATATCCTGAACCGGATCTTGACTACGTGACTGTGCCTTTGTTCGAGAAACGGCAGTCTCGACGAGTGGCAGAAAAAGTGCCCATCATGCTTCCTTCGACACTCTTTAGAAAGTTCGTGGAGGTGCCCTCGGCACAAAGCAAGGACGAAATCAACTTCCGAAAGATTCTTCAGAAATTGCCCTGCTACGACAATCACCCTGTTGTTCAAAGGGCCCGAGCTGCTGGAAACACGGAACTTGTCCGGCCCATCGCTCTTTACTGGGATGGGGTCCGCTACTCGGTGCACGATTCTTTCACTGGCTTCTACGTGACTGATATCTTATCCGAGCAGAAGTTCGTTTCCTTTCTGCTTCGCCCCTCCGCTAAACAAGCACATCCATTGTTTGGTTCTTTGATGGTTGAGTCGCATATGAAATCCTTGTAGATTGTAAACCTTACCATGGAGTTTGGGCTTACCTTACATATGGGTGATTCTGAAAATGGGGGACCCAAATAGAGTACCCTAAATAATCGGACCCTTATGATAAAGCCCCGAAACTACTGCAACCAAGCCCGGCATTCGCCGGAGCTTCTGAATAGAGTAAGGCACCGAAACTAATGCACTCAAGCCCGGCCTTCGCCGGAGGTTCTGAAGACATGTGCCGCTGCGGCTGTCGCGGCTGGTGCACCATCTTCCCGCTGCTAGATGCCTGGGTGCAAGATCTGGAGAAGCTGCAAGCATCGCTGAAGTATTGTGTGCTTGACATCCAGTGCGATTGGCCGGCTTATTTGGAAATCATAGGGGGCAGATTCTGGAATCACAACAGCCACCCGTGTGCCCTTTGCCGTATTTCGCAAGATGACATGACTGCCGACAATGTGCACAGCATTACCCTGGACAATGTGGGCCACTTGGTGTACTCGTCGGAAGACTACAACAACGACATCGGCATGTTCACCAGGGTGAATAAGCTTCCAATACGGGGGTTAATTTCCGAAGATAGGGGCACCTTATTCTGGGGTCTTTATCACAAGGATCCTATTATTTAGGGTACTCTATTTGGGTCGCCAATTCTCGCAAGCACCCATATGTAAGGTAAACCCAAACCGTTAAAAGCCTAATCCCTGAAAGCCCAGCTTTAAGCAGTAGCTTCATCTTTTTGGGTTGATTTTCTTTTCGTATGTCGAAACCGGATCGAGCCCACCTGAAAGGAAATTCTTGTGGATACGGCGGAGATGCTGCGAACGATTGCCAGAAATCTTGAATACAGCCGACTAGATCGTGGACGACATCTCACTGCAGACTTGCCCCGCTACGGCCTCCGCAAGAACTGGAGACTCGAGCCCAGCCGCCGGCTTCCAGATGTCAGCCAGCTGGAATACCAAGAGCTTCCTCTGAGGGTGATTTTTTGGATTGCGCCGAGAGATGCAAGGCTGACCCACATGTGCCCTCTGTTTTCGCTCGAGGGGGTTACACAGGATAGTTGGTCAATTGATATTATGCACGCCTGGCACCTCGGACCCATGCAGCAGTTCATAAGCCTGGCTATGCATAGTTTCATTGCTTCGGGTGTGTTTTCACCCCGCAGTGTGAATATAGAAGCTTCAGAACTTCGAGAACTGGCCCTTTTGGCCATCAAAGCCGAGCTCTTTCAATTCTACAAGAACCTGAGATCTACCGACCAAAGGTGGCGAGAGAAGGGATCCGAGGTCTGGAACTTGACTATGGGCATGATTGGAAATGAGGATACCTACAACTTGTCGGCAAAAGCAGCTGAGTCGCACGGTCTTCTTAGATTCGTCCTCTGGCTGCTGCACACGTACGCCGATGAATTCGCCAAGCAGCCGGATGAACTGGCTCGCAAGTTCGCACTCTTGACGGCTTGTGCAGAAGCTGCCCATGCCATGGACGAGCTGCTGGAGTTGGAATTCCGACAGTTCACTCGACAACATTGCCAGGCCCTGCTGCAGCTGTACCTACGCTTTTTAACTCTTTACTTGAAAGCAGGCGGTGTATGGAGGCCGAAATGTCATCTTCTTGTGCACATGATTCAGCGGGCTCTTCACCGAGGGAATCCGCGATTGTACTCCACCTATCGTGACGAAAGCTTGAATGGAGTCATAGCCAAGATTGCTCGTTCTGCTCATCGCAGCACTTGGTCGAATGTGATTCACTGGAAATGCAACTTTCTTCAGCAAAAGAAGCTGGAGGATCATGCTGCAGAGGGCTAGTGCAAAAAAAGGCCGTCTTGCAGTCCGAAGCAAAACCCCGGAGCCCAGAACCACTAAACACCGTAAACCACCACCTCAAAACCCCAAAACTCCTCAACCGCGAACCCCGAAGCCCAAACCTTCGCAAACTCTCTCTCTTTCTCCCTCTCCCTGCTCTCCTTCTCGTAAACTTCGACCCAAAACGCTTAATTCAGTTTTTTTCGGGTTTGGGGCTTCTGGTTTATCTGGCTCAAACGGCTCAAGCTCTGTATAATGCTCCGATGATGCAATACACGATATATTCTGGCTCAAACGGCTCAAGCTTTTTTAATGCTCATGATGCAATATACTATATATACTGGCTCAAACGGCTCAAGCTTTGTATAATGCTCAAATGATGTCAAGATTTTCCGTACAACGATTGCGAGTGGATCTAATTTTTAGATCCATTCAAGAATTCGTCTCTATTTTCCGACATGAGTGGTGGATCTAATTTATAGATCCACCCGGGGGTCTGGGCAGGCATGAAGAAAGCACCTGCTGACGATGTTTTGCAACCCTTGTTCCATAGACAGGTTAAGAAATGTAAGCTTTTGGCACACGACATCGCCATCTATGAAAGGGCAGTAGACGGCACACAGGAGAAATCCTATGAGTATTTGTACAATGCCGTTAACCGGGTCATCAAGATCAAACGGCTTGAGCGCAACCGGGAACGGATTGCAAGGCAGGCCGCAGCAGGTATGCCATCGGCACCCGCGCCGCTAAAGCGTGTGCCCAAAGGCTTCTGCATTGACTTTGTTCGGAACGGTTCGTGCAACAAAGACAAATGTTCTTATAAGCATCAGATACCCGAGAAGCCACGTGGTAGGACCCCAAGCAAAGGTAAAGGCCGAGGCAAGTCGCCCTCCGGAAGGGGGAGCCCATCTCCTGGGAAGATTAATGCCGAGTGCAAATTCTTCAAGCATGGCAAATGCAACAAGGGTGACAAGTGCCGTTTCATTCACAAAGGCCAGCCTTCTGCTCCTGCCACTGGTAGCGGTAGAGAGTCTAGCGGCGAAAAGAAGAGTAAGAAACAGAAGAAAGAAAAGAAGCATAGGAAGAAGTCTCGTTCCAGCTCTAAAAGTTCCAAGGGTAGTGGAGGCTCCAAGGGGAGCAAAGGCTCTGGGAACAGCAAGGGCTCGGGGGGGCGGAAACCTAAGGCTTCGCTTCCTGCCGCCGTCTGCCTCTTAGGCGCACTTGTTGCAGGTTCGGCATCCCAAGCCGATGCACACGCTTTCCGGAAGGAAATGCCGAACTATATTGACTCGTGTGCAAGCACCGCTCACGTAGCTCTGGCATCTGTGCGATTCTCGAATGCTCCTGAGTACCACTATATTCCCACGCCCCCTGAATCTTCCAAATGGCGTGAGGTTGAAACCGAGCCGAGGGTTTTCAGTGAAGAATTTCCTGTTAACTACAAGCCCAAACCTGATGGGCAGGATGTTCGGGATGCTTTGGCAACAGCTAAGATGCTGAGGTCAACCGTTGAAGGTATGAACCAAGGTACGAATCCAGCATGTAAGTTCATGTGTAAGACTGAGTTCGGTTGTGCTCATTGCATTGCACCCGGCATATCTGTCGGATGCCCAGCAAAGGGTAGCAGGTCAGATCCTGTGATTGAAATGGAATGGATTGCCGACACTGGCAGTGCCCAGGATTTGATATCGAAGAACGTTCTCGGTGATGTAAAGGATTTCTTGTCGGATCGGCCTATCAACATGATTACCGCCAACGGACCTAACTATGCTGACAAACAATGCAAGGTTAGGATTCCTTCGATCAATACGACCGCTGAACCATATGTTCTTCCCGATTCACCATCCGTTCTCTCGGTTGGACAGAAGTGCATGGAGGAAGGGTTTGACTTTATCTGGAGAGCTAATTGTAGACCCTACTTCAGGGATCACAACGGGAACAAGGTTTATCTCGATGTGAAGGACAACGTTCCCTACCTGAAGTCTTGGAAGGAAAACGTTGCGCTTCCTGCGCGACCGCGTCCGGAGCCCAGCCTTCCTGCATCGCCGGTTGAAAAGCCTGGCAAGAGTATTGAGGATTCAGAGAGAATTGCAAAAGAGTTACTTGAGAACCTTGACTTCCAGTGTAAGTCTTGTCTGAAGCTACTGCAATCTATGAACTGCAAGCCCTCTAAGAGCAATCGTAAGTCAATTACAAACCACGAGGGTCGCACCGACGGAAACGTCGAGTATCTTGTGCTTGGCGCTTTCGCACATGGTGGCGTCCAGGGCATTACTAACCGTACGCAGAAGTATGCCCATTCTACCCGATACATCAATGCATTCCTCCAGAATCATGGAATGACGGGAGATTGCTCATCGGTTTGCATCAATCATGGTTCGTCTGTTAAGGTTCACAAGGATGCTCACAACATGAAAGATTCTACCAACTTCACTATCAGTCTCGGCAGCTTCGAAGGGGGTGAACTTTGGATTCACGACCCCGCTGCCCGAAAGGGAGAGCACAATGTCATTACCCAGAAGGTAGGATTGAAGACTTTGTATGGCAAGAAACGTGTCTCCCGCAACAAACTTGTGAAGTTCGATCCCAAACGTTTTCACTGTGTTCTTCCTTGGAAAGGGGATAGATGGAGCATTACCGCGTACGTCAATCGAGCTGTTCCCAAGCTTCAGAGCAATGAAATTGCCAAGCTTCGGAGTTATGGGTTCAATCTCTCTAAGCGTACTGCGCTTCCTGCCCTCGCTCCCGATTCTGAGGACGAACGGCCGCTTGAGGACCTTGTCACACGGGGTTCTGCGGTTAGGCCTTCCGAGCCTAGAACCAAACCTAAGGTCAAGATTAGGGAATCGGAGAAAAGGAAAGAAAAGAAATCTCCTAAGTCCGATGTTGCCGAAGATGCATCTAGCAAAGCCGCTGAAGAGTTCGACAAGCTCCTTGAAGATCTTGATAGATCAGGGGCAAAGCAAACTGCTGAGCTCAGTGAGCAAGAGCATCTCAGTCGCATGATCGATGAGTTCGGCTCGGACATCGAACCTGATGAACCGCCCAAGCCGGATCTTGGACGACCTCCTGGCGGAGAGTCTAAGGTCCCAGATGGGGAGGGCAGGTCTGATCCCAAAGTTCGCAAGGGAATTGAAAAGCTTAAGAAGGAAGCTACTTCGTTGCATCATCTCATGACGCACATCCCTAAGAATCCCTTTTGTTCGGTATGCAATCAGGCTAAGATGTACAAGGCCCCGGGTTACAAGACCGATGGCTTTCGTTCCGTCGAAGCCACCAGCTTCGGTGATCACATTACCGCCGATCATGTGGTGATCTACAGGGACAACCATGAGGTCATTGAAGAAGCTAGATTAGCTCTCGTGATCAAGGATGTGGCGACTACATTCATGTATGCGTATCCTTCTGCGCTGAAAGATGAAATGGAGTGTAAGGCTGCGCTTCAACATTTTGTTTCGAGTAAGGATAAGGTTGGTGTCTTCTACAGCGACAATGCCAAAGAGCTTGAACGTAGTGCCAAGTCTCTTGGTTGGAGGCATGAAAAGAGCAAGAAGTATATCCACCAATCCAACTCGATGGCCGAAAGGGCAGTCCGTGCTACGACAGAAGGCACAAGGTGCAATTTGTTGCAGGCTGGATTGTCACATGTATATTGGCCACAAGCCCTCGAGCATGCATGCACTGCATTCAACATTTCTCACCCTAACGGGATTGAGTATGCTCCCTGGTATCGCAGATTCGGGGAAGCCTTTCCTGGCAAAGCACTTCCTTTTGGATGTCGCGTCGATTATTGGGTAGGACCCAAAGCTCAAAGAAAGAACCGTCCAAGGTTCGAGCCAACATCCGAACCCGGCGTGTTTCTCGGCTATCATTTTCAGCCTGGAATGAAATGGAAAAAGGAGATAGTTGTTCTTCCCATCAAGGATTTGAATAGGAATGATTTCCACGAGTGCTTGAAGCCCATCGTTGCTAGCCAATTCAGTGTTCCCGAGGGAGACTTCGTGTTTCCTATGAAGGAGCGTTACGAAAAGGTTCGCTTGGGGCACGCCTCGGATGCACTTGAAGGTCCAGACAACACTCCTCTTGAAAACCAGGATGCCGAGATGTCGGAGGAACAAAAGATGGATGTTGAAGACGCCGACCGATGAGCGACCTAAAGTCATTGATCCCGTGAGTGGTAAGTCTATTGATTTGCCCGAGGGAGGTCGTTTCTATGACTCAGGGGGAACTCTAGGTAGGAGATATGGGGGGACACGAGGTTCCACCAAACCTGACGATATCCCCTCACATTTATGGGTCAACATGTCAAAGAGCCAGAAGAAGAAGGCTATTGATGAAGCGAACATGCAAGCCGCTCTTAAAGAAATTGACGGCGATGACGGCCGAGGTTCAAGCACCGATCGGCCCGCTGGCGCGGCGTCTCGCATGCAAGATGCTTGGGGCATCACTGGTAATCATTTGATCAGGTATCATTTCCGACCCAGAAATGAGTTGTTCTCTCCCGACCTCACCGATTGTCCGATTGATCTCAATAGGATCTCCAATGCCCGCTGCACCAAAATTATCCCTTACAAAGGAGACAGCATCATCGAAGATGAAGATGATTGGCGTAACGTTAGGCGGAGAAATAAGAAACTTCGGTTCAAGTGGGTTGGTCAAACCACTTTTGAGATCAAGCCTGCTAAGACTCCCACTCCTAACGGAGATGGTTCCTTCCCAGCTATGCCTGTCACTCAGGGGGATGAAGCCGAGCACAGGGAAAAGCTGGCTAACACCTCGCCTGTTTCCCATGAAGACATCATGGATAAGTTGGCTATGGTTGCTAGGCCAGTGAATAAGAAGGAACTTTCCCAGAACCCTAAAGCTCAGGCTTCCCTCGATGTTGAATGGAACAAACTGATGACCAAGAAGGCTTGGGACATGGAATCTGTTCGGGAATGGAGCGACGTCTCCAATCGGGCTCAGAAGAGCGGGCAAAAGGTCCACGTCGGGAAAATTTTTGAAATCTGCGTGGAAAAAGGAAGCGAGCTCCCTGCTGGCGACCCTTTAAGGAAATTCAAAGGGCGCACAGTGTTCCAAGGGAATAATGTTCGCGACGAAAGCAATGATGCTGCATTGTTCAGTGAACTTGGATCTAGCCCTGCCACGATGGAAGCTGGCAAAACCCTGGATGCCTACGGGCACATGCCTGGGAACGTGTGTGAGCAGGCCGATGGCAAACAGGCCTACACACAAACCAAGCTGAAGGGGATTGAAACTTGGGTAAGGTTGCCTAAGGAGCGCTGGCCGAAAGGTTGGCATGGTAAGTTCAGTGATCCAGTCGTTAAGCTTGTGTTAGCTTTATATGGACACCCAGATAGCGGAGGCTTCTGGGAGCAGCACTGTGAAAAGATGTTAAAAGAAGTTGGGTTTCATTTGGTATTTCCGGCGGCTTGGCCTTCTGTGTTCTATCATCCTGATCTCAAGCTGTTGCTTGCGGTTTATGTTGATGATTTCAAGATGGCAGGACCAAAGCAAAACATGGCTAAAGGATGGGAGTTGATAGCTTCTAAGATCGACATGGACACTCCTGCCCCACTGGGCAGATACCTCGGTTGTGAACATGTGTCCACCTCCACGTCGCTTGAAAAAGCTGACCATCCCTTTGCTCACGTGTTCGACAAGAGCATTCCTGATCCTGCCGCCAAGCCTGCATCGGCTGCTGCCGTTGAGGATTACACCGAATATTACCCTGAAGAAGGTGTGGTTGTTAGGCACCATCTTCAACCCCGCAAAGCACTATATAGTCTCAGATCAGAAGAAGCTCAGGCGATGAACCTTGGCAAAACACGACTCACGGAAGTGAAGTCCTTGGTTTCTACGAATTCGCTTGAAGAGGTTTGGGATGAACATGGTCAAAATAGAAAGCGGGGGGAACTTTGGGTTGGTTCCACTTATCTGTTGTCTAATCAACATTCCCGCGCATCTGCACTTGCTGCTGTCAAGAAAGTGCGGGACAAAACCAAAGCCAAGAAAGCTGCTAGAAAGCAGGCCTTTTATGATGTCAATCAGCTTGACGAGGGCAAAGGATGCATGAAAGCGCCCACTAAGCAAGTCATCTACGATATGAGTTCATTCTTGCAACAGGCCATTGATCGCTACAAAGAACTAGCTGGCCCAGAGTTCCAGACTCTGAAGAAAGCAAGCACTCCGTTCTATGATGACAAGATTGCTCGCCCGGTGGAAGCTGAGGCAGAGGCCAAGGGCAAACTTGCTCCGATAGCAAGCAGAGTCCTGATGAAACTGCTATTTGCAGCAAGAATGGCTCGATTCGATCTTCTTCGTGCCGTTCAGGGTCTGGCTAGTCGGGTTACCAAGTGGTCCGCTGATTGTGATAAGGCGTTGCACCGTCTTATGTGCTATGTGCAAACCACCTTGCACTATAAGATGTCTGGGTTTGTGGGCGATAGTCTTGATCAGTGCAACCTTTGGCTATTCGCTGATTCAGATCATGCAGGTGAGCACGACAATCGCAGTACATCAGGCGGATTCCTGGCTTTAGTCGGCCCCAACACTTACTTTCCGCTTAGTGCTTTTAGTAAGAAACAAACAAGCACGGCACTGAGCAGTACTGAAGCTGAGGTTGTTTGTGCAAATGTGTCGCTGCGTGCATTGGGACTTCCTTCATCCGCACTTTGGAGCGTACTCCTGAACGCGGGGGGAGATACCAAGCAGCAACACGCCTCTCTAACGAAAGGCAAAACCACTGATCTTACTAAGGTCCCTGACAATGAAGTGTCCAAAATAAAGTCAACAGGATCGCATCGTTTGCCTGACGGCAGGCACCTTTGTGTCTACACGGGTGTATCAACTATACCCGAACCCTCTGAGATGACCAGTCATCCATTGAGAGATGTATGGATTCAAAGTAAGGGGAAATGGACTAGAATTGAGGAAGCCGTCGCCTGGGAAGAGCTTCATAACTCCTCCTATTCAGTGCAATGCGATACCTTAATCTGCATCTACCGGAGATCGGCTATGGACTATCGTCGCTTCGCGGAAGCGGAAGCAGAGATGCACAAGGAACTTGCCGGTATCAGGAGTTCGGGGGGCGTTGACATTGAGAAGCTTGCCCCAACGTCTGGCAATAAAGACATTGGACTCATAGCCTGCATGCCGCATGCTATCGAACCCATAGTGCTCGAAGATAACCAGGCCACCATTAGGATTCTTGAGTCCGGTAAGTCGCCAGCTTTTAGACATGCCGACAAAACACAAAGGATTAATCTCGGTTGGATCGCAGAACAATTTAGAAGAAAACATTATAAGATGGCGTACATCAGCACTTTGTTGCAAGCTGCCGACGTCCTCACGAAACCCTTCACCAACTTGGAGAAGTGGACTAGAGCCCTTGAGCTTATGCGCATTGGCCCTGACAAATCCAGAGTCAGGAAAGCCACGGCGGCACCACAGCAGCCGGAAGGCGTGCTCAAGAGGCCCGAAACCAAGTGCAAGACATTGATCATTGAGGTTGCATTTGATGGTGTGTCTTTTATGAAGTCTATAGATCAGCAGAGTCATCCTTCGGTCAGCTGGGTTACGGTCCATGGTATGGATGAGATCAATTCAGTTCATGCTAGGAAGGACCTACTCAACAAGGCTAAAAGACTCCATAAGGCTGGAGCGTCAATATTGGTTTGGCTCCGTATTCCGTCGTCTTCTCAGACTCGTCAGACAGCCTTCACCCTCCTAGCGGATGGGATGTGCAGCAATGAAATTACTAAGAAAACATTCTACAAAGCATGGGCTTCATTTGTTGATGTCTCCACTGGGTTAGACTCGTTGAGATCTGATTATGTTCTGATGGCGGATAAGGACAACCCTTATCTCACCAGTGAAAGAGTCCAGAAGTGGCTTACCAAACACATGCTCAACGACAGGTCATTTGACGCCTGTGGGGTCAACTTCATGGGTCCTGATGGATTGATGGCTCGTGTTCCCATCACATTGAGTACGAATGTTACGCACATAAGAAGTGCATTCGCTTCACTGCAGTGTCGTGATAGGGACAGCCACAAGAAGTGTCGTAGCTCAGACCGTCCTTACCACTTGCAGGTTAGCGAAAGGATCATCATGTCCTATGAAGAGCACTGCATGGAATTGCAAGTTGCAAAGTCGATTGCTATGGTAGCCATCAGACCTCAAGCACCCAAGCTTTCAGCGACTTCTCACTCCCGTCTTGCTTACGCAATGACCAGCATCCCTCATTCACTTGAGACGATCTACGAGGCGGATGCCTTGGAGAGGGCGGAAGAGTTTCGCCTGGCCCTCCAGGATCCTGATCGCCTCGCTGACGCGTTGGCAGGACTCACCAAACCCGCGGCTTTCCGAGACATCGCGAAGTTCATCAAGGAGCCGACGGAGAGTGACGACCACATGTCGTTGTTCTTGAGGTGCATCCCGGTTCACGAGTGGCTCGATCTGCGAAAGCAGTATCCTCACGATCGGTGGACCACGCTTTACGAAGTGTGGCACGCCGAGAGAGGCGTCAAGGCACCCGACGACGTGTCGGCAACAGGAGCCTTGGTACAAGACGCCTCCCTAGACGGATGGCTTTCTCTTTTGATCGACTTTTTGCGTGACATGGCGACATTGGGGTGGAGCACGAGGGCATCGTCGGCTTTCGACTCAACGAGAATGTACGACCTCTGCCACCGCTTCACCCTCCTAACGGAAGGGTTAGGAAAACATCGTCTTTTTCCGGCGAGCGTGCGCTTGCTGAGCGGGCTCTTCACGCCCTCGCTCCAGCGGATCGCACCGCCGGCGGATGAGAAATCATTCGCCATTGTGGTTGGTGACAGCTCCTTGGCCTTTGTGCAATTCCAAGGAGCCAGAGTCATAACCAAAAGGACGTTTAATGATGAGCTGCGCCAAGCACTGCAAAGCGAGCCCAGGAACTCCGGCTCGGAGGTTTCAATGCTGTGGGGGCAGGGTCTTGGTCACATCCACGACCGGATCATTGCTCTCATCAAGAAGCATGAGCCTCGTCACCCGGAAGGGTTTGACATTTTCATTTCGTGGACTGGCAATGACGTCTACGGCAAGTGGGGCTACAAGGCCTTTACCTGGCACCACCAATCGCCGTGGGTGAAAGAGACGGCCGAGATGGCTCGCAAAGCCTTCGAATGGCCGATCAAGCAGCTCAAGAAGGTTCAGGAAGATGTCGTCAAGATCGCCGCCCTAAAGGACCGGCCAGGGGTGAATTCTGTGACAATGATCGCAGGCCCTGAGAATGGCTTTATGTACGGCCTGCCGGAAGAATACGACGAGGAGATGACTCGCCACACGAAAGTGTTGGCTGAAGCAGGTGTGAGGCTGGTGGACCCCAACCCGATTTTGGGCGCCACTGACAGACCAGACAAGTTTCACACGAACTTCACAGCTGACAATGTGGCTGCGGTTGTCACCTGGTACAAGTCGCTTGTCACCGCTACGGTCTTCGATCGGGCAGTGACGGACTTGCGCTCAGAGTTGATTGCCAACCGCCGAGAGGTGGTCTTCTTCGAACACTTCCATCTGGCCAAACCAGATGCCAGAATCACGGTCCCGCCGCTGAAGGACATGCACGTCTGTGCTGATACGGAGCGTGAGGAACCGCCAGACGTCCGGGGGGACGACGAACAGATCGTGTTGAGCGCTCCATTGCTGGCCGCACGTCAGGATCTTCTGTGTGCTGAGCCAGAGGAGCTGACAGACACTGATCGCGTCCTCTTTGACACTACACCTGGAGCCGAGAATGTTGTCCAGAGAACTGAGGACAACTCGGATCCCTCTGTGATGATCACCAAGCTTCAGATCGGCAGTCACGGTGAAGAGGCTGCGACCGATGAAGAGATTGCCTTGGCGAATGCCCTTGGCGTCTACGGTCTCGATCTGGAGATTGGTCGCACCTCTAACGAGGATGCTGAGTCTAACAAAATCTTCAAAGGTCTTGAGGAGCTCACTGAAGAAGAACTCAGCAAGCGGCCCCGATTCTACGCGAGGGGATCCGTCGGGATTCAGAATTTGATGAGGGAAATGCAGTTGGAGGAGGCCAAGAAACCACCTGTTCCTCCGAAGTCACGGCCCGCTGCCGCGGAGCCTAAGGCAACTGGTATTCTACCTTTGGCCACGAAGGCTCATGCTGTGCCTCCTGCTGTGCCGCAGGCTGCATCCTCGTCGTCGGCATCTGGCTCACTCCCGCCCAAGGAAGTTCCTGGGAAGTCTGCATCGTCTGGCGCAAAGCCTACGGAACCGTTGCAGCCACCGCCTCCTAAGAAGATGCCTATCACCGCTGTGAAATCGGCACCTACGCCGAAAGCGGAGCACGCTGCCAGTGCCAAGGCAGAAGCATCACCTCCCGGAAGGGATGGTCAATTTTGGTTGTCAGGCCTGGACCTGCCGCCCTTCGCATCTGACCATCGCAACCTCAGTGAGGGCAAGCGCTTCGCACTTGGCAAGAAGTGTGCATTCATCCTCAGAGGCTTCACCAACAAGCCCGAGTACGGCAATAGAACGCCGACAGTGACGATTCGTCGGAATGACCTCTCGATGGACTGGGAAGAGTTCATCGATGCCCTTAGCCAGATCTGGAATGGACTCAAGGTCTCCCAGATCTTCGAAGTCTTTAAGACCCCAGTCGACGGGAAAGCCCGCTACGAGATCTACATCCAAAAGCACAACAATCAGGAATTTGACGTGCTTCGAGCTCGGGCGATCCATGGGCATTGGTCAGGGCTCTTCGGTGACGATACCGAACTCGCTGACATCCACTCCGTGGTGCATTCCTTTGTGCCATGGGACGCCAGTCTAGCGACTCGGCCTACTATTCATCCATTCGACATGTTCTCTCAGGAGTTTGTCGATTTCCCTTGCAAACTGGGCTACCACGGCACCTTCATGAGGCACTTCCCAGAGATCATCAGATACGGATTGTTGCCTGGTGGTGCCGCGCTCCACGAGAGTGGTAGCAGAGCTTTTGTCATGATGTCAAAGCAACCAGAATGGAAAAGGGATGATAATGCAGGCCTTCGCGAGGCGGCGGACGTCGAGTTCGCCATCGATCTCCAAATGGCCGTCTTGGACGGCGTCCGGCTCTTTGAGACTCGCTCCGGGGCACTGGAGACACCAGATTGGATCAGCAATCGATATCTGGTTTACGCTTATCAGCGGGGCACAGCAGAGCCTGTGTGGGTCAATCCGGCCTACCAGGCGTTCCGTCGGAACATCGACTCCGCTCTAGCGAGCTGGAACAAGGATGGGAGTCACAAATACATCTTTGGTCCGGATCAATTTGCCTTGGAGCAGCACAACTGCTTTCTCGACTTGCTGGAAAGCGCTGAGAATCTCACCATCGCTGAGTGGGCGCCTGTCGCAATCAATTGCAAGACCCCATTTCGCATTTCGGCGGACATCTTGAGCGAGGTCGGCGAAGAGGTCATCGAGCGTAGGAAGAACGATGATCAGCTCATCGAAACCTACGACGGCTCGCTTGGGATCGGTATCCACGTTTGGCCATCCATGGAAGGCAAGCGGATCCGACTTCGCCAAAGGGTCGAACCAAGGCACTGGATTAAACAGGAGTTGATCCTCTACCCCGGGTACCATTGCAGCTCGTGCAATCACAAGTACATCGACGGAATGATCTCCTGTCCAGGTTGCCAACGTCGTCTCATCGAGATGACCGACCTTGCGATTATCGCCGAGCCCGACAGACTCCGGCGAAGCGCCGCCCGAGAGGGCAGGCAGGTCAACATCATTGACTTGCAGCCGTCTGCGGGACTCACACGCCAGCGCGTGAAGAGTCAAGGGCCAGAAGAAAGGGAACGCATCCAAAGCACAGCGTCTGGCATCCGCCAGAAGGTCCTCAATCAGCAGAAGAGAGCGGAGAAGCTCCACAATACCACTCCGCAGGGGCAATACAGTGTGGATCCAATCACCGCTCACAACTATGCCAAAATGGGTCTCAGCTTTCACACTGTCGAGGCGCTGCAACGCTTCGCTAACGTGAGGCTTCCCGATCCTCAGGGCAAGGGAAAAGGGCATGGTTCTTCCACCTACTATGATGCCACCGGGAAGGTTGCCCTCCTCTGGGTAACAGGCCAGCTTGAGATCGACCTCCTCACGGAGTGTCTGATTTGTTTTCATGATCGGTTTTACACCATCAATGAGATTGCAGTTCTCATCAAGGCTGTGAAATCGAATCAGCATGAGTTTTCCATCCTGCAGTACGATGGGGAGAAATACATCGTCGTGCAGAACGAAATCTTGCCGATCATGGCCGAGCTGGCTACTTTCTTCCAGGCACAATTGCCACTGAGCCGGACAAGGATCGAGAAGGCAAATCCTTCTCTGCGCACCCAGAGAAATCTGCAGGTACCCGCTGAGGCACAGGGACTTGGTAAGCGTCAGCTCAACGAGCTGCTGGCCAATACCCCCTACTATCGTCGGTACCAGCAATATTATATGGACAAGCGCATCGGGGAGAGCGGCCACGTGAGGTTGACCACTTCGGCACCCGCGTCCGAGCGTCGCCCACCTGAGCCTCCGGCATCTCCTGCACGACGAGGTCGCAGCTCTGACGAGCGTGCATCGGGTCCAACAGACCGCAATCGCACAAGGTCCCCGATCGCCAGACATCGTCCGACCGAGGTCCATATCCGGACCAACCCAGGAGACGCAGCAGGCTCGTCTACCGATCGCGCCCCTCGGGAGCCTGCGATGCCGCCGCCCCGGCGTGTGGCACGTGATCCGTCCGACTACATCAGTGACGCCGATTGGGATGCAATGCGGGCTGGTACAGGCTTCAGCAATCCAGCACCGGAAACGGTTGCTCCCGATGCCACTATGGATGGGACAGTGAGCGAGGCACCGTCCTCTGCTGTTGATCTCGGCACAAGGCGCGAATGGTCCGAGACCTATCGCCGGCGACCCCATGATCCACCGACCTTCGGCGTTTTCTTCGAGACGAGAAATGTCTCCGACCGAGAGGTCCGGATGCGTGAGACTGTTGTCAACTTCTTTGAGCAGCTCAGGGTCGCAGGATTGTTGTACCCGCACTTCGTGTTGGGGAACGATCTTTCCGGCAACATCATCGATCCTGCGCTTGCCAGACGAATGGACTGGCACCGCGTTGACATGTACCAATGGGCGGTGTTCGCTGCGATGACCGAAGATTACATCCAGCCTACTTCAGTGGTGAATGCCATTCCTACTCATGGTAATCCACATGGCTTCACGATTCTGGACACCTCTCATGCCCAATGGTTCTTGTCAGGTTGGGTCCATGAGGTCTTCAACTACAGGACTAACCACCGTGACCGCATCTACTGAGGTCATTTGATCAACGGCCCATTACGCCGAGCTTGATCACCTCCCTAACGGGATGGTATTCTGAGACATTTAGATGCCGTCTGGTTAGTAGTGAAGTGAGATTTAAGCATCGGCACCGCCCTAACGGGTTGGTAGCTGACCTACTCGTACAAACAGCAAAGGGGCGCAAAACATTGGCCGCATAATTTGCTTTTATTGCAAGTTGTTTTCGCTGTCACAAAGTGATACGCTTACGACGGTCTAGTGACTAGTCTTTCCTTCCATCGCCTTCGCCTCTACCGTTGCACTAAGATGCGCGGGGGGTGTATTTTGTGGAAGATGTAGCTAGTCAACAGTACTTACCGTCGTTCATTGGCTCAAGAAAATATGCGTCTGCATTCTGGCTGTTCTGCCTGTAAACATAAACCCTAAAAACGAGTCTCGGCCGGGTCACGGGGGAGTCTCGGCCAAGCGTAAATCCCGAACCCTAAGCCCTGTGTCCTAAACCCCTAACCCTAAACCCCTAAACCTTACAACCAAGTCCTTAACCCTAAACCACAACCCTAAACCCTACACCCAAACCCTAATCCCTGCAAGTGAAACCACTTGAGCAGCTCCTCTCGAACGCTCGGAGTCGCAGCCTATTGGTCAAAAGAGACAGTTAGAGCCTTCAGCTAGCACCGCTCGCCGTGCTCTCGCTCATAGTGCCGCTTACGTCTCGGAATACCACAAGCTCGGGCAAACCGGTTACCACCTGCTACCTTGAGGCATTCATGGTAGCGGAGCCCAAAGGGCTCCAGAGCAGTTGATCGATCCAGGGACCCGTCTGTCGGCGTTCGCCCCGACAGAGTCAATGTCTTCAGGAACAGGTGGTTCGGGGAACCGGACCAAAGATGGCGTACCCATCTGGGACAGAGAAGCGGGGACTTTCAATGACTTCGAAGAAGCTTGCCTTATGTACGAGCAGGCGGTGGCTAAGGAGAAGCGATACCTCTGCGGCCCAAAGATCCTGGCAGAGCTCACTGGATCAGCGAGGAGGCTGGTTGCAGGGAAGGGAGCTTCGTGGATCTCGTACAACGGGGGTGTTGACGAGCTCCTTCGCCACCTTCGAGCATGTCTAGGGAAGCCCCAGATCTCTGAGCTTAGTGAGTTTTTGAACAAGTATTTCAAGCACAGCCGCCGACGACCCCAAGAAACTATCAATGACTATGTGACCCGGAAGTGTGAAGTTTACTTGAGGGCGAAAGAGGCGTTGAGACGAGTGGCACCTCACCATGCACCCTCCAAGGCCGAAGCTCCTCCACGAGCATCAGGACCAACGTGGACACCTTGGTGGAGTGGATCGCGCCGGAGCAGCATGGACTCCTCGGATTATATGGGACCACCGATGCGCACACAGAGGTGCGCAGTGCGGCCCCGACAGCTGGGATGAAGATGAACAGGAGACCGAGGGCCACCGCACCTGGGCCCCAGACAGCAGCTCTCAGTGGAACGACCCCTGGGCGTCCTATCAGTCGGGGAACTACTGGCGAGGGAATGGCTACGAGTCTTGGTGGTCCTCACAGACCTCGTGGTGGCAGAACCGTTGCACGAGCTATGAGGATAAGCGCAAGAGTGAGGCCATGCCTGAACTTCTTCCAGATTACGTTCAAGGATGGTACTTGCTGCAGGACGCTGGCCTCGCGACCCAAGAGAGAAACGTGGTGCAGACAGCTCTGCAGGGGGATTTCTCTCTTCAGCGAGTCGCGCAGGAACTGCGCAACCAGTGGTCCGGGAGCGAGCTGCTGAAGCGTGAAAGCGGCCACCGGCAGAGTGGCTACCTCGGGGAGCACCTCGACGACGAGCAGGAGGCCGAGGACGGGGACACCAACGAGTACACGGACACCTACGAGCAACTTGAACCAGAAGAACAGGCGGAATGGGATGTCCAGGAAGAGGAAGCCCAGAGTGCAATGGCCGCCATGCATCATGCCAAGCGCACCCTTCGAGAAGCTCGCGCTAAACAACATGAAGTCCGTCTCTCGCGCCAGTACTACCGGAACGGCAAGGGCACAGGGCGCGGCCGGGGCTATGGAACGGGCCCCAAAGATGATTCCAGCATGACCTGCCTGAGGTGTGGCCGAGTGGGTCATCGGGTGGCCAACTGCCCGCAACCACCAGCAGCGCAGTCGGCCCAAGCCACTACCTCAGCTGAGGCGACGTCGTCCTTCATCTGTTACACCGACCACACCGCGACCGAGGTGGATGCCTACGCGTTGGGAGTCACCACGACTGCGGAAGCAGTCCACCAAGGAAAGGCAGTGGTGGATGGAGGAGCGACGCGGACCTTAGCGTCGATCGAGGCGATGGAGGTAATCATGCGAATCAACCAGGACAAGCGTGGCAGCACTGGGACCGCGACCTTGGACATGTCTGAGCGCCCGGTGTTCGGTTTTGGGAATAGTTCGGAAAACAGATGCGCCTCAAAGCCAGGCCAGTTGAAGGTCCACTGTCTCGACCACGGCAGTGGTCCCCTTTTGCTTTCCGTTGAGACGCTCCGGAATTTGGGGGCCATCGTAGATTTTTCAAATGATTTGATCTGCTTCCGTCATTTGGACCCTTGCAAGGTGATCCGCGCCGAGCGCTCTGTGACGGGTCACCAGCTTCTTGACATGACTGAAGATTGGTATAAGGGTGCCATAAAGACGAAGCATGAAGTTCCGAGTTTGGAATCCTTTGTGGCAGATAGCGCTGCAGAGGACGAGTAGGGACAGCTCCTCCGTGACTCTAGTCCCGTGGAGAAAACGGAGGTCCCAACAGTAGCGGGACAGGGGTGCGGGTCCGATGAGCGATCTGCAAGAGTTGTTTGTGAAGAGATCAGGAAATGTGATACGAGTAGAACTAGAACTAGTGTCAGGCGTCGAGTTTCTTTTGCTTCTCCTTGTCAAGACAAATGTTGTTTTGGATGCGAAGCCGAGCCTCTACAGGAGACCAGAAGCGAATCCTCTGGAGGCCTTTCAGCATCAAGCCGAACCTTGCGCACTTCGGAGCCTCCTCCACTGCCCTACGGAAGCCATGCACAAGATGACCAAGCAGCAGTTGGCGGCCGAGCTTCTGAAGTACAACGAACATCCAGCGCCCACCTAGTGGAGATCCGCCAGCGTCTCCTGGAGCTCCAAGGCCGCGACCAGGAGCCCACCAAGCGGGAGATGACGTCCACGACCCTACAGACGGTGACCCGGGAGATGAGGAAGGCCAGCAAGACCAAGGAGATGCTGGCAACCTACTGCCGGGAGGAGTTGAATCTCACCCTCTCGGGGAACGAGACCAAGCCGCAACTCGAGATGAAGGCGATGCAGAAGATCCTGGCGGTCACCCCGGGAGAGGCGATGGATGTTGCGGGCTTTGGCAAGCACGTGGTCGGAGTGGCTGGAACCACGTATGGCGACGGGCACTCGGACCGAGAACCCGTACCGCGGCTACCCAGGGACTGGGGCGACCTCGTCTACTCAGGCCAAGGCCAAGACGGCTCCCAAGGCGTTCCTCAAGGCGAAGATCACCGAGAGCCCGGAATCGGCTATCTCCTCACCGGAGGTGGTCAACGATCAGACCAAGAAGATGGAGGAGATGGAAGCGATGATCAAGCACCTCCAGGAGGAGTTGGCGAGCCTACGCCCCGAACCACCCCGCAAGCAACAGGCGCAGGCGGACGAGGACAGCATGACGGACCGCTCCTTTGTGAATGTGACACCGCGTCCTCAGAAGTGAGGGCAGCACAAGACCCCGAAGGTCGAAGTAATCCAAGGTTGAGTTCTTCGGAAGGGTTGAGCTTGGGATCACAGAAGGCTCGCAGTTTGGAAGAACAGTCGTACAGCATAGTTCCGAATCTTTTTCAGGCCTTGGTAGGATATAATCGACCTCTTTTGATGGAATGTGGGAACCGGTCCCGCAGCACCTTGGCGGACACGGTCCGCGAACTGTCTGAGAACAAAGAAGCGGTGGTGAGCTGCGGCCCATGGAACTCCTGCGACTTAGGAAGCTCCGAAGGCTTGAGGCTCCAACTGGAGAGAGTGAGGATTGAAAGACCCCAACATGTGTGGTTAGCTCCTAAATGTGATTCGTACTCAGCTGTGCAGAACCTTAACAGCAAGAGCCCCGAACAAAAGGCCCAGATTCTGACACAGCGAGAAGAGGAACTTAGAGGGCTGATAGGCATGTCGTGCGTCGTGACCCTGTGTAAGCAGTTGGGCATTCACGTGACCGTGGAAATCCCCGAAAGGAACCAGGCCTGGAGACCCCCCGTGTGTCAGCAGTTGTTTCAGAAACAAGGACTCGTGTCTGCGATAACCAAGGGTTGCAGTGTGAACTTCCGAGACCCTCGCAATCAACAACTGATTCAGAAGGGTTGGCGCATAGCAACCACCCACAATCGACTGGCTCAAAGCATGCAGTTACCGTGCCATTGTCATCGACAGTATAAACACGGAAGCTGTTTAGGATGGCGGACCCAGGAACAAGACAACTACACACCTGAGTACACACATCGCGTGGCACGAGTGTTGTGCCAAGAGCTCTCCCACCAGGGAGCAATCCAGGAGTGTGCCGGGATGACACAGTTGTTAGAAGGTTTCGGGGAGGGTGAGTTCTGTGTTTGTGGGGAGGCCCGAGGCATGAAGGTGCAAGTGTCCTGCGCTAGTTGTTTAAGGGGAAGAGAGTCACTTCAGCATGAACACGGGTTGATGTCGGAGACTTCGGAAGGACCTGTGGGCTTAGAGTGTTTGGGAAATCCCAATGCAGTAAGCGCCGAAGCCGAAATGGTTGACGAAGCCACCCGGGGAAGCCTTGAGTCACAAGCCAAACAGCTCCGAGAGGCCCAAAACTACCAACATCAAGCATGTGAGCAGCTCCTTGACTTGTTACCCTACAAACCAACCGAAAAGCATCGAGGCCCTAGGTATTTGGCTTTTGGACTGTACTCCTATGGCAATCAGTATGGAGTTACGAAGCACACCCAAATGTTTCCTGAAGTGACCCGGTACATCCTCAGTTACCTGCAACACTGGAGTCCGGAACCCCTGCAATGTACCTCTTTCGTTGTGAATGACAACTGTCATCTGGACATTCATAGAGATGTGCACCATCTCCCCGACACCCCTAACTACATTATAGGACTGGGACAGTACCAGAAAGGGGAATTGTGGATTGAAAGTTCGGATCAGGAGTTGAGGGAGTCAGGGCAGAAGGGATTTCGGAGATTGCACCAGGGTCATTGGATAAAAGGGAAGTGTCTTGACGTCAGATAAAAGGTGGTTCAGTTTTCAGGTAGGAAATGGCATGGGGCTCAAGATTGGAAGGGCAACAGGGTGACGATTAGTGCGTATAGTAGTCGGGGATGGACCAAGGTGGACCAGGACGTTCAGAAGCATCTGTTTCAAGTAGGATTCCCCGGGCCCAAAGAAAGTGAACCAGAGCAAGCCTACGTGCTAAAGGCCCGAGGCCCATGGAAGGGACCCCTCAAACAACAGGACCCCAAAAAGGAAGAGGCGATAAAGAAGAAACTGTATCTTCTCCATGCAGCCACCGGGCACGGAAGCATAAGACACAAGGTTCTGGAACTGGCGAAAAGCTTTCGATGTTCAGTGTGTGAAGAAAGGCGGAAGATTCAACCACGACAAGTTGCTTCATTAGAACCACTTCCTCCGAAGTTCCACACTCTCACTGCGGATGTAGGCCACTGGGTCCACCCCGGAACGGGAGAACAACAGAACTTCATGGTGATAGTGGATGAAGGCTCCAGGTACCGTGCAGCTAGAATCTTGACAAAAGGGAAGGCTCAGGCCCCAAACGCCGCTCTGTGTCTGAACTTTCTGAACGAAGGATGGATCCAGCACTTCGGGAAACCGAAGACCTTGAGGCTCGACCCTGCGGGAAGTTTCCGAGCGGGTTCGGTAGAAGGGTTCTGCGATCGTCATGGAATCTACCTGGATATCATTCCGGGGGAAGCGCACTGGCAGATCGGTGTGGCAGAGCAGGCCGTTCAAGGTCTTAAGCAGTTGATGACAAAGACCGCGCAAGCTGATAAGGAAGCCACCGCCGAAGAACTCTTGAGTATGGCCGTATCCGTCTTCAACCAGAGGGACATGATCCGAGGTTTTTCACCGGCACAACACGTACTGGGAACCAGTCCGGACAACACCGGAACCTACATGAACCTACCGGAAGGACAAGCCTCGGGGCCTATTCTGAATCAGTCCCTACGGGAGGCGAACCTTCGTTCTGAGGCGGAGAAGTCCTTGATGGAGTGGAATGCTCAGCAGCGAATTCAGCGAGCAGTCAACTCTCGCTCCCGGCCGGAGTGCACCTACTATCCTGGAGACCTGGTGTACTTCTGGAGAACCCAGGAGTCGAACAAGAGCAAAAAGCATCCAGGAACCAATCAAGGAAGATTCCTGGGCCCTGCTCGGGTGTTAGCCATGGAATCAAGAAAGGACGATGAGGGGCGGCGACGACCGGCCCATGCTATCTGGTGTGTGCGGGGAAGAAGTCTGATAAAATGCAGCCCCGAACAGCTACGACCTGCTAGCGCACGCGAGGAACTGATCGAGGGGCTAACACAGCAAGATGCGACACCCTGGACATTCAGCCGTCTAGCCGAAGAAGTGGGAGGGAATCAATATCAAGATATCTCTGGGGAGATTCCCACAGCAGCTGAATGGGACAGAGCGCAAGATGCACTTCAGGAGCCTCCGCCGACACGACATCGGATCACATCCAAGCGGCCTCTTGCAGAGACCCAATCGGAGGACCAGGAGATGCCAGAGGACTTGGAAACAGGAACCAGCCAGCCAAGCGCCATCCGGCGGGTTAGTCCGGGAGAACCTCATCAAGGCCGATATTCCCAAGCAAGCCATTGGTCCGAGGAGGTGAAAGAGTCGGCTTGGGTAGCTGAACATGCCAGCTTCTGGACCGATGAGGCGGCCGCAGTTGAAGTGGCCATCGATGTTCCAGAGAGTCGAAGGGGAGTGGAGGCTATGACTCGAGATATGTGCAGCTACTTTGTTGGAGCACTACGAAGGAAAGCCGTCGAGGTGAGCGAGAAGAGACTCACCCCGGAGGAAAAAGAGAAATTCCGGGAGGCCAAGAACGTGGAAGTGAAGAATTTCCTGGCGGCCAAGGCATTTGAGACAATTCCTGAGCACATGCGACCCCATCAGTCGCAAGCGATCGGCATGCGATGGATTCTGACCTGGAAGGTGAAGGAAGACGGGAGTCTGAAGCCAAAAGCGCGAGCAGTGTTGCTCGGGTATCAAGACCCGGGATATGAACATAGAGCCACTACAGCCCCGGTCATGACCAGGCAGACACGCCAACTGATGCTGCAATTAGCGGCAAACCGGCGATGGAAACTGATGAAGGGCGACGTGAGTGGAGCCTTCCTGCAGGGACGTGAGTATCCGTCGGAGTTGTACTGCACGCCATGTGATGAAATCTGTTTGGCCATGGGGATCGCCCCGGGATCGGTCACAAGACTCAAACGAGCCTGTTATGGGCTTGTGGATGCGCCGCTGGAGTGGTACAAGACAGTAGCAGAGTTTCTCGCGAGCCTGGGTTTAGAAAGGTTGTGGTCCGACTCGTGTGCGTGGATGTGGCGTAAAGATGGAGTTGTGCGGGGTATGATTTCAGGACATGTTGACGATTTTCTGTTTGGAGGGCAGGAAGATGACAAGGAATGGCAGGAGATTTTGAGGAAGATTCAGGAGCGGTTTAAGTGGGGTGATTGGGACAAAGACAACTTCGTGCAGTGTGGTGTCCAAATCGAAACCACGCCCACCGGGTTCCAGCTCTCCCAACCTAAGTATGCGGATGGCATTGAGTTCATCAACATCAGTTCTGCTCGTCGGAAGGACCGGAAGGCACCAACGACGGAATCAGAGAAGTCCAAACTTCGAGGTTTGCTAGGGGGATTGAGTTGGCACGCGCAACAAGTAGCACCGCATGTGTCAGCCGACGTAGGACTCATGCTCTCTGAAGTGAATAGATCTACGGTAGACACCCTCCTCCGAGCCAACAAACTCCTGGAACACACCAAAGCCCGCAAGGACCATAAAATGTTGATCAACCGCCATGAAGGAGAGACGCACTTCTACGCCTGGGTCGACGCAACGAACCAAAATAGGATAGACGGGGGAAGTACGCAAGGGATTTTCATAGGGGCTGCTTCGGAAGGGTTACAAAAGGGTGAGGTAGCCTCAGTGAGTCCTGTGAGTTGGCATTCGACAAGGATCGACCGAGCCTGCAGGAGCCCCGGAGCATCCGAAACGGCCGCTGCGGTGAACGGAGAGGACATGCTGTACTACGTGCGATACCAGTGGAGCGAGATGGTCTACGGGAAACCCGATTTGAGACAACCAGATCGCACCGTGGCACAAGTACCAGGATGTGTCATTACAGATTCGAGGAATGTGTATGACAAGTTGGCGACCGCCATGTACAGCATCAATGGAGCAGAGAAGAGGGCCAACATCGAGTTGATGGGACTGAAAGAAGCTCAGGAGTCCACCGGAGTGACTCTGCGGTGGGTGCATTCAGAAGCTCAGCTAGCGAATGCCCTGACAAAGATTCAGAACCACGTCGAGCTCGAACTCTACTACAACATGAAGCATCGATGGAGAATAGTGGATGATCCAGAGATGAAGTCAGCACGGAAGCGCAAGAACGAAGGGCTGGATCCACTACAACAAGCGTCAAGCTAGGAGAAGCAAAGAGGTGATAAGTTTTTTCTTTCCTGATCTCTTAATTAAGGGGAAGGGGGGCATGCAAGTGAAACCACTTGAGCAGCTCCTCTCGAACGCTCGGAGTCGCAGCCTATTGGTCAAAAGAGACAGTTAGAGCCTTCAGCTAGCACCGCTCGCCGTGCTCTCGCTCATAGTGCCGCTTACGTCTCGGAATACCACAAGCTCGGGCAAACCGGTTACCACCTGCTACCTTGAGGCATTCAATCCCTACACCCAAACCCTAAACCCTAAACCAGAACCCTAAACCTTACACCCAAACCCTAAACCCTAATCCCTAAACCCTAAACCACAACCCAAAACCCTGCACCCTAAACCCTAAACCCTCCTAAGCCCTTAACCCTAATCCTTAAACCCTGGCGAACCCTAAAAAAGAGTCTCGGCCGGGTCACGGCGGAGTCTCGGCGAAGCGTAAATCCTGAACCCTAAGCCCTATGTCCTAAACCCTTAAACCCTTAACCCTATACCCCTAAACCAAACAACCAAGTCCTTAACCCTAAACCACCAACCTAAACCCTACACCCAAGCCCTAAACCCTAAACCAGAATCCTAAACCCTAAACTTTACACCCAGTCCCTAAACCCTAAACCCTAGACCACAACCCAAAACCCTACACCCTAAACCCTAAACCCTCCTAAGCCCTTAACCCTAATCCTTAAACCCTGGCGAACCCTAAAAAAAATCTCGGCCGGGTCACGGCGGAGTCTCGGCCAAGCGTAAATCCTGAACCCTAAGCCCCATGTCCTATATAAACCTTTAACCCTACACCCAAACCCTAAACCTTAAACCAGAACCCTAAACCCTTAACTTTACACCCAGTCCCTAAACCCTAAACCGTAGACCACAACCCAAAACCCTACACCCTAAACCCTCCTAAGCCCTTAACCCTAATCCCTAAACCCTGGCGAACCCTAAATCTGGGTCTCGGCCGGGTCACGGCCGAGTCTCGGCCAAGCGTAAATCCTGAACCCTAAGCCCTAGTCCTAAACCCTTAACCCTAAACCCCTAAACCTTACAACCAAGTCCTAAACCAGAACCCTAAACCCTAAACCCTAAACCTTACACCCAAAGCCTAAACCCATTTCAAGCCATTTCAATGCATGACGTCCCCTCGGCTACAGCAGAAAGGCGCCTAGGCAGTGGAAACAAACTACGTCAGAACGCCTGCCGGCAGAGGCAAGCTCCTCCATCTGCTCGCATACCGTCCTCTTCGTGACGGCGGACCAGATCTGTGAAAGAACTCTTCAAGTGCCGTAAGCCTTCCCGTCGCGACCTTTAGACTCACACAGAGAAGCTTTTCAGCCAACCACGAGGACTCGGGGCGGACCGTAGCAGCTGGCCAACTCCCTCCTGTTGCCTTGACCAAGAATCTCAGCTGTTGTCCAAAATGCTGTACACGTCGCGGTAAAGTGATGGATGACAATGTCGATGATACCCACGTCTTGTCAGCAGATCTGTACACCGGCGGCAGAATGCACATCCTTATCGTGAAATCGTATAAAACAACTGTACAAGTGAAACCCAACGAGCAGTAGCATTTTCACGTTCTGCTTCTAGCTCCAGATCGGCGATCCATCGTTCGACACCCTCGACGAAAGCCCTACTGTACTTGGCATAGACCGAAGGCTTTGACGACGAAGATAGACCTCTGTACTGCAAAGGAGCCAACACTGGTGTAGAGACGAACAGCGGAGCTTCAGGCGTAGCCTCGGCCGCTACGCGCGTCGCCCTAGTCCCAACAGTGCAGTGAAGACGCATGACTGCCCGCGCCTGCTCAACATGCCCGTTATACTGCACACGGACCCTATTCCAAATATCCCAAAACTCCTCAGGACGGTTGAGGTTGGCCGCCTTTGCTGCGCTGTCTGCATGACCGTTCCATGAAAAAAGCCATTGCAAAAGTTCATCTTCAGTTGAATTGGCGTCCTGGTGAGATGGCACCCATTGCACCTGAAAAGGCGTCTCCAGCACAGCAATTGCGCCATGCAGCACAAGCAACAGATCAAATTTGCAGTGGAAGCGGACGGAAGCGGGCCTCCCTCAAGAAAAGCCTTAACCCACTTGACAACCCCAAGGCAATCCGTTCAAAGTCGCACCTCAACCTGAGAAGCAACTGCATAACGCACAGCTGCGATTGCAGCATACAGTTCAGCCCTGAACGCCGACTGAACCCACCCTGGAAGAACCCCTGCTTCAAGAATGACCGGTTTCGCATTTGCCTCGTGAGAGGCCAGCACAAGTGCCCACGATGCCAATCGAAGCTGCGGGATATGAGGTAACATGCAAGACCCATCCGAAAAAACATCAACCGGACCCATCCCAACAAACCCCTCAAACCGGAAATCCATTGCGGGAATTCGCAGAAGCCAACCTCGTAAGGCCGACAAGTCACGTGGTGACTGACACCAACAGTGTAAGGAAAGGGCCTCCGGGATTTGGGAAACCTGTGGCAAATTAACAGCCAACTCACGCCGCTCGTTGGCGAAGGCTGGACAATGCCATATGCGGTGCAAAACGCTATCTGCAGCACTGCAGAAGCGACATGCGTTTGTATCAGCATGACCGATGTGGCACAACTCATTTTCAGTGAAGAAAGTGCCATTCTGTGCAATCCGGAGAAGAGCTCTCTCAGGCTCAGTAAACTCATTGGTCAACATCCTTGTCAAAAGGGGGTCAGAACCCTCCAACCCCTTAAACCCAGGACGAGCCTGCAAAGCAATAAGGGTCGCAGACTGCTAAGCATGGATAAGACGTTCATCGAGTTCTTTCGGGGACACTGACCATATGCAGATTTCCACAAAACAATCAACAAAAGAGTGGGAGGCCGGCTCCCACGAAATACCTACTGCCAAAAGCCTGTCAAGTGCAACCGCCAACAGGCCCGGAGTCTTGCTGGAGTCCAAAGCCAGAGCGTCTAAAACGCCCGCAGCTTTCTCAGGCGCAGCCTTCACACGAAGATCAAGAACGGACGACCGCAAAGCGTAAAACTCAGGATCTGCAAGAGGATACTCAATACATGACAGGTGCAACCGGGCATTGGCACCAGGACGTTTAAAACGCAACCCCTTAGCAGCCCCTGAACGAAGAGATTGAAAATGAGAGGCTCCCAAGTGTACAAGAGACACTGCATGCAATGCTTTGGGCCAGGCGGCGACCTTGAGAGCATGAACTTTCTGGGCATAAGGCGCAGGGGACTCGCGGAATCGGACCCAGCGTGGCTCGAAATCTTTGATGCGGGCTACCAATGTAAAGTTCGTACACCTCCTGCTGTACTGGAGATGACCGCCCAAGCTACGCTGCTCAAGAACGACAGTCTGTCCATCCTTACGCAACATTGCCCTGGCCACTGCCGAATTTGACCAGCACACCATCTTCTCTTCATCCAGAAGCAGGTCCCATGCGTCAACAAAGAACTGCAACTCTTGACGAGCCGTCTGCAAGGTCGAAACGTCTGTGGCCAAAACTTCCCAGTTGTCTACAAATGAAATGGAAACCGCGCGCGGAATGCGAGCACGCATATGCCTGTGGAACGCTATGTCAACAAGCACCATCGCAGTGCAACTGAGGGGGTCTCCCTCCGGAAATCCTGTAGTAGCCAGCAACGCTGGACCTACTGAACCCCTAATGCGAAACCGCCTGGCGAGCCCAGACAATGCACCGAGCCAAGCAACCAAAAGTGGCCTCGGTAGGCCCAGATGTTTTGCATAGGCCATCACTGGCACCCGCGGTAAATGATTAAAAGCTTTCTGTAGATCAGCCGTCAGGCCGGTAATGGAAGAACCAAACACATTAGCCTCCTCAAGAAAGAACTGGACCGACCACCAAATATCAGAAGCCGACTTGTGGGCAATACACCCAAAAAGGTTCGGGTCGGCGAAAGCAGCCAAATGCTTTAATGCCTGTCGGGAACGAATTGAAGCCCAATCCCTATAAAAAAGAGAAAGAACCGTAATCGGCCTAAAGTGATGGACATGTGAGGCGTGAGCACGCTTCTCAAGCGCAGTGACAACTGCCTCCAAAGCTTGAGCAGGCCATACACCTGTGCTTTCCGCCTCACTGTAAAGATCTATAAGGTGGCAAACCAAGTCAGAAGGGAGGTTGAGCAAATCTGCACTCGCAACCCCATCTAAGCCTGTAGCAGTACAACTCTTCTTCTTCTTGACAGCCTCACGCCAAGAATCAACTGTGATGGACTCCAAGGGAATTCCGGGAAAAGAAGGACCATTGAGTGCTTCCCCTATAGCCGCAACCCACCGTTCGGGCTGCACATCAGAGTGACGAAGCCATCTTTTAGACCATTCTTCACCAAAGGCACGAAAGAGGTCAGGGAGGCTACCAAGCATGAGCTCCTGACTTACCACATCCCCTGGCACACAGACAGGAACTTCATCAAGCCATAACTTGTCCACCTCAGCATGAACGACGGAGTAAGGACGACCCGCAATGGCAATTGTGGCCGAAGGGTCAAAAGACGCAGGAGGATCAATCACCACTGCTGCCTCCTCAGGTACGAGCTCACCGACAGCAGAGCGCGGACCCTCAACCAATGTCTCGACCGGACGAGACTGGCAATCACGCAAATCCCGAAAGATTAACAGAGGTTGATCTTTACGCCGCCGGATTGCCTCACGGCAGCGGGCTTGATTAAGGCGCTTCTCATATTGCAAAAGATTGGCCTGAAAAGCTTGATAAATACTTTGCGCAGTGCGCAAGGATGGCACCCCGAGTGGTACGTCCACCGGGTCCGATGGCAGGTGGATTTCCCGCACAGACCACCACCTCGAGAAGGTGGAAGTAAATCCCGGTGCCTTAACGATCGAATGCCACAGTGACGCCCGGTACTCAATCGCATTTGGACTTTCAGAACCCTTCTGCAGGTTTTGCACAAGGGCCTGTAGTCTCCGAGCCTGCCTAAACCAGTGTGCATGGCGGACCCCGCCAGCATAAAACGTTGGAGCCAACTCACCATGACGCGATGCAGCTATGGGAACCAGGGCCTCCCGGACCACACGTGTGTCACGTGTCTGAGCTCTCCCCCGCTCGGTTGCATGAAGGGGCTGACTACCTTGCTGCGTTAAAGCATCTGAAAGGCGCGTCTCAAATTCCTGAAAAACTTGAGAGTAACGCACCGTGGGATTCAAGTTTGCAGGCAAATCGAAAGGCCTACAGTCAATAGGTGCAGCAACTTTGCCTGGGCGCTTGCGTGGCATCCGCCATAGCATACGCGGGATTGCCCCTGGAAGGGCCTGAAAGCTTGCCTGCAGCAATGCATGATCAGGGAACCAATCACCCAAGACCTGAACGTCCACAAGCAGCTGTTGGAGATCAGGAGAAATGAAAAGGAAGTCCTTGCGGGTACATCCTTTGCATGTGGCCTGAGGCGGGACCCCCCGCATCTGCATCCAAACATCCTGGATGTCACGAAAACCCTGCGCACGGAGAACCTCAATCTGGGGTATCTCCTCTTCCAGCAGATTGAAGTCCCCAGCAACAAACCTAGGACCTGAGGACTGAAGTACGATCCGTTGAATCGCAGCTTCAATGAGAGCTTCGGAGCGACCCTTACCCGTAGCAAACCCGTACAATACCGCCCCAGAAACCCAAACAAAGAGGCTCGACGTAAAATGCAGCAACTTGCACCCGCGATGATTGGAACACCTCCACAGGCCAGTCTTGTGCCAACACACGTGTAGGGAAAGATGTCAGAAAGCCCACGCCTGTATACTGCCCAACAACCTCACTGTGATGCCGAAGCGGCGCAGGGAAACCCGGATGGAAATGGAAGCACGATTTGGATGCCACAAGTCCCTGCCTCACTCGCTGTACCGCACGCGAAGTAAGATGTGTCTCTGAGGCTGCAAAGATCCCGGCGGGAGTTGCCCAACCACTTCGTGTTTACCATTTAACCCCGTAGAGTTGAAACATCCCAACCTGAACTCAGGCCCCGGGTTGATGGCTTCACCAAAGCGCATAACCAGAAAACCCAAGATGGCATCCAAGTGTGCACTGTCTCGTGTGTACTGACATGTAGCCCCAATGACTTCGCACGGAGCAGAATTCGGCATGCACCACCTCTGGCATTCGGAAACATGTCGAATGTCCTGTTGTTGCACTGCTGTCTTCGCAGCACTGCTGAACGAACCCCAGTTTCGACGATCAATACCCTCAGCCGTCAAGGACCGGCCTCGAGCGGAGTGGAGCACGGCAGGCAAAACACTGAAGCCTATCAGTGCGGACCAAGCGACGCCATCGAACCATCCCTCCTGAAGAAAACCCCCAAAAGAAGCACAACGCACCAACCCATCAACCCTATCGTCGATGCCCAGTCGCCTCACTGCTGTCTTCGCAGCACTGCTGAGGCGACTCCAGTCACAGTGACCACAACCCGTACTGGCCAGAACCAAATCCTGCAAAGAACGGCAGGCATGGCACAAACTCCACAACAGCTTCTTGCGGCAAGCAATGTTGCTGGATCAGCATGCCCCATCAGCGAATCCCCGGGATTCAACCCAACTACCAACTCAGAAGACGTACAACACTGCCAACCAACTTCGTGGCAGGCAGAATAGGCAACGAGATGTTGGCCGAAGGCAACCTCATGCATTCCCTTTACAGTCATCAGTCACTCATTTCTCGCGCGCTTAGGCGCCAGAAGGTCCTCAATCCGAGTCATTTGTTGGGAGAACAGCTCACGCAGCGTAGATTCCTGCGCCTCAACCTGAGCCTGAACAGAGCCTACACGATTCTCAAGCAACGAAATACGCTGATTGGTTGAGGCAGAGGCCTCATCAACTTTGGCCTGCACCTTCTGCATCAAGGTTTCCTCAACCCGTGCAGCGATTGCTTCGGGAGAAATGGTGTGGCCGTTTGAAGCAGCAGGGATTGACCGCCCATTGCAGATCACAGTTGGTGCGACGGGGCGACTGTTGGCCTTGAGGTATGCACTCCAAGGGTCATCCGACTGCATCGGGTCAGCGGGCACTGCCGTAGCCTGTGTCTGGCGCCCAGCAGCTAAAGATTTCAAGGTCGCACGTGGAGCAATGACCAACGGTTCAACGGTCTTGTGCTGCGGTCTGTCCTGTTGTTCTGAAATGATAATCTCACCGTGTGCAGTGCCAAAAACAGTCACCGGCGGCAGGGTAGTGGCTTGAATTTGCCACCACACTCCAGGGCCAGAACCGCCAGCAACGGGCTGCATGGGCCGCGCCTGCCAACCAAGCGACTTCAATGTGTTGACAATAGCGCCACGTTGTGTACCGTGCGGAAAGGGTCCGACATGAAACCGCTTAGGTTCCCCATGGCTCAGAAAAGGAATGCCCGGGCGCAATTGCTGATGCAGTTTCTCAGCCTCCTCACATTTGCACCTCAAGCCAACTCTGTCCCCAAGACGTGCGATTCCTAAGACAACATCATGCGACTGGCGCTGCAGAATAGCCTCCTGCATCGTGGCACGAGGAAGCCACACTACTGCAAAACGACTAGAAACACGCTTGGTGTCTGCATCACGCGGTTCAAAGAAAACACCATGGTGCCCTGAAGATTTCAGCAGTGTTTCCTCGAGTGCACATGGCACCCGAATAAAGACACTGAAGATATCAGCCTTCTCAGGTTTTTCAAGCTCAAACTGCAGATTCGCGAACTGACGATGCCAAACCTCCAAGATGGCCTCTGGCTCTCCCGGAGCCGAAACCCCATGAAAGGACGGACATCCACACCCTGCGACGTTACAAGTCCGGAGCTGCGGAGACACCTCCAAGACAACACGAACTGGTGCCTTGATGAGTTGTTCCCACCCTGCCGAGAACTGATCCCGGTAGACAGACAACCGAAGCACTGCAGACGGTGTAACCTCCAACGGTGTTGGCTGAGAGACCACACGTTTCGACACCCATTTGTCACCAATCTGCATCAAGCACGCACTGACTAACATGGGCGCTCCAGTCTCAACGCACTCAGCCTGAAAGCGAAGGCGCTCAACCTGCACCGTGGCCCCATCGAAACAAAACTCCCCCAGCACCAGCAAACCCAATGCAGCAGCTGACAGGGGCTTAGCCAGACCCAAGTAGGGCATTGCATCGGCTGCTCCCACAACAACAACACCTTCGGACTGCGGGCCAATTTCTTGAAGGGACAGTTGGCTGAGAGGCAGGTTATCGGCAACGAAAACTCCCTTCGGCACCCTGATTTGATCCGCCTCAAGCGCTCGGACATCGGAAGGAGATGTTTGGGGAGACACCTTGGTATGTTTCTTCGTCTTACGACCAGGCTTGGGCAGCTCGCCTGCTGCAATTCGGTCCTGCACGTGTGCTTGAAGTTCCGATGGGAGAATAAGTTGGAATGGCGGATGAGCATTAGACGCCGCCTGCTTCAGTTCCTTCCACGGTTGCGCAGACAGCATGGCTTTCTGAACATTAGCAGCCCCTATCCTTTGCAAAGCTTCCTTAGCTCGCTGATGACGGCATTCTTCTGGAACGCCCTTTTGTTTTAGGACAGCTGCGAGGCCTAATTCAATCATTGGTTGCATCATGCCAGCCAAAAACAACGGAGCTCGGACAATGGACGCAGACTCCAGCCCCTGAACGAACGAGGCCAAGACTTGATGAGAGAAAGTCAACGCGGCATCGTCTTTCAAAGGAGGCTCGCCACGGAGATGTGACGCAATATCAGCAATGACGAAATGTCCGCACTTTCCTGGCAACGGGGGCCTTGGCAGTGCTTGCAAGAATCGAAAGTGCCGAACCGAGGAACCGAGCACCTGCGCAACCAAACAGCTCAGCGAGTCAAATGCTTCAAGCGTGGGTCCGAAAACAGCAGTGGACCATGCATAGACTTTGTCATGAACACAGCGCCACACGAATCCAATCCAGTGTCCCTTAACACACGCGGCAGTAACCAACCAAGCATCAAACCCTTCAAGTTGCGAAAAAAACCCTCCATGCATCAACCACCTGGCATCGCCTGTGGCAAGCGCCTGAGTCGACAGCAACGGGTCAATGATCAAGGTGTTCACCTCGGTGCCCTTTACAACCTCTACCAGTGCAAATGCCATTTGATCGTCTGCAACCCAATCCGCTTGAACATGCCACACGCGCCGCCGCGTCTCAGCCGGCATGCCTGGAGCCAGCAAATCATCAACATGCGAAGCGCTACCAATCAACGCTTGAAGACCCCCATGCGGTGCTTTCGGATTCCAACATGCCCCAAGGGTAAGCTGCTGTCCAGCCCGAAGCATGGTGCGACGTGTGACAAGCTTGCCTTGCAGATCAACCACCTGGAGTACGAGCACCCCTTCGCCCAGAAAAAGAACATCCAACAGCACGCCACACACCACATCCCCCGGAACAACAATCGCAGCACCTTTACCACAATCGACTGCTTCATCGAGTGGGGGGACTTTCCCAAATTGACAACTCTTCACAACTGGTAAAGGATATTTTGCTGCAACCTGTACGGCACGCTTGCGACCAACAACCTCAGGACACACCTCCGGCACGAGTCCAACAAATAATGCATCTGCGAGCAGCTGATTTCGCATCTTCACTAACAGTGAGTGCGGACACACAGGCCGGATGCTTGTGTCGAACTTGATGTGCACCTGATTGCGCAACGCAGCAAACACCCATGCAGCTTGAAGTGGTGATGATAGCCGCCCGACAAGCGCCAAGGCCAAGCGCATATCAACTCCAAAACCGTACAGAGGAGTTAAGCCATTTAACAAGGCAACCTCGGAGGGAGCCAAATGACGAAACCTCTGCAGAGCATCATCCGATGGCACCGGCAACAACACGGCACAATGAGCCGAATCATGACGAGATACAGCAAGAGGCTGGGCTCGGCAACCGCACGGACATGGTCCAAAGTGATTGCCCCACGCGTGTTGGGCTGTTGGCAATGGCGCGTTGGCCTGGAGACAAAGTGACAACAAGGGCTGACGTGCTGCGTATTCCTGCTCCTCAAGTGGAGTAAGCTTTAGTTGCCAAAGCACAGAGTCAGAAAGGCAAAGCGGTGTCATAACATGCCGGACTTCATGCCAACAACCACTTGACGGCCATGGCTCAAGCATAGGGCGCCCAACATCACGCGAGGTGAGCACGCACCACCACCTACGCCTATGAGCGACCCAAACATCCCCCAATTCAAGAACAACCTCCTTAACAGAAAAACCTGTGTGATGGCAGAAGTCCTGAATAAGTTGACGTACAAATGGTGAAGATGCAGCGGGCTCGACGCTGTCAATGACAACCGCTGGGGCCTGCAGGAAATGGGCAGCTCTCAATACACCTTGCAACGCAAAAGAGTTGGCCTGATTATTCCTACCTACACAAGTTGAATATGGTTGACCTGCCACTCCAGCAGCCAGGACGGCTGGCCCCGGGCAGACCTTCCACAATTCTTGCAACGCGCGTGTTGAGGAGATGCTTCCACCCTAAACCCTAAACCAATCACCCAAACCCTAAACCCTAAACCGTAAAGCTTGAACTCTACAAACTTGAAACCCGTGCAAAACCCCTTGAACCCTAAACCTTAGAACCACACCCTAAACATGTGTATGTACAACAACAAGGAAAAAACAGACATTTTGACACAAAAAAAAGACATTTTTGACCCCAGACTCGGAACTCCCACACATGTGGTCTCTGCAACTGTTCAAGCTGCTATTACTGCGCATGAGGTTGCAATGTATCCTTTAGACATGCCAAGGCAATCAGGTAATCATGTCTTGCACCGACTGCTTTCAGTGAGAGCACTGCTGCTAAGGAAGTCGGAAGTTATACAGGAGCTCTACGGCAAGTGGGACGAAGACAAGGACTCTCCAGAACTCAGCCACGAAGGGACAAATCGACTTTTAGTGGCCTGGTTGTCTGGTTTCAAGCATCGGCTGATTGTGCTACGCATGAAGACATGCTCGAAATTGTCATCCGCAAGAGGCTCCCATCGAGGAACCTGTATCTGCCGCTCATGACCCGAGTCGCGCTGCCAGTAGGAGCAGTCTGGACTTCAAAATCTTCGCGAGGTGCTGGTGCTGATGTGCAGCTTTAGTAATTCAATTGTGCAGAGTTCAGAGAGTGCAGAGTGGTGAGGCTTCAAGATGGTTGGGGTATGTACAGGCTTCAAGAGTTCGACTAGCAGCTCCAGCCCGGCGTTGAAAATTAGCACATGACCTATCGGACCTATCGCATCTGCTCTTGGAAGGCCAAGTGCCCCTACCGCACGCGCGAGTTCGTGAAAAGCCCAGGGTCGCCGGGCCTTCACTTCGTCCTAGGATTACTTTTTGGCACAATGACACAGTCGACACATCATATTGATACATCATATATCAAAGCAGCTATGACATAACATGACATAGCAGAACATAACATAACCTACAGATCTGAACATGCACTTATACACCTACACGTTGCAATTTTATGCGGTCATGTGCATGATGTCATGAAGACTGTACTCTGGACGAAGACATGTGTGGTTACATGTGCTGAACACACAGTACCATACACGCATTCATGTGTGTATGTAATTTGTGATTTGTGTTTCTGTACTTTGTACGATTTGATGCTATATCTACATATATATACTTGTATCACCACAATATGCTGTTCTAAAGGATCTTTAGTCGAGGGGGTGTTCCAGTCGCAACAGCCACAGGAGATTCAGATGTTAAGGCTACAGAACTGATGACTCACTTGCCCCAGTTGCAAAGGGACGGCCTTAGTTGAGAGGACTTGAACGCTCGATCGTGTATCTTGTGCAGGATTTGGGAACCGACATCCATTCCATCCTTCCGTGTATGTGCTTGGCCTGAATCACGACGCGTACGTCGTACACAGAGGTAGAAAGATCGTCTTCTTTATACTATATGATGTTCGGGAACATCGTGCATCTCGTGCTCAGGGCGGCGCCTTTGCAGCTAGTGCCATGTGGGCTGAAGGCAGGTGCCGAGTGCAGCAGGAACTGGCAGAAGTGGGTTTATTCGACTGAGTGCGTCAATTATGGTTCGGTCAACTCAAATGCTTCATGTGAACCTCAAGGGTCACGTCCCATTCCCTTGGACCTAGCCTGCCAAACCACGATGCTGCTTCGAGTCAATGGAACCTTCCGATGCCTTTTTGCCGGAGGGCATATCCTTTCCTTGACAGGTCTCGAAGCCTCAGTCTAGGAATATTTTTCTCGGAGCCTGCAATTCAAGTTTGCACCCTAGCCAAGCTATTCGTTAAGCTATGGGGAGGCATGTGTAGTGCATCGATAGTGCTGGCGTGTTGGGGGATGCAAAATGATTTTGACGATTGTTTGCCAGGCAATGAGCTTCTTCAACGACTCGTTCTACGCTGCCACCTCAGTAAAGCCCGCTGCTCATACTTCATTGCTGTGCTTCAATCATGCCGAAGGTCCATGACCACGTCATCGATCCAAAAGGCATTGCTTGGAGATCGGACGTTGCACGCTACAGCAATCCGAGGTGCTGGGTCCTCTTGACTCTGGGATTAGGGGCCTAGTGCCGGAAAGCCAGTCAGGAGTGACGGAGAATGCATGCCTTCAGTATCATGTTCAGCTCCACGAGGTTCGTCGCAGCTCGCAGGATCGGAGTTTTGCTTGCTGTTTCAGGGCTAGCAACCTTGACAACAATGCAATAAGACGTCTGCAAGCCAAGGTCTAAGGGCTAAGTGTGAACGGTCACGTCACTGCTGATACCTGCATGCCTGCTGGCAGATTCAACGATGCTCCGTGGAACCCTGAAAAGGCGCAGAGGGTGGAGGGGCCAGCAGGGCAAAGGGATGAATGTCTGGCAGTGTCGCGGTTTCAGACAGACAGTCTTGAGCCCTGGACTCCTTTGCCGTGTCCGGCGCTCACT
>CAJNDT010000120.1:0-105813 GCA_905221615.1 Symbiodinium sp. CCMP2592 | reverse complement strand
GGGGTCCGGGCACACATTGGCAGCCTTTAAATACTCTTTACTTTTTAAACACCTAGAAATACAGCGGGCGGTGAGAGCGGTGGAGACGGTGGGAACGGTGAAAGCGGTGGAGGCACAGTGCAGGCGTGGCAGTAATGGAGATGGTGGGGGTGGTGGCGGTCTTAAGGTGGTGAGGGCGGTGGTGGGGGCGGTCTTTAAATACTCTTTACTCTTTAAACACCTACAAATACAGCGGGCGGTGAGAGCGGTGGAGACGGTGGGAACGGTGAAAGCGGTGGAGGCACAGTGCAGGCGTGGCAGTTATGGAGATGGTGGGGGTGGTGGCGGTGGATGAAGGTGGTGAGGGCGGTGTGGGCGGTGTGGGCGGTGGGGGCGGTGGGGGCGGTGTGGGCGGTGGGGGCGCGGGGGGGTCCGGGCACACATTGGCAGCCTTTAAATACTCTTTACTCTTTAAACACCTACAAATACAGCGGGCGGTGAGAGCGGTGGAGACGGTGGGAACGGTGAAAGCGGTGGAGGCACAGTGCAGGCGTGGCAGTAATGGAGATGGTGGGGGTGGTGGCGGTGGATGAAGGTGGTGGGGGTGGTGAGGGCCGGCGGTGGTGGTGGTGGGGGCGCGGGGGGGTCCGGGCACACATTGGCAGCCTTTAAAAACTCTTTACTCTTTAAACACCTACAAATACAGCGGGCGGTGAGAGCGGCAGTGCAGGCGTGGCAGTAATGGAGATGGTGGGGGTGGTGGCGGTGGATGAAGGTGGTGAGGGCGGTGAGGGCGGTGTGGGCTTTGGGGGCGGTGGGGACGGGGCGGTGGGGGCGCGGGGGGGTCCGGGCACACATTAGCAGCCTTTAAATACTCTTTACTCCTACAAATACAGCGGGCGGTGAGAGCGGTGGAGACGGTGGGAACGGTGAAAGCGGTGGAGGCACAGTGCAGGCGTGGCAGTAATGGAGATGGTGGGGGTGGTGGCGGTGGATGAAGGTGGTGGGGGTGGTGAGGCCGGCGGTGGTGGCGGTGGGGCGCGGGGGGGTCCGGGCACACATGGCAGCCTTTAAATACTCCTTTACTCTTTAAACACCTACAAATACAGCGGGCGGTGAGAGCGGTGGAGACGGTGGGAAACGGTGAAAGCGGTGGAGGCACAGTGCAGGCGTGGCAGTAATGGAGATGGTGGGGGTGGTGGCGGTGGATGACGGTGGTGGGGAGGGCATGTGAGGGCGGTGTGGGCGGTGGGGGCGGTGTGGGCGGTGGGGGCGCGGGGGGGTCCGGGCACACATTGGCAGCCTTTAAATACTCTTTACTCTTTACAAATACAGCGGGCGGTGAGAGCGGTGGAGACGGTGGGAACGGTGAAAGCGGTGGAGGCACAGTGCAGGCGTGGCAGTAATGGAAATGGTGGGGGTGGTGGCGGTGGATGAAGGTGGTGGGGGTGGTGAGGGCGGTGAGGGCGGTGTGGGCGGTGGGGAAAGCGGTGGAGGCACAGTGCAGGCGTGGCAGTAATGGAGATGGTGGGGGTGGTGGCGGTGGATGAAGGTGGTGAGGGCGGTGAGGGCGGTGTGGGTGGTGGGGGCGCAGGGGGGTCCGGGCACACATTGGCAGCCTTTAAATACTCTTTACTCTTTAAACACCTACAAATACAGCGGGCGGTGAGAGCGGTGGAGACGGTGGGAACGGTGAAAGCGGTGGAGGCACAGTGCAGGCGTGGCAGTACTGGAGATGGTGGGGGTGGTGGCGGTGGATGAAGGTGGTGGGGGTGGTGAGGGCGGTGAGGGCGGTGTGGGCGGTGGGGGCGGTGTGGACAAATACAGCGGGCGGTGAGAGCGGTGGCGACGGTGGGAACGGTGAATGCGGTGGAGGCACAGTGCAGGCGTGGCAGTAATGGAGATGGTGGGGGTGGTGGCGGTGGATGAAGGTGGTGGGGGTGGTGAGGGCGGTGAGGGCGGTGTGGGCGGTGTGGGCGGTGGGGGCGGTGTGGGCGGTGGGGGCGCGGGGGGGGTCCGGGCACACATTGGCAGCCTTTAAATACTCTTTACTCTTTAAACACCTACAAATACAGCGGGCGGTGAGAGCGGTGGAGACGGTGGGAACGGTGAAAGCGGTGGAGGCACAGTGCAAGGCGTGGCAGTAATGGAGATGGTGGGGGTGGTGGCGGTGGATGAAGGTGGTGGGGGTGGTGAGGGCGGTGAGGGCGGTGTGGGCGGTGGGGGCGGTGTGGGTGGTGGGGGCGTCGGGGTGCGGGGGGGTCCGGGCACACATTGGCAGCCTTTAAATACTCTTTACTCTTTAAACACCTACAAATACAGCGGGCGGTGAGAGCGGTGGAGACGGTGGGAACGGTGAAAGCGGTGGAGGCACAGTGCAGGCGTGGCAGTAATGGAGATGGTGGGGGTGGTGGCGGTGGATGAAGGTGGTGGGGGTGGTGAGAGCGGTGTGGGCGGTGGGGGCAGTGGGGGCGCGGAGAGGTCCGGGCACACATTGGCAGCCTTTAAATACTCTTTAAACACCTACAAATACAGCGGTGAAAGACTCTTTGAACAAAGCGGTGGAGGCGGTGGAAGCAGTGCGGGTGCGGACACCTCTCGGGATATCACGGGCGCCGCCCGCAGGGGTCGTCGGATCATGCACATATGTATAATATATGTATGTATGTATGTATGTATATATATATATATATATATATATGTATTTATTTATGTACACCCATTGCGGCGTCCTGTATGTGCATGTGTATGTGTTTGCATCGTGTATATGCATGTGTACATATTATACTTTTCAGACATTCCAGGTACGCTAAATTGCTTCGAACCTCAACAAGCAAGAACCAGGTTCTCATGGGCAAGAACACGATGATTCGTCGAGCGCTGCAGGTGGGCCACGATCGCCACCCCGAGGCCAACGCATGCTGAAGCGTGGGGGAGTTTCAGAATCCAGCAAGCCCTTGAACACAGTTTTGAACACTAGGATCCTTACCAAAATGGGCTCCCAACTATGCGGGATTCCTGGCGCCCCCCCTCCAGGCTGGCCTGGAGAAGCTGCGAGACACGATCCAGGGGAACATGGGCTTCATCTTCGCCACGAACTGCAGCCTGGATGACATCCGGGAATGCCTGACAAAGCACACCCGGCAGTCGGCAGCAAAAGCCGGCCAGGTATCCATCGTGGACTGGTTCATCCCGGCAGGGCCAACTGGCATGGACCCTTCCCAGACTGCCTTCTTCCAGGTGCCCGAAACAAGCCGTTACAGGGAGCCCTTGCAGTAATCTAGACTCTCTGTTGGCCTCGTTCGTTTGGAGACTTGCCCTTGAGGCGTTGAACATAGGCACCAAGATCGTGAAGGGGCAGATCGAGCTGGTCTCCGACTTCAAGATCTTGAGCACAGGCGAGAAAGTCTCGGCTAGCGGAGCGGTCCTGCTCACGAAGTTGGGGATCAAGCCTTTCGAGTACAAGATTGAGGTGCAGCAGGTATTTCAGGATGCGTCGGTCTTCGATGCTGCCGTGTTAGATATGTCCGAGCAGATGCTTATCCAGAAATTCTTGTCTGGCATTGCCAACATGGCTGCTTTCAGCAGGGAAGTCGGTATCCCCACAGCGGCGGGGCTGCCGCATGCTTTCGGAAACGCCTTCAAAAACGTGGCATCCATGGTCGCCGACATCGACTTCACCTTCTCCGAAGTGGAGGCTCGGAGCTAGGACAGCTAGGATACGAAGATAGCAGAGCATAGCAGAGCAAAGGAGTTCGAAGCCGGGCACAGCAGAGATTCTGTGGCCCTGATAGGATGTGAAAAAGTTCTTGCAAGATCCGGACGCATACGCTGCTGCAAATCCTGTGGCGGCTACACCCGCAGCCAGCGGTGATGCACCCAAAACGGAGGAGAAGAAGGCGGCAGATGACAAAGCTCGGCCAGAGGGATTCTCGGGTGTGCGACTGTGCATTTTGCCGACAGGTAGTTGTGGAAGAGGAAGAGGAGGAGGAGATGGACTTCGACCTTTTCGGATGAGATCCTGGGCAGAGGGCACTTCGGCAGGCAGCGAAAACTTCGATTGATCTGCTTTGCAATTTGCTCCACAGGGCTGCAAACCTGGCTTCCTCCGTGAACTGCACTTTTCATTCAGCCCTCAGCCAGAAGCCCCTTGAAATCAAATCAGACTGAAGCACAAAGGGCTGCAACAGTCCAGAGACTTCAACACATTTTCATGTGGCTAGTACTTGGCAGACTTGCATCTTTACGCTGGCTAACATTCTCGTCAGCCTGAGAAGTAGATCCATCCGTGCCGAATGCCATATACGCTTTACAATCCCTTGCCCAAGCTATCATTGGCAACAACAAACATCCAGCACGTAAGCTTTGCAGGGCTTGGGTTCAGATGTTCTTTTCGGTATTATGTTGTGTTAGCACGGAAAGATCGCTATCCTTGGATCTCGAGCTGCTCAAGCTGTGGTTACACCGGACAGCTCATGTCGTGGCCCCTTTGGTATTGAGAAATTTCCGTCTCTTTTACAGTCCGTGTTGACAGTCCTCACGTCTTTTCCTGTATGTAGTACATGAATCGACTGCACATGCGAAAGTTTGCATGAAGAATCTTGCTGACGAGCGTACCTTACGCAGACGTCTTGGGCTTTCAACGGGAAATCGGCTTCTAACTGGTAGCGGAGCAGTTGAGGGCGTTCACTTAGTGTCTCACCCCCGACGAGAGCCGTCTGTCCGGGGACCGTAGGGAGAATGTAGAGATAGTTGTGGAGCAAAGGCCCTTGATATCTTCGCCATGTCAGTCGCAGGCCTTCGCTACCAACCGAATCACTGGTCCCAGAACCTTGTGCCTGCCGAGACCAAGAGCGGCTCATTCATATATGATGGGACCGCGCCAGGGTTGCACGACTGGCAATTCCGGACACAGATCCGAGTGCTCCAACACCGCGAAAACCAACGTCACGAGGCTTTGAAAGATCTGCGTGCCGCCGCATCGGCCAGATCTAAGAGCGATTCGCCCAGGAAGTGGCGTGGCAAGGCCAGTCAAGGGAGCAGTGTCCACCCCACAGAGGGTGAGTCCAGCAGCGGAATACCCGCTAGTCCTTCGAGCGCGAGAAGGACCACCTGCCGGACGGGAACAATCCGCATCGCCCTGACACGAGGGGAGGCCTGGAATTTTTTCCAGGGCGATAGGCCGTCGGATGACTGGACGGACGCCGAGTGGGCAGAGACAGGCGTCAGAATCCCAGGCCACCGGGCCAGGGCAAGATCGTCGATATCGACGATCGCATCTTTGGCATCGATGTGGGTGCCCTCCAGCTCAGCCCCGAGATAGGTTTCGGGTGGAACCGTCGCATAGTCTTCGGTGACTTCCCCGATGGCGTGCTCACCTCGATATGGGAGGTGTTGTGTGAAAAGCCGAGCCCGGCTTGTTGGCTCGGGCCATACGCCCCGAGAAGGTTCCTTCCGTCGTGACGCGTTTCACGAACCCTGGATATAAGCCCAAGGGGAAGCTGCGCCCGATCAACCCGATCGGCCATCTCTTTTCGCATGCCGATGCCAACGATGGATCGAGTTGGACGTATGAAGGCTCGTGTTTGCCGATCCAGAGAGCCTGCCCTCCGAAAGCGGAGGAGCCGAACAGCCATGCCCTGTGCAGTCCCCCGGACATGACGGGGCGTAGGTGGTACTTTGGCTCTGCCCTGCAGCTTTCCAATCGGACACAGTTCCGCATCAGATCGAGGACACAGATTCCTTGAGTGGCGCCGCTGCCACCGCCGACCCGGACACAGTTCCGGAGGGAGTTTCACCGATGGACGAGGACTCGCGTGGTGCAGCATAAAGGGCCGTCTGCAGCGGGGAAGGGGCAAGCGAAGCTCCCCTGTTCCCGGACCCCGAGGGCCCCGAGTTTCCTGCCCACAGTAGCAGTGTAGCGGCCTCTGGACCTTCAGCCACGAGCCTACGGAAGCTTAGCAAAACGCAGTCTAAGCACCTCATCTCAAGCCTTACCGAAATGGTAGCGGGAGACGCAGTCCTTAAGGCGATCGTGTATAACACTGCCATGCAAGAAGCTGATCACTTGATTAGATTGAACGAGCCCTCGGTACAGGTCCTCGCGAGCGTGATCAACGAGAGGAAGAACGGGCCACCGGGCCTCGTGGTTGCCAGATTTGACACTTCTACATAGGAGTTGTGTTTAGAACTCGAGTGTCTAGCTGACACCCTTAGCATCCCGATCGTTTTGGTTTGGTTACCCCGAATGGTTACCCAGTGCTTGAGGACACCGTTACCTTGAGAGGGGATATGCATATCTCGGGTATAGGCCCAGAGATAGGAAAGGCTTTGGATACGTTTCAGGCCTGGACTGAGTCTTACGGGTATATTCCCCGAAGTTACCTCGACACTGATAGTATACTGACTTTTGGAGCATTTGCCGTACCATTTCAGAGGAGTACTATATCAACGCATTTAGCCGAACGTGCTTTGTCGGCGACGCCCAGGACACAGATCCTGAGGACATCAGCGAAGCAGAGCTGGTGCCCGACGCTGAGATGCCCCAGCGAAATGCTGGTGATGACATAGATGATGCTGGTGGTGCACTGACGCCTGAAGAGGGAGAATGCCTCATCCTTGAACAGTTCCCTTTCAAAGGGACTCCTTCTACAGAGGCGGAGCGGCGTGCGGCGTGGAGGTCACTACCTCAGTGCGCACGGGTCGCTATAAGGCGCCTGCATCGTTCCTTTGGGCACTTGCCGAACGCAGTTCTAGTTCAAGTCCTGAAACAGGCTCGTGCGAGTAAGGAATTCATTGCCGCTGCTAGGCTTTACAAATGCAAAGCTTGCCTGGACACAGCTCCAGTGCCAAGGCACCACCCAGTTGCGGGAGACAGCGTGTTTCCGAAAGAATTCAACCATGCGATAGGTGTGGACGCGCTAGAAGTCAAGGACTTTTTCGGAAACCGTTACACTGCTATCAACATAGTTGATATGGGAACCAGTTTCCAGCAGATAGTGCTGGTGAAGTCCGGCGGGGGCAACCCCAATGCTCGCCAATGCGTGAAGTGCCTGATCGATAGGTGGATCAGCTGGGCCGGACATCCCAAGGTCATAGCGACCGATAGAGGGACACATTTTAGAGGAGAATTTGCTGAGTATTTTTGGCGCAACATGGTATAGTCCATAAAAACGCCCCTCTCGAGAGTCCGCAGACCATCGGAAAGGTCGAGCGCCATGGTGGCCTCATCATTACAGGAAGGTCACGCAGGACGCTCAGCCCTCGAATATTGAGGAGATGGAGGCGGCAGTTACCGAAAGTGTCACCACTAAGAACGAGCTTAGTAGGCACCAAGGTTTCAGTCCGGCGCAACACGTGTTAGGTAAACAGCCGAGAATGCCAGGATCCATCCACGACGAATCTGAGAGCATGGGCACACTGTTTACCAAGTACGACGAAACGAACACATATTATGTTCGGCATTCCGCCCGCCAGGAGGCTAAGAAAGCCTTCGTCCACCTGGAAACATCACGCAGGGTTGCGAAGGCACTCCAACGCAACGCAGCGCCAATTGACGTCGAATACAAAATCGGTGACTTGGTCATATACCGTAGAGACACAATGTTCCCGGTAGTTCAGGCACCGTTTGGTCTACGGTAAGCCGCGTTATAGGACGCGAGGCAGAAAACGCATATTGGGTGTTGCATGAAAACATTCCTGTTTTCGTCAATGCCCGAAAAATGCGTCCTGCCGACGAGGTTGAAGTCGCAGCGCACCGCGTTCTCGCAGGTGAACCCGTACTTCCGGAAGCCATCGTGCATGGCCCGGAACAAAGGTTCCAGGATGAACGCACAGCGGATCCGGTCACCGCGCCGGCGACACCACGACCTGTAGCGGCTGCTGCCCGATGCCAACGCCGTCCACTCCGGCAAGGAGTCGCCCCCAAAGATAAGACGGGCGAAACCGCTCGGTCGCGCTCACCAGTATAGGAGCCCGCGATGCGGCGCTAGTCGCAGAAGAGATTGATCACGTAGAGGCTCTAGCTAGGCCCGCGTTTGATAGACACTCAGGGGTTCTCCCCAGACGAGTGCCTAGAGCTCCTTCGCTCATTCGCCCGCGACCGGCGCGAGGTGTATACACGCCCACTTCTCGATGATAGAGATTCCGGGAGCATAGCTCTCGCGGTTGGCGTTTACCGCCACGGCGGACGTGACGTGTTGGTGTTTCCGGACCCACACGTGACAGACCGTCATTCGCTATGTATCTCAAATTTTACCTCTTGCATCACAGTATGCGAGCTGGGCATCAGAACCCACAATGGAGCAGCATCCAACTCACCAACCGGTGGCCAATACCCCCGGTTCATTCAACTTCACCGTAGGTGTAGGTGATTACCGCGGTGGTGGCTTGTGGGTCGAAGAGGCCACGGATACAACCCCCGTGCGAGTGCAAAACACGACGATGCTGGGCACTGTCCATGATACTGTAAGAACAAAGTTCTTAAGTTCCGTCCAAAGGACGTACATATGGTTGCACCGTTCGTAGGAGAACGCTATAGCATCTCGGCATACACCGTGAGTGATCTCGGTAAACGGACCAGAGATGACATCGAACTTTTGTCAGATCTCGGGTAATTATCCGATGTACAAGGATACACCGAAGACTTTCGGTAGAAAGTGCGATGGGGTTTACTCTATTGGACATTCAGACCTTCCCATCCAAACGTTTTTGGAGCGCATTGATGAATACGGGATCATAGGAGTCACCCGTACAGCGCGCGCCGTCCACAATATAATTGTGATGAGCTTTCTGCCACTTGTTTCGCGAAAGGTATCGTGTATATGCTTTTATGCTCGGAAGCCAGCTGGCGCAGGTGCCACCGCCAAGTTATCGCACGACACTTGTGGTCAGAGCACTCCAAGCTGGTAGAGCACATACGTGCTAATGGCATGCTCGAGACTCACCCATACCATCATGTGACCATCGAAACGGATGAGTTTGGAAATGCGTCGAACGTTGCTACGGTTGACGCACAGTCGCATGCCGAGCAGCTGCCACCAACGGTTGAGCCCACGGATAGTCGTGGAGCGGAGTCCCAAGCCTTCACTCACCCCTGACGGGGAAGAAGTCTTCGGCAGTAATGTCGATGTAGGCCTTTTGGCTTCGCTTGTGGATTATCACAAGGCTCCCGTGGAAGTGCAGTTGGGTCTGGACGCCGCGATGAAGACCGAGTGGGAGAAATACACAGACACAGAGTTTAATGCGGTGGTCCCTTGCACAGACAAGGAGTTCAAAGACCTTACCAAAGCTGGCCACGTTTGTGCATGCGGCGTTAGGGGTGACCGCAGGGTTTTTGCAGGTTTTTGCATGTTTTCAGGTTTCCGCGGGGGCGGGGGGTGGGGGGGGGCTTAATGACGAACCTGTTCTACTCTTAGCAGTTCTACTACTTCTGATGCCTGCTGCCCTTTAGTGCTTTATGTTCAGACTAGCTCTCCTACTGCTGATGCCTGCTGCCCTTTAGTGCTTTATGTTCAGACTAGCTCTCCTACTGCTGATGCCTGCTGCCCTTTAGTGCTTTATGTTCAGACTAGCTCTACTACTGCTGATGCCTTTGCATGTTGCCCTAGGAGCTTTGCCAGCAAAGCGCGGTAAACAAGTCTCCTAGAGTTGCGTGAAGCCCAGACTTGTGTGAAGCCTTCAAGCTCAAAACAACAAGAAGAAGAGCACCAACAACAACAACCACAGACTTCTATAAAGCCTTCAAGCTCAAAACAAGAAGAAGAAGAGCAGCAACAACAAGAAGAAGAACGAACGACCACCACCACCACCACCACCACCACCACCACCACCATCCCCACTACTACAACCACCAGCACCACCACCACCAGCACCACTACCACCACCGCCACCACCACCACAACAACAACAGGACAAAACGCAAAAAAACAGCCTGATAAAGTTTTCACTTCAAGGTGCTCGAACAGTGTATTGCGAAAATGCCACGCCAGCCAGTGTTTTCTACACATTGGTCTTCAAAGTCGTGGAAAAAACGACACTTTTGACTAGTGGCTCCGCACACTTCCAAACACAAATGCACAAAAATGCCGAAAAACACAACATTTCCCTAAACACGGTGCAAACCCTCAATGCGCCGTCGCCGCGCGGTCGCGGTTGACGCCGCAACCACGTTTGTATTCCCACAAAGTGGGTTCTTACCGATAAGAACGAACACTTGAAGGGAACAGCAACCTACACGCCCAAGTGGAAAGCACGCTTGGTGGCATGTGGCAACTTCGAGCATATCTCGAATGAGGAGGACATCAGAGCAGACAGTCCCACAGCGGAACCTGAAGGCATCGGCATTATCTGCTCATGGGCGGTCTCCTTAGCCCTGCGGCTCAAAGCAGCTGACATCACGAACGCCTATATCCAAAGGAAACCCCTTGAGCGCCTCCTCATACTCCGTGTACCGAAGCACCCCAAGGTGTACCCGATCCGGAGATCCAAAGAGCCGGGTATATGATTGCCCGAGTCCCCGTCTACGGCACTACCGACGCGGGACGAAATCTTTATCTCCTCATAAAGGAGAGCTGTAAGGAATTCGGCTTGAAGGCCTCCCAGATCTTGTCGGCCCTGTATTTCATTATACAGGAGACAACAATCGCTTATGCGCATGCCTGTGTACTCACGTGGACGACTTCCTATTGGCAGCGACTACTGAGGGGGAGCCAGTTATCCAGAGCCTGTTGGACAAATTGAAGATTGGTCGTATAGAGACCGACAAATTTCGCTTTTGCGGGCGTGAATACGTCCAAGATATCGACGGGACGATACGCATCAATTGCAGAGACAACACCCGAGCGATACGCCCGATTGAAATCCATAAGTCGGAGAAGGGTTCTACCCCGGTTTCGAGTAGCCAGCGCGCAGCGCTGAGGTCAGTCATAGGATCGTTGGCATGGGTAGCCCGTGCTACAAGGCCAGACCTCGCTTACAGGGTGAATGCCCTACAGCAACGCGTCACAACCGCCACGGTGGACACTCTCCGTGAGGCAAATCGCGTAGTCGCGCTCGCACTAGGCGACGCAGACCGACCGATTACCTACAGCGCGAAACTGCCCTGAAACACTGGGGAGGTAGCGGTCGTTACATTCTGTGACGCCTCCTTCGCTGGTGAAGCTAACCATAAGTCACAACGAGGTCGCTTCCACTACCTCACCTCCGCACAGTGGGCAGTAGACAAGAGCGCACCAGTACACGAAATGCACCTCATTTCGTTTTCCTCATCTACTATGTAGAGGGTTTGCCGTGCCACATTGCAGTGCGAGGCTTACTCGCTGCAGCATGCCATAGAGCATGGCGACCGCCTACGCGCGGCCGTGCTCGAGGTACTTGGCAAGCTCCCCATGTCACTGAACTGGGAGGAAATCGCAAAGCGGTCAATGTTCCATTTGCAGTACACTAACTGCAGGTCCCTGTCAGATCATCTGACGGCGCCAATTCCGAAGACATGTGACGACAAGCGTCTCGAGATGACAGGACTGTGCCAGGGTCTCTGGGAAGATGACGAGCCGACGCACAGCCTGCATCACCCATACGGTGACGAACTCCGTTGGATTCCTACGCATCTCCAACTTGCCGATTGCTTTACAAAGAGCATGAAACCACTGTTGATTAACCAGATCATTGATAGGAATGCAGTGCAAGTGCTCGATGTACCCGCCCCTGCTACGCAGAGCGCACCCGTTACCACGACGGAGAGCACCGAAGACGTGCCGCCAGAAAGCTGAGGCTTGACCTGGAGTCTAGAGCGAACCCGCTCGACTCGGTCGCCAAAGCCAGCTCCCGGTATAATCCGGTGAAGTAGGATTGACCCAATGTTGTCTAATTCGCGCATGAAAAGGACGTCACACTGTAGATAAGACGGGTGAGAAATTTCCGTCTCTTTTACAGTCCGTGTTGATAGTCCTCGCGTCTTTTCCTGTATGTAGTACATGAATCGACTGCACATGCGAAAGTTTGCATGAAGAGTCTTGCTGACCAGCGTACCTTATGCAGACGACTTGGGCTTTCAAGCGAAAATCGGCTAGCTGTTTGTGAACGGACACTCACGCAACGTAGGATGTGATACAGTTCTATTGAACTCCGACCTGCCCTGAGCTCCAAAGCCAATGATAGTGATGAAGATGATGGTGATGATAATGACGAAGATTGTGCTCATGATCCCCATCCGCACTCTCATCAGCTCCCTTGCTCAAAAGTCCCGAATGAAAACCATTCAAATACGTGCTCAAGCTTACTTGTAGCGAACCCAACCGAAAGTTGGCTTGGAATGACAACGGTCGATATCATTTTCGCAAGAACATCACAAGCCAAGCACGGTTTTCAACTAGATAAAGCGATGAACATGCGGTGCCGAAGCCCAGAGCAACAGAAGAGCAAAGGTACCACCAATAGCCATGCTGGGACTAGCACATCAACATCATTGCGCACAACATTCTCATTTGTGCTCGAAGAGAGGGGAAGGGAAGGCGCCCGGTGGTTCCCTGTGCTGATTATCCTTCCCCACCCCGGCTGTGTGGTTCGCCGTCTTGTGGTTCCACTGTTGTGGGCTATCCCTCCCGCACCCACCCCCGATTGCCAAGGCGAGAGGCGAGGCCTGGCTTGGGGGGGAGTTACGCGGATGACGTGTGACTGTTTGATTGGACGAGACGCCTGGCTTCGGGGGGGGGGGGGGGGGGGGCATAGCGGCATACCATGGGAGGCCTCTCGTCCCATCACAGTCACAAGTCATCCGTGCAATTCCTCCCAAAGCCTTGGCAAACGGGGCGGGGGGGAGGGATAACCCACAAGCATGGAACCGCAGCGAACCACGGGGGCGGGGTGGGGAAGGATAATCCACACAGGGAATTACAGGGCTCCTTCCTCTTCCCCTCTCTTCGACCCACAAATGAGAAATGTGCGCACAATGATGTTGATGTGCTAATCCCAGTGTGGCTGTTGGTGGTACCTTTCCTCTTATGTTGCTCTGGGCTTCGGCACCGCGTGTTCATTGCTTTATCTAGTTGAAAACCGTGCTTGGCTTGTGATGTGCTTGCGAAAACTGTATCGACCGTTGCAAGCCCAGTTTCGGTTGGGTTCGTTAAAAGTAAGCTTGAGCACGTGTTTGAATGATTTTCATTCGGGACTCTTGAGCAAGGGACTGGTGGAAAGTGCGGATGGGGATCATGACCACCATCTTCGTCATCATCATCACCATCAGACTCATCACTATCATTGGCTTTGGAGCTCAAGGCAGGTCGGAGTTCAACGGAACTGTATCACATCCTACTGGTACGGTCTAAACCCTTAGCAACCGGACGCCCAACCAGCAATAGCCATGGAAGGGGGCGCAGCCGATCGCAACCACAGGGGGAACCACAGGGGGGGATGGGGGGATACCATGAGGTGGGGTGAAACACTGAATGTTACACATCCAGGTGCCTGTCTGTTTCGCGTATCACTTGCATGTATCCATGCCTGTTGCTCAAAGTTCTAGTGCAGTGGACTACAGCTGTGCGCCTGTAGCAAAAGAGACACCTGAGTGCCTGTGTTCCTGTACGCTTAGCGAGGGGATACACGTCCAGGTTACATCTCAACGTGGTAGCGGAGCTTCCGGGAAACTGGAAGCTTCAGACCGGTGGAGGTACCCGTTGGTACGCTCCATTCAGGTGGAGGCAACCGGAATACCCGGTGTGCTTCACACAGGTGGAGGTGACCGGAGACTCTCAGGCACACTACACACAGGTGAAGACAGCCGGAAGAGTAATCTCCCGGGGCTCGATCCAAGAACACCGCAATGGCTAGCCACTCTGCGACTATCTTTGAGCATTGGACGAAGCAGTTGGTTCGCCTATGAAGATGCGATTGATGACTGGTGTGATATCACTGAGCTTGATGCTGATAAGCGTGGACCAGCTTTGAGAAATCGGCTAGAAGGTTAAGCAGCTATCCACAGAAGGCTTCTCGACAGGGATCGCCTGAAGGATGCAAACATCGGAGTGAAGTACTTCAAGAGCTTCCTGCGGCCGCTCTTCGTGAAGGGAGCAGCGAACGTTTTTCTCTACCGCTTCCAGCAGTTCATGAATTTGCACCGCGGGAATGGAGATATGCTTCGTTGGATTACCAGGTTTCAACTCTCTGTTCAGAGGATGCAAGAATCGTGGAACGACAGCTATCTGCCGATCGTGGACCCGAACAATGCCGAGGTCAGAGCTTTCGTAGCAGGACTTCCTCCAGAAGAAGAAAGGACTTACGGCAGAGCAGGCAATGTAACGAGCCAATGAACGGCTCAGAGATCAGCATGCTCGGACCATTCCGAGCACTGCCAACCTCGTTGCTTTGATCTTTGTCTCCCTGTCCGACCTCACACAGGATCAGAGGCAGGTGCTGACATCATTGATGGCACATCGGAACCGAGTGCTGGCAGACCACAACCTGACCGAGCTGCGTGAAGTCTACCTTGAGATCTTGTGCACGACCAAGACTACCTCTCCTCGCTCCCTCCGGCCACGGTGGCCGCAAGACATTCCTGGTGATCGATGAAGGGTATTTGGATAATCGCGAAGGCTACTGGGTCGAGGACGAGGATGGCACAGAAGGTTTTCTGGAAGCAGATGGGGATTCCTTCTGGGTCTACGACGACGACAACTACTCATGGTTCCAGCGACGCTTCCAAGGTCGCAAGATGAAGTGCGGATTCAAGGGCCACCGCAAAGGCAAAGGAAGAGGTGGCAAAGGATCCGCTTCTTCAAACGGATGGAAGGCAGGTCTCACCTTGCCGCAGAATCCGAAGCATGGCAAGCAGAAGGACAATGGCCAGGGATGACTGGTCCTGATACGAGTCTGAGGAAGCCTATGCAGCCAGGGGCAAAGGAAAGAAGGAAAAGAAGGGCAAAGGAAAGAGCAAGTTTGGCAAAGATGGAAAGGATGGAAAGTCCGGGAAAGACGGACAAGCCCAGCTTGCTGATGCTGCCCAGAGCGGCACCACAGCAGCCACAACTTTCTTCGTCGAACACGTCAACCCTTTGAACTTTTTTCATGGCCACCGAGGAGAAGATCGACAAGATCGAGGAGGCCTTCCTGACGCCGACCGTGATGGTGTTGGACTTGGGATGCACGAGAGCTATGGCTTCGAGAGTGGCCGCACAGGACCTCATGGAGTTCTGTGACAAGAATCAGAACTGCGGCATCTGGTACACCATAGCTGAGACCATTTCTCAGTTCACCTTTGCCAACTCCGAGTCGACCAAGTGCAACCAGAAGTTGGTCATGTGCATGTACGATCGTGAGTATGCAGTTCAATCGACCGAGTTCTTGTGGAGCAAGGGCATGTTCCCATTCTCATGTCCCTGCCAAAGATGCGCAACCTTAGGTTCCAGTTCGAACTCCATCCGGACAAAGCTTTGCTTAGCTGCCCTGTACTGGGTATCAGAGATGTGAAGCTGAAGGTCGCTCCTAGCTCACACCTGGTACTTGACCTTCTCGACCTCAGCAAGTTGATGTGGAACGTGCGGTTCAACAAACACAAGAAGTCGAGCTTCCTCACTTACTTCTCCTGCTACGAGTACGGGTTCCACCAGAAGACCCAGAAAAGCTCTTCTCAGGAAGAGGTACCCGACAACCTCGTATTGGCGACGGATGATGAGTGGGTTATCAACGAAGCCGACATGGAGATGATCCGCATCCACAAGAAGATGAGAAAGGTCAAGTATGAACCCAAGGCGGGCTCTGTGCCCATTCCGTTGGAGTAGGACAACAAGCGCAAGACGATCATGCAGTTCTCCCAGGGCAAGAGTGTGACTCAGGAAGATGACTGGCGTTCTTCTGAGCTTCCTGCCACAAGAACAACTCGCGGCTCCCTGAGGCAACACAAGCACTGCACAATTTGGACGGATTACCTGTTGCAGGACCGTGTTGGCCAAGCGGCTCTCAACTACAACCATTTCCTGATGGCCTGTCCGCTTGGAAGTTTTCGTGGCCAGCAAGGACAACGCTGCGACTCCCTTGATAAAGGTAACATGATTCATTCGCAGTTGTAAGAGCTCACCTGTGCGCAACATGCAGTCAAACCCTTTTAGCAGAGAAGCCGCCTCCGCGCGAAACCCAGCAACCCAAGCAAGACCAGCCAAACCAACAAGCAACTGAGGATTGAGGGGAACTGCACGCTGAGGCAGTTCCAACCGATGCCAAACTTTGCAAAGCTTCCAAGAAAAATGTAATCGCTTGCGCACCGCTGGGAGGTAGAACTGCAACCCAGCAAGGGTATCGTTTGCAAGCGATTTATTCTCACCCTCTGAAGAAACATATTCCAAGAACATCGACACTGCAGCATCAATGTCAAACAACGTCAAGGGTGCGCATTCATGAAGAAGCCAGAAAGCAAGCAATGCTTTGACAGCAGCTGTATAACGTTTGCGCATTGCCGGGGTGATCAAATGATCTTTGAGCGTTTGACCGCGATGCTGCGCTTGATGTGCCTGCTTGAGTGGGTCCTGCTTGCGGCAAGTCAGCAGGGTTATCCGCACTGTGCACAAAGCCAAGTACAGGCACCACACCTGAAGCTAACAAGAGGGCATTCAACTTGCGCAACACAAACTGCAATCTGCGACTACTTGTCCGCCCCTTGCTCGACACGCTGCAACACACTTGGCTATCCAGAAGGTGCAAGCAAAGTACTTTCAAGCCCTGCAACTTTCTGGCACGCCAAAAAAGCAGTTCACAATGCTGCAGCCAACTCAAGTTGATTGATGTGCGCGCTAGGATTCTTCCAAGGAGACCCTTGGACAACAGCCCAATGCCAATAGCGAGACTGCAAACCACTATGCGGCCACGCCTTAGCACGGAATGGAATGCCAAACTCCGCCCTGACGTCTGCCCCCGATTTGTCCGCACGCTTCAAATATTGCAACACCAACTCCCGGCTGTGAAAGCAGTCTGATGGACGTCGCACGAATGTGGGTTCACTAACCCAGCCAACCGGAGCCGTACCGGGCCTGCGCAAGCTTTCGGGCTTCCAATCGAGCCAGACAAAGATGGAACTCGTAGTCTGCCACAGGGTTCTTGCCCTAAGTTCTTGGTTTCGTACCTCGTGACGAGGAACGAGTTACGACTATGTGTGCTAGCTTACCTATTACTACTCGAAACTATCGAAGGTAGCTTCGCTAGAAACGAAGTTTCGTTCGCTATCGTCGCACGCAGGAGAGTTGCCTCTGACATGCGAAGACAGGATAGCTGTGACTTGGAATGGCTACGACGGTGTGTGACCGTGGCCATTCTGGATAAAGTCCCCCATCAGGGGGGGTAATTTTGAAGCAGTGGGGGATAGAAGGGGAACTTGACTATTCAGCCAAGCGAGAATGGCCTCCCCGCGCTCCCCTTCTGCTTCGCAGACGGCGAGCCCACAGTCTCCAGCTACTACGGTGATTCCGGCTAGCCCTGGAGGCGAGGAGCCAGGGAGTCCAACCGTCTTGCCCACGGCTGTGCCGGAAGAGCAGGGCGTTGGACCGGCTACCCCCTCCGGAGGGATAGGGAGCCCCTTCGGACTCCCGTCCTTGCTGGATAGCGCTCTTGTGCAGAAGCATGCGGTGCTGGATAGATGCCATGAGCATCTGGCGTCGCGGGGCTTCGGTGTGCTCGAGCTGGCTACCCTCGGCCTAGAGGACGCGGAGGATATTGGGCACCAAGTGGCCGAGGAGCTGGGCGTTGGCTACGATGAGTACATCGGCGACTCGATCTACCTGTGGATACAAGAGGCCCGGGAAGCTCGGGACCTGGTGGAGAGAACGTCGGGATACAAGGCGACTTCGCTAGCGTGGGTTAACCTCAGCAAGCGGCCGGCGATCGAAGGCATCGACCTTCAGGAGGATAGCGAGCCGGAGCCCCCGAAAGGGGATAGGCAGAAGCGCTTGGTCAACGAGGGCTCCCTGGCGCAGGCTAGGGAAGAGAGGCTACAAGCAACCTGGGCTATTAAGCTCAAGGAAGAGCTAGAATTGTGCGAGGCGCCGGTGCTGAAGAAGCTACAGGGGTGCCTGGACCCGGATGGAGCAGTGTTGGCGCTAGCGGGGAAAACCCGGGCTAGCACTCTCAAGCGCTACGTCTCGATACACGTGAGATGGCGGCTATGGCTGCGGGAGGCTAAAAGTGGACGCCCCCCTGGGCTACCGGCCGACCTGGCCGACTACATTATGGCTAGGGGCGACGAGCCCTGCGGGCGAACGGTCCCCGAGGCGGATGGCTGGATAGAGAGGGTCGCGGAATGGGCGACCGAGTCGAGAGCTACCTCAGGCAGGATAGCGTGGGCGATCAAGGATACGGTCGTCGAGAGGCTATCCTGGAAGGCGCCCTGGACGAGGCGAGCCCCCCGATATCCTGCGGCTATCCTGGCTAGGTGGGAGCGCCTGGTCCTGGATACAACTGTGGCCGTCGGCTGGAGAGCTTGGGCCTGGGCCAAGCTCCTAAAGGTTTGGGGCAGCTTGCGATGGTCGGACCTCCAGGCTATGGTCCCAAATGAACTGGCTATGGTGGAAGGTCGGCTATCCACCATCCTGCGACGGACGAAAACCACCGGGGCTAACAGACGCATACGGGAGCTACCTGTATGCATCTCGGAGAGAGCCTACTTCGAGGACCCTGGCTGGCTATTGGCGGGCTTCAACCTGCTAAAGAACCACGCGGGCTACCAGCGGGATTATCTCATGCCCAGGCTGGGCGAGAGAGGCGCACTGGAGAAGAAGATGGCTACCTACGCAGATGCGATGGTGGCTACAGCGGGGCTACTGGCTATGGTGGGGATCCCGACGGTGGCCCGAGGCTACTGGTCGGAACACAGTGAGAGAGCAGTGCTACCCACCGGGCTGAGCCTAAAGCCGATCCCGCCGGCAGATAGAGATATGCTAGGACGCTGGAAGCCCGAGGGCTCGGATACCTACATCCGCTCCTATGGCGGAAGGGTCGCCCGACTCCAGGCTATCTACGCAGAGGCGGCTAGAGCTCGGGACCGGGAAGAGCAGCTAGATGAGAGGGAGATTGCTGGCGACCTTGGAGGCTGGCTTTTCCGGACCGGCAAGGCTAGCGAGCAGGAAGCTGAGAAGCTGTCTGGAGAGCTGCGACGAGAGTGGGCTAGCGAGCGCATCGTGGAGATGGTGGCTGGCCCGGGGATACCTGAAGAAGTCGTGGCGAGCGATCCTCCCGAAGATAGACCCGACTCCTCGGCTAGTGAGCCGGAGCTGGGGCCGGAACCCAACCGGAACCGGCCGAGGCAGCTCCTTAAGAAGGCTAGGTGCACGAGCTATATCATAGTTGAGCTTCCAGGGAAGAAGTACAGGCTACACAAGGGGGGCCAGGCCGGGTGCTGGATGGGCCGCCGTAGGATATTTAAGAACTCCCAAGAGTTTTCGGCGAGGCCCGAACCCAACCAGTACACGCATGTCTGTAGGCTATGCTGGCCGAAAGGCCGAGGCGAAGAGCCCCCGTCTGGTGATAGCGACACCTCTCAGGCTAGCACCGGCGACCAGAAGCCGGAGCAGGGAGAGGAAGAAGATTTCGGAGAGGTCCCAGCAGCAGAGCTGCAGGGAGCACCTCCGGGGATAGTACCCCAGTTGCCGATAGCACCGTTGCCGGCTATTCCGTTCGGCTGGGGACCGCCTTTTGCCTGAAGGGATAGAAACGCCGGGAAAGCAGCGGGGCTGGACAACGGGGGGATACGTCCGGGGGGGGCCTCTCGGGATATACTCTTTCCTTCCCATCTCTCCGGGGGCGGCGGGCCCAGGGGGAGAAAGAAGGGGAGAGAGGAGAGAGAGAGGAGAGAATCACGTTGTTGCACTTGCTGTCTTGTCTGCTGGCTAGGACGTAGGCTGCGAGGTTCTTAGGCAGGCTAGGCTGCATGCGCACATGTCCGGCTGAGTGAGCACTTGTGGGCTAGGGCATGGCACAAATGCACTTGCTGCGGCTACTGTGGCTAGGGTGGAGTAACGGACCACCAGCTTTTCTGGAGAGCCCACGCTAGGTGGGCGAGCCTGCGTGCCCTCGTGGCCGGCTAGCGGCCCATGGCTACTGCCCCCAGCTGGCGTCCAGGCGCAAAGGATAGAAGTGCTACGCCTCTTGGAGGACTGGCTAGAGACTGACCCGGCTAGCTTGGCCGAGCAGATCTACGATCGGCTAAGTTTGGATAAGCAGCACGAGCTTCTCCAGCTAGTGCGAAAGGCTAGAGACATGAGGCTAGCCGAGTGCCAGGAGGGCGCCAGCATACAGCCTGGCGGCCGGCTATCTGCCAGGCTACTCAAGTTCCAAGGGGCTAAGTCTTGGGACGATATCTCTGCGGAGCTCGAGGCTAGCCTGTCCACCACCGAGGCTAGATACCTTGAGCAGAGGATAGAGAAGAATCGGCAGCTGGCCGGGCTACGACCACACCGACCAAGGGAGACCCTGGAGGAGGATAGCGTCACGGATAACGAGCTGGAGGCTACACCGTGGCAGGGGGAGGCCCCGGAGGCTAGCTGGTCTAGCGCCGGGCCGCCACCCGAACGGCTAGACATGCTACACGAGATGATGGCAAAGCTCAAGGAGCCAGAGGCGGAGGTCCGCGGCACGGCTACCCCTGTTGCTAGGCAAGAGGAGCCCCGTCCTGGGGCAGAGGAGGCCAGCACAGGGGATAGCACAGCGGCGAGGCCCAAGAAGCCGGCTAGGGACCCGCCGACGGTCCAAGAGTCCAAGGCTAAGAACAAGCTGCGGCAGGGGAGTGCAGCGGATAAAGAAGAAACGGCTACCACCCTGCCGTTCTCGGCTGGGCTAGACCCGGCCCAGGTCGTCAATCCGGGCCCGGGGCTACAGCAGGCTAGGGCAGCCGCGGCAGAGACCACGGCTACACCGCTGAGGGCGAGCACAGAGTACCCCGCCCAGGGCGAGAGCCTGAAGCAGTTTCTGGCTAGATGCATGCAGGGCTAGCAGCGGCGGCCAGGCAAGGGCGAGCCGGGATACGATCCCTTTCCGCCCTTGAGGCCGCAGGCTAAGAGCACCACCAAAGGACGCGGTGGGGATAGCGACCGTGGCTACATCCACCCGGATAGCAGCCACCCGCTGGACAGAAGGCTAGGAGCGGGCCGATACAACGAAGCCCAGTGGGAGGCTATGGCCGGAGACGGCCGGATAGCTCCGGAGAGGCCCGCGCTCCAGCAGGGAGCGGCGGTGAACATCAACCTGGATAGGCCCACCGAACGGCTACTTCGCGAAGAGCCCGATGTGGTGCACCGGATAATGGCGCCCCCGCCAGTGGCTAGTCAAGCCAAGGGGCGACCACTCGGCCCGGATAGCGGCATGATCGATCAGACCTGGCTATACATTGCTAGAGCCCAGTGGCCCCTGGGGAGCTACGAAAAGGGCGGTCGCCAGGATAGAAGGCTATCGCAGTTGTCGGATAGAGGCCGCGATGTCAGCGGCAAGGGGGCGATACACGACCCCAACTGGATATACAAGCTAGAGGATGAGGACTTCATCGCGGTTAGCACCCGGTCCGGCTATGCAAAAGAGCTAACGGAGGCGATCCCGGAACAGGGATGGATACTGTGCAGGCCCCAAGGGGCTACCCCTGGGGTAGGCCGATGGGAGCCTGCCGGGGCTATCTTCAGATGTATAGTGGTCTGTGATCACTGTCGGCTAGAGCAGTGCAACAAAAGGATGTGGTACTGCCTGGATACGCATGGGGATAGAGGCCATACGTGCAATAGCTGCCGGCCCCCGTCCGGCTCGGCTAAGGGAGCTGGCAGGGGCCGAAAAGGCCCGGGCTAAAGCACGGTCGTATGGCTAGATCTCCCAGACTCGCGGCTAGTGACGAAAATAGCGGATAGTGTGTGGACCTCGCGCTTTCACTTCATGTCGGCTAGTGCCTCCGTTTGCCAGAAAGAAGAGAGGGACCAGGCTAGGTTTTACCAGGAGAGGTGAAGCCTTGGGCGGGGGGGGGGGGGGCCGGCCTCTCGGGTCTTGGGGGGGGGCACTCCCTCTTTCCCAACTCTCCGCGGGGGGGGGAAAAATTATTAAAAGGGGGATTCTCAGGTCATACACATCATTCGTTGCTCACCTCCGCTATTATTTCACATTCTAACACGCCTTCTTCGTTTTCATCATCACAATCACCTTATTCGTTTTTCGGAGGGGGATTCTAGGGGTTATTGACCAATATTGCCTTTTTACCCTCCTATTTCAGCACTTTTTCATCATTCATTCTACCCTCATTCATTTTTCACACTCACTCCCTAACATTCATTCCAATTCTCATACCATCGCCCCTCATTCATTTCTCCTATTTTCCATCCTACTTTTCCAAAGCTCCCTAACAATATTCTTACCAAAGCTTCTATTACTTGAAGTCCTTAAACATCATATTAATTATTTTAATATGATGGTTATCTAATCCATTTCATTTATTATTTTAGGTTTCACATTTGTTAGACTGTTCCAACTTTCCAAAATTCAATAATATTTTTACAATGTTTATTATTTTTTAATATACGGATTTTTTCAATTATATTTTTTGATAAGTCAGAATAACAAGTTGATAACATATTAAGATACTCAATAAATTCTTCTAAATTATCTTCATTTATAGCTTCTAATTTTTTATTACATCTCATTATCTTTTTATTTATATATTCTATTTCTTCATTAAGCTCTTCAAGTTTAATTTGATTTATTTTCAATTTTTCTTCTTCCTCCTTAATACGTTTCTCGCTCATTTCACTAATATTATAGGGCTTTTTGTCTTTAAGTCCTTTTGTGTTTTCAATCAACCAACAACAACTCGTGTCTATTATAGTGCTTTTCCCTACCTTCCAAAACATAATATTTATTAAGTTGTGGGTCTCGTTTTACTTCTTTAACTTCATAAATTTCATCTTTCCACTGAGAACGAGTCTCCTTCCTGCTGGTATAGTTGCCTTTTCCTTTATCAAATATTTTAACCTTATCTCCGACTTCAATCTTAGGATATCTCCTTAAATACTTTTCTTTCAACACTGTGTTAGCCTTAACTTCCACAGAATTTTTATCAAGGTGAGCTTCATCTGGTATCATTCCAGTTGTTGAATGAACCATCTTCTTATTATACTTATCCATAACAGGTTTTAATAATATAGTCCAAGCACCTTTTGTTTGTAAAGCTCTATCACCGATCATTTTCTTAAAGGTGCGAATAACGCGCTCGGCTGTGTTCGCGTGAGTTAGTGTTACGATGTGAGTTATGCCCTCGCCTTTGAAATAATCCTGCAATTTCTTATAATTGAATGCTCCATCGTGGTCAGTATAAATACTTTGCGGTTGTCCTAATACTTTGAAACATTCCAGGAAAGCTTTATAAACATCTTCTCCATCTTTGTTTTCCATCGGCACTACGTGAGTTTTCTTACTAAAATTATCAATACAAATCAAACCATAACGCTTATAAGTTTCTTTAAAGGTGTCAGTGTCTTTCATCAAGCTAGTCATATCCATAATATCAATAGAATAAACAGCTCTCGCAAAAGGAGGTGAATAACTGTTTGAATTTTTATAATTCCTTCGTTGTTTGTTAGGTTGTTTTTTAACCCACTCCTTAACTTCATCTAGCGTTATCACAATACCTTTTTCTTTTGCTTGGTTGTAAAGGTCTTTAACTGAACCATAGCCTGACTCAAGGTCATAATACAGCTCACTCAAAACATCTTCTTTACTCATATTTAATATTAATAAGATTTTATTAATATTAAATCATCCGAATAGCACCTTTCTTACAATTCTTTCTCCTAATTCTACTTGTCTCCTTTCTTCCGAAAGTCTTTGACATTTTAAGCTTTTGTAGTGCTTACTTCTTATTGTATTTGTTGATAACATACTACCACATCTTTCACATTCATATTCACGACTGTTGTTTTTAAAGTAATTCTTAAAATAACCTTCTTCTCTATATTTAGCATTCAATCGGTCATTATGTGCTTTCTTTTTCAACTTCCTTTGATTTTGTAACTCTTCATTTGGTTCAATTGAGTTCCACATCGCGTCAAACAGGTCTTCATCAATGCATAATTTTTCTCCGTTTTCTGCAACTAGAAAGGAATTCATCTATCTTATCTAATAAATATAAATATTTCTTTAAGTGATTTTTCTTTTAGGATAAAATCATTTGAAAGAAATATTTATTTATCTACTTCTTCCTGATGAACTCCTTGACCTTATGTATTCAATAGTCCTTTCCGAACTGGCAACACTAACAGGAGGTGAACTTTGTAAATATTCAACTGTTCTATCAGAGGGCACTGAACTTTGAACCGTTTCCGGTGGGGTGGATTGAACGTATTCACTCAATGCTCCTTCTTCAACGGGCAGTAACGCACTTCTTCCTGAACTTCGTCTAGAACTTGATGAAGATGATGATGGCTCATAAGATTTCTTAACATTCATTGGTAAAGAAGAACTACTCGCTTGGCTTTCTTCTGTTGCTACACGCTCCATATTATCCTCTTCTTCTTCTTCTCTTTGCTGTCGTTGCTCCCTCATTCTTCGTAATTCTTCTCTTCCTTCTTCGTATTCATCATTTCCAAACATACTATCAAACATTCTTCTCATTAAGCTTCTTTCGTTTTGTCTTTCTGTTCCCCTCTCAACTGATTTATCACTGCTTCTTTTACTAGATGCTTCACTAACTTCTTCTTTAAATGCTTCTTCTGGCGTTCTCATACTTTCACTAGCAGAAGAATTTGAAGATGAAGCTAAATTAAAATCCGTCTGAGTTGCTTTATTTGGATTATCATTATCATTATTATTACTAATATTCATTTTCCTGTCATATTTACTTAAATCAAACTCTTCAAAATCAACATCATCTAACAATATACCTTGCTGTGTTCGCGTCTGTCTTTCTGGTAATATCTTTAACCTTCTAGTTCTGGCTTCCTTTAACATTTGTTCATAAGTAGGGCGAAGTTTAAGCATTCTATATACTTATTTATAAAATACTTGCTAATGCATCTTGCGCTACTGCGAGAGCTACATCCTTGGCAACTTCTTTACCGGCATCCAATACAGCACCGCCGACCGCCTTTGCACCACTAACAATAGCAGAACCGATACCTCCACTTGAAGAAGCGCTTTCTTGATTTGCAGGTTTCTTTTTCATATTCCTTCTCATTTCTCTAAACTTCTTCGCTTCTTTTTTAACTGTCTTACCTACGAAGCCTGATTGTTGCCATTCGGTAGTTTCTTTCAAACCTTCAATGATACCAACCAGATACTGTTTCTTTTTCTGTTCGTTTGGAAGTCTGTCTGTAATTTCCATCATTTCGTCCTCCAACAAATCACGGACAAACAACTGAAACATCAAACCCGTTGATTTAATGTCTTGGTTATTAAGTAAATTATCTGGATTGAAATCACCTACCAAACTAACTTTATTCATAAGGTCTCCACCATCTTCTTCTTGCGATTCTTCATCTGCTCTATCAGTTGCTTCTAATTCTGGCATTGTGTCACTAGCAACATCAGAAGCCATTGAATGAACTGGAACGCCTGCGGGCAATGATTGAGAATGGACGTCAGCTAAATCGCTACTGGCACTGCTGACAACCCTTTCTCGCGCTTTTTGCATTCTCTGATTGTGAGCTTCCATTTCCGCCTGTATTCTGGTTATTTCGTCACTGCTTAACTCTTGACCGTCCAAAAGTTCAACTGCTAATGGTGTATTGAAACCGCTTGAAGTGGTTGATAAAACGCCCATTGACGAACCTGTTGCCATTGCTGTTTGTCTTAATTGCGCTTGTCTCATTTCGTTTTTGACTTTGTCCTCTTCCTGCTTCTTCAACCCTAAAAAATCAACGTTGTCAAACTGACTTCCGAACTGATTGTTTCTGAATATGGTTGCTCGTCTGTCAATGACACTTTCAATTGAAGGTCGGTTAGGGTCTCCTTGACTTTCAATCATTCCTATCATTTCATCATAAGTTGGTCGCAATTTTAGTTCAGATTTCAACGTTTTAATCATATTATTAATTTAGATTATATTTGCTATAATATTTTTTAGGTCGGATTGTTTTTTCATTAGTTCTTCCTTTGTTCTAACCGGCATCATTGGTCTCTCTAACTGTCTGTTAATACTATCTAGTTCTCCTTGATAAAGGCTCTTCTTCTGATGTTCCACCCAGTCATTCCTTAACCTAATGTTTTTGGCTCTGTTCTCCGCTTCTTCAACTCTTAACTTCATATCTTCTAATTCTTTTTTACGTGAAGCAACACCTATTGTCTCTTCTAAATCGTAATATTTTTCTACTTGTGGAGCACGTTTAAACTCTGGCTTACTTTTAAACATCATTATTATTAATATTATTTAGATAAAAAATAATATTAATAATTACTTATTGGACTTCATAGTCTCAACAATATCTTCTGGAAAATCAACAATATATTTTTCAATGTCATTAAGAAACACTTTTACAGTTTCTTCATCAAGGAATTTATACCGATTATTGTTTAAATGCTCTTTCAGTTCATTCAGTGGTTCTAGTTGTTTTGGAACAGGTCTTTCCGTTCTAATACACGCTTGCAAAACGATTAATTGTTTTATAAGTTCATCATTATAATTATAACCTTTCACATTAATTAAACAATGAAAAACGTAATTTTGAATTATGCTACATTTCTCATCTGTGTCAAATGTTTTCATCTTCATTAATTCATTTCTTACTATCTCTGCCCTTTCAAGATTTATCTCATCATCAGTTTTAAGATTGTTCATATCTATATAAGTATATATTAATCTTTAAAACATACTGCTTTTGAACCTGTTAATTTGTTCAACCTTTTGTTGTTGTTTAGCTTTCCTAATTTCATTGTAATGCTGTTGTAAAAGTTCTGTTGCTGTTAATTGTTTAGGCGCTTCGTGTTCGCGTATGCAACGCGAAGCTTCGCGTTCCATTCTAACCGGCACACTTGGCACACTTGACACACTTGGTTTTGATTCTGGTTTTGTTTCAACAGTTTGTTCACCATTGGAATATTTAGCTTTCATCTCTTCTTCAATTTCTTTTCTTAATTTCTGTTCAATCTTTGAACCATAACTCGCCTTTTGCTTATTTGCTGGCAATGTCTCACTTGGCTGTCCTTTACAATAATTAGGATGTGTATGTTTCAAGCTTTTCGGGGTCATTTTTTTCAAACAAGCCTGACACTCAACCAGCTCCACCACTTTAACTGTTCTCGCTAATTTCTTTGGTGTTGCTTTCGGTTTTGCTTTTGGAGTTGGTTCTGTTTCTCTAACTTCATCATTTTCTTTTTTAACGACTTCTTCATTTTGTTCAGGTTTAACCTCGTTATCTAAAACTTCACTGGCTTCTTCATTAACTTCATTACTAATAACCTCGGGTGCTTCTTCATTTTTAACCTCATCAACCTCTTCACTCGCCATTATTTAATATAGTATATATTTTTCTAATTAGATAATTTTCAGCCCTTAAAAAAGGTTAGGGTAAATGAAATATCCACCTCGTTTAAATTTATGTTTTGATTAAGGTGGTCACTACATCTAAAATTCAAGCGACGAAGCATCTTACCGCTTACATCAATATAATCAACACTGCTTAATTCACTATCATTTATGACACCCAAGTAAGGAACATTAACAGGAATTTTTTTGATAATGCTGGAATTGCCCGCCACAGTCAATTGGTTGAAGTTGCTAATTTCGTTACAGTGAAGATAAATGTTTTTAATCGGAACAAGGTCAATAAAGTTTGTTGTGTATGGAGCTACATTGGTATAAGCATCCGTAGCAGGCGTGGTATTGCCTATCACTCTGTTTATTGAACTTAAATTATTAGCATCAACAGGGTCAGAAAAAACATTCGCCACCGGCGCCACTTCTTTATCAGTTAAGACAACGAAAATAACTGTTGAATAATTGGATGAGAAGGTGTATTTGTTGGTTGATGTGTTATAGCTTATTGAATATGTGTTTGGTCTATCACCTGTATCGTAAGCCAAATTTAAAGCAATCTCTATTGTTTGTGCTAAATCAATGGCTGTATAGTTGCCTTCTGGGATTGTAATTTTACGATACGTTATCCCTGCTATGACACCAGGAGGTATGACCTGATGTCTAAAATATAAGTTGTTGTTTGTGCTGTTTATTGAATACCACGAATGAGGAATGCTCACCTCGTGTATTTGACACAACATATTTTCTTCTAACTGAACCGTTTCAGGTAAATCAATTGTAAATTCGGATGAAGTGCCACTGACTTTATAACTGCTGTCAATATATACCTTTTTAAATTTGAGCATTATTATTTAACCTAGAAAAATAATTTATAAGTTATTTTATAATGCATAAACATAAAAGAAGAAATGAAGGATTATTATATGAAGCGCCTAACACAAGAAACAAGATACATAATGAAGTTAAGGAAGAACTAGCTGGAACAGAAACCTTTCTAACTGATACGCAAGGTCTCCGTCTCGCGTATGAAAGCCCCGACAGGATTTACAGAAATGGAAGTCAGTTGTATATAGCAGGAACAAAAGACCCGATTGATTTTTATGATGATTTAAAACTACCACTCTATCAGACACGGAATACAAAACGTTATAAAGATGTTGATAAATTTATTAAAGACGGTGCTATTGAAATAGACGGTGAAAAACAATACGGAATTACTGACATAATTTCACATTCATTAGGGTCAGCAGTAAGCGCTCAAATAAATGATGATTACGGAAATATTTTTAGAACGAGAAGTTATGGTTCGCCTTTTGTTTCAAATCAACGACCAGACGACACAGGAACAAATTTAAGAATAAGAAAAGCCGGAGACCCCGTGAGCGCTTTTGATGGAGGTAGTTTAACATTAAACAGCAGTTCGTTAAACCCCTTGGATAATCATAAATTTGCTGATATTGGTAACGTTCATAATAAACTTGGAAATATTCCAATAACACAAGAAGAATTTTTACAACAGTTTGATTAAATATATCTAAATAATATAAATAATGTTTCATTACAAAGCACAGACTTACGAGAAGATGGAAAAGCAGAAACCAGAGAAGAAGTTCAAACAGAACAGCTATGAAGAAATAAGAAAGTTAGTTGAAGAAAATGATGTGGAAAGACAGGAAAAAATAGTATAGTTAAGAAAAAGAAGAATATAAAAGAAATTACATATAATTTTAAATTATTTGATTAAATATAATTATAAATTATATTTAATTAAATTTTCTAATGGTGTATATATAGTTATGGAGACGTTCAGTCCGGAAGATATTCTAGTTGATAACCTTTCATTTAAATTAAACAAAGGAGCTAGTTACATTACTGACAGAAGAAGCGTCAGATTTTACCCTAGTGGTAGTAATGTTTATAAACCAACATCAGGAAACCGAGTATTAAAATTTTCATTAAACGCAGAAGACAACGGATGGTTAGACCCTCAATCGGTTCGTGTATTCTTTACAGTTCAAAATCTAGACCAAGACCTTAACCGTAAGTTACGACCATTAGCACCGCCTTATTCCTTTTTCAGACGTATGCGAATTATTGCCGGCAATCAGGTAGTTGAAGATTTTGATAATTACAATCGTGTTCATCAAATGTTTTCTAAACTAATGTCACAAGGAGCGCGAAAAGATGAAGCCAACGAAGGTTTCGGTTATAGATATGATGATGAAGTTAAAACACTAGTTAATAATGTTGGTGCTGAGTTAGACTATGAAGTGAATTCTGTTAATTGCCCTGGTTTTAAGAATCAGATGACGGTAGGATTTAAACCATTATGTGGTTTATTTTCACAGTTTAAGTATTTACCGTTAAAATATATGGGTAATTTAACCATTGAGTTAGAGTTAGTAAATAACGATATTGACTGTATTATCAATCCTGATGACAACACAGAAGCAAACGCAATAGGAGACCGTTTTACAAGTGATGTAGCATTACCTGCTGGTAATGCTTCAAATACTTCAAAATTATTCGAAATAAACAACGCTTTTGTATCTACAGATATTTGTTCTTTGGAAAATAATCTTCATAACGAATACAGCAAACATTTGCTCGAATCAAAAGGGCTTCCCATAACGTATACAACTTTTATTACCCAATCACAATCAGTAGCAGGTTATACTGATATTAATGTTCCAGTTGTTCGTTCCGTTTCTAAACTTGTAGCTTCTTTTATCACTTTTTACAGAACGGACGACCCAAGCGTAGGTTATGAATATGCCAATAAGCGCTTCTGTCGGTTTTATCATCCTCATCAGTCTCACGATAGTGCAGTAGAAGGTATTTATGACATTAATAAAGATTTAGAGTTTCAAATTCAATTAGGTTCTAAATTGTATCCAGAATATCCTTGTAATTCTCTAACTCAGTGCTTCTATCATTTAAGAAAAGCCTTAAACCTTCCAGTATTTCATCAACACAGTATTTCCATTGATTTTAAACAATATCGTGATAGACAATTTATTTTTGGCTTCTCTTTTGAAAAAGTGCCGGATAGTAGTTATACAGGAATAAATACTCGCGCAGGTCAGCAAATGTTAATTAGAGTTAAACCAGCAGGGGCAAGTATTCCAGTTGATGATATGCCCGATGAGATGTTTATAACAATGCTTTCAGAACAGATACTTGAAATTAAAGATTTAGGGCTTAAAGTTTACGATTAGATGAGAAACATCTAATCCTAAATCGCTACGCGGTTTACGATTAAAAAAAACATTGTTAAATTAATTATCTAAATTAATTTAATAATGACCTTAACATTAAATAATACTAGCACATTAACGGCAGATAACATCATTGTAGGTGGAACTAATTTAAGTGATTTATACGCTACAATAAATTATGTAAATACAAACAGCGGTGGTATTTCACAAAGCACATTAGACGATAGTCTAGCACCTTTTATATCAAAAGACGTAGCCTACAACAACACATTGACATCGCACATATCTTTAATAGATACTAACGCAACTAACATAGAAACCAACGCCACAGATATATCAATATTGAACACGAAACAGCAACAGAATTTTTTCAACATCAGTTCCCTGACACATTTACTAAACACCGATTACCAAACCACGACACAATTAAATTCCAATTTTGTATCGCCTTCTTCACTATCAACAACATTAGGAAATTATTACACAACAACCGTAGCGGATAGTTTATTTTACAATCAAACTTATGTTAATAACAATATTTATACAAAAACCGAGGTGGATGGATTAATAGCGGGCGCCGGAAGCGGCGGATACACAGATACGCAGATTGATAGCTTTTTATCATTGAAAGAAGACAAATCAACATTTACAGATAACGTTAGCTTCTTTCCTGTTATTGATTTATCAAGACCTTCAATATTGCACCAAGGACTAACATTAAAAAATTCCGTTGTAAACGTTGAACCTTTGGAAGGAGTGTTATTCAGTAACCAATTCGGAGCGGAAGCAGATAGAAACGTGGCGGTGTTTAGAAATCAAACCAATTATATAACTTTACAAGGAAATAAAATAAACTCAAATGCGACGAGCGACGATAGTGTTGTTGATTTAAGTTTAAATCCGTCGGGAAACGTTGATATAACTAATGATTTATCGGTGTCCAACGTAACAGCGAGCGGTATGAATTTATCCAATAATCTTTCTGTCAGTGGCGAAACGTCCTTTCATAACGATCTAAATCTGTTCAATACAGAGGCTAATATTTCCAATGTTTCGGGTTTCACTTTTTACAAAGCGACGACGGACGCGAGTAATGTTTTTTCAATCGCTAACAATAGTGGTAAGTTAAGATTTAGAAGTTTCGGGATTGATGCTTATAATACCAATGATACCTCGCAACAGCTATTTTTGAATATGAACAATTCTAACGCGGTAAGATGTAATAAATTAGGAATAGGAGCAAATGCCGTTACCGATGTTCTTAATGTTAATGGCGGTAATTCTAATTTCAGTTCAACGGTCAGATTTAACGGATCTACCACCTTTAACAATGAAATGTTGATATGGAACAATAGCACAATATACAGAAGAGCCGATGCGAACAATTCATTGAATGTAATATCATCTAATGAGATTAACTTTTCATTGCAAAGCAACAGAGCATTAGACCCTACCATAAGTTCTATTGCTTTACAACTGAATGATAATCCGGTAGGAATTACGATGAACAGACCGACGACAATAAATCAAACATTGACTCTATTGGATGATTTAACGGCACAAGGTAGTTTAAATTTACAGGGCGAGATATTATTTCAGCATTCGTCAGGCATTAAGGAAACTTTAAACGGTAGCGATTACGATTTAGATATAAGAAACGGAGACACTGACAGAGCAATTAATTTTATTATTGGAACTATAGGAAGCACACCAGAACTTCAATTAACAGAAGGAAAAGTAAATTTATTAGGTAATTTGGAAATAACACATACCGATGTAGCAGGTTCACAACGAGTATTAATAAATAATCCCGATACGGATGGATTCATTAGATTAAGCAATAATAATTTATCAAGATTAGACGCAACAAATAACGGCGTTGATGTTTACGGTGACCTTTCCTATACGGGTTCATTAATTCCTTCGTCGGATAAAAGACTAAAGAAAGATATAAAAGAAGTCAATGGCAAAAAAGCAGTAGACTTAGTAAAATATATTAAACCGAAAACATATCATTTTATTGATGATAGACTACAAGGTAAATCGTGTTGTGGATTTATTGCTAATGATTTTATGGAATACAAGAAGATGCCGGACGAATGGCAAAATTTAGTAAAAGAAGGAACGGATGGATATTTGAAGTTTGATTATACAATTACTACACCTATTTTATGGAGTGCTTTACAAGTAACAATAAATGAAGTGGAAAAGTTGAAGAAGGAAGTAAATAAATTGAAAGGAAAAGATAAGGGGAAAAGCGAGAGTGATTAATAATATTTTCTTTTACAATAATATTATTAATCAATAATTAATTTAGCATCAAACCTTTTATAAAACATATCATTAACATCCGGCTTCATAAGATTGATGAATAAGAAACTATACGGTTCTTCCGTGGCTATGTTATAAACTTCAAGTAATAGCTTTTTAGCTTCTGCTAGGTTCTTTGCATCTGCTACCGTTGATTTCTTAATCAAAACGGCGCTTAATTCTTCTACCATTGTTTCAATCTCTTTATAGTTTCTCAAACGGAAGAAGAAAAGCTGTCTTGAATTGACACGTATGATAGGACTTAACGAATTGAATTTTTGAGTAGCTGTTATAATACATATTGCTTTATGTCTTCCACGGACATAAAGTTGATTAAGTAAAGGTGAGTTTCTTGAAAAGCTTTTTGAATCTGCAAAATCGTCCACTATTATCAATATTGAATGCAATTGTTTATGTCCGTTCTTCTTTTGGTATTCAGTTATTTTATGTTGTCTTGATATAACTGCTTCTAGTTCTGATGGATTGTATTCGTCAAAGAAACATTTTTCTTTTTCTGTATCCACCTTCAATTCTGTTTGTATATATCGTTTCACAGGTGTCCAGTTAGGGTCAATTGAAACAGAGGGAGACCAGACATAAACTCTTGCGAAGACGTCTCTGTAAATGTCTAGAATAAGCGACTGTAAGAGAATACCTTTGCCACTTCCTGATGGACCTGTTATAATCATTGAGAACGGTAATTTAGGTGCTACTTCATATTTAGATTGTTTAAAATCGTATTCCTTAACGTTTATCGGTTTGACTATCGGAATATTACTCATTAATAATATTTAGAAATTAATTTCTATTAAATAGTGGGTAAAGGACAGTCCCCGTATTTTGTGCCCCTTGTATTGCCAGTGAAATAATCTTTATAGTTATAAATACTTACTAGCTCACAGAGTAAGATATTATAACAAAAGAATTCAGAATTCGTTTTGGAGAAGAAGAACCCCTATGATATTGTTGATAATTATTTGTAATTATTAATAATATAATGAGTGATACTAGTAAGAATTCTAGTAAGAGAGGATTTCGTATTGATACAAAAGGCATATCTTGCTTTCCGTGCAGATGTAAAAAACAACTTTATCATAAAGAGACTAAAACAACAACGGAAAATAATATAACTACTACGAATACAATAGAAGACAGAAGAAACATAAAATTCGGAAGTAGTAGAAATGTTAGTCCAGATGTAATATTTAAGCCAGAAAGTGCATTACAAAATGGCAGTATTGAAATATGTGATACAGGCTTTGGTTCAAATCGTATTACACCAGAAGAGCTTGATGAAAGAATTGACAAATTGGAAACAACTATTGAAGATGTAAAGAAAGATGTTTATGAATTAAGATTACAAAAGCTAATAATAAGTTTGTAAAATAATATAATATGAAGAAAGAAGATTTTAATATTGATTTTAGTGAAAAGCCTAGAATAACAGGAGAAGAAGGTAAAATATATAAACAATGTAGCGTTTGTAATGGATTTAAGGAATTGTCAGAGTATAGACATAAGAAGAAAAACGGTAGGATGAATAAAGCGTGTAGAAGGTGTTTGGATAGGTCTCGTGAATATTATTTGAGGAATATAATTATGTTACAAAATAGTAACATAGCAGACGAAAATAGTTAACATTAATTATAATAATAATTAATGCTAATTAGGCTAGTGTTTCCAATCACCTATACCGTGCCAGCATTTCACTAATCCACTTTATAACTTCAATATAATCAAAATAGTCTTTTTTTCCGCTAGCGTGATGTTTTATGTATTGATAGAATAGATTTTTTAAAACATCATAGAAAGGCATTCTATCATTTCTATAATGAAAAAACTCATCTTCTAGGTCAGTTTCATCAAAAATAGAATACCCTTTACTAGGACAACCTTCTGAAAACCATTTTTTCTATTTATCAAACCCTTTCAAATAATAAGTGTCATTAACAAACTTTACAAGCATCCCTTTCTTACAGCTTTCCGACTTTCTAATTAATTCTTTCATATAGGTTTTCTTATCTTTCAATATTTTTAGTTTGTTGTATTTGGTGTCTAGATGATTGTAAATAAAATTAAACAGTTTTGCCTCTTTACAATATTCTTTATATTCTTCCTTTTCATATTCTAGCTCACACTTCATCATATCAGAACATATATGACAACTCAGATAAGATACAATATTATTAACAGTTCTAGCGTCAAAAATCAAATTTAAAACTGTTGCCTTTCTAATCCTATGACACTTACAAACATAACAATCCTTATCAAGTTTGAATAAACTCATATTCTCTCTTAATATACTAGGGCTTTTTGTCTTTAAGTCCTTTTATATTATTTTAATGAAAAATGTCGGAAGGAAGACAGACGGAAATAATTAATATTATTTTATAAAGAAAATTTACTATTCTGATTGTTGATGATTAATGTAGTCTTGATGTTTCTTGCTTGTTTCGTGTCTAGTTTTATCTACCTTCCTAAACGTTGAACCACAATCGCAAGTTATGGTTTCCTTTCTTCCTTGAAGTATTCTATCTTTGTTTTGGTGGTAATGCTCGCTACTTTTTTGCTTTATATAATCTCGGTTTTGCTCTGAATAGTTCTTTCTCTTGTTTTCATAATCTTCTTTATTGTCGTGTTTCCATTCACTTATTGTTCTTCCTGCAACGCAACGATTAATACACTCATTGCTTTTGATATGATAGCCCTCTCGTCTTAATAACTCGTCTCTACTGTTGCAAGGGAAGTTTTCAATCAGTTCAATTTTGCAGTTCTCATATCCAAACTCATCAAACAAACGGTTAGCACTTGTAATAGTATTCCATTTCTTAGAATTACGATGATTATATCTATGTCTTGCAAACCTTTGACTTAAACTTTCACAAGTAGAACCGATATAGCATTTATTATATCCTACATCTACGATTTGATAGATTTTACCATTCTGATATTTACTAGTCATATCCCTATATATCTAATACTATCTTTTCTTTAACTCATTCACCAGATAATGTCCAAATGGAAGACTTTTTACACTATCTATATAGTAGCGCTTATTGTCATATGAAGAAAGACTTTGCTTTATCTGGTTTATGGTGTATATTTGGTGGTTCTTGCTTCTTATGGTATTGAAACTAACCTTTTCAGATTGTGTCGTTTCTAATGTCTGCTCGTATTTCTTGAAAGTAAGGGTGGATTTCACTTTGTGTTTTACTATACCCTTTGATTTCTTTTCTTCCTTGTCTTCCTTATAAACCTTGAATGCATATGATTTAGGTTTCAAGCCTATGAAGTGTGTTATTATTTTTCCTTGACATTCGTCCTTCATTTTACCCAAAATTTTCTTATTAGTCGGGTCATAACATTTGTGATTTTTGTCATAATCGCTAAAATCCATATGTTTAGATATGCTTTTGAAATCGTCATATACATCTTCTGTTTGTGTATGTATAACAAAACTGTCTGTATCAGTATATATTAATTTTATGTTGTCCTGATACTTGTTTTTTAGTATGTCATAGTAGAAAGAGTACATATGTAATTTAGATAAGTCCAATATACTCATTCCAACATAAATAGGTTTATTCAGCTTGACTGTTTCTTTTAGCTTTTCAACTCCAACGAGATTTTCATTTATAATGTGTCTGTGCTTGTAAGTAGGATTATTCACGCATTTTTGAAATCTTTCGGGGGTATCAACCAGTTCAAAATTTATATGTTCTCTTACATTTTCCATAGTTTTTCCGTAGCAGGCGTTATTCATTAATTTATACATATCCTTTTCAAAGTCCGATGTGGCTTGTTTTCTCTTGTCTGTGTTGAAGTCAATCCAAGGTTTTAGCCATTGTTTCTGCTTGAACTCTATAACTCTATTAACCTTTTTAAGTTTCAAACCTTGTTTCAAATAGTATCTTAAAATGTTAATGTGAAGAACATAGTTGGATTTGTCATTTACATTCAATATTAATTTCTTGGTCTTTTCATCTTTTGGGTCTACACCTACAACTTCGCCGTTTTTATAGGTTTTTGTGTAAGTTTTTCTGTAAATTTCTTTTTGTGTTTCCGAAAGCATATCAGCAGTAACATTCATAATTTCGGGTGCTAGTGGATAATCAGAATGTTTATCGTGTAAGTCTTTTGGATATTCTAAATCAACATCTAAAATATAGCCAGTGGAAAGGTCGGAATAATTTTTGATGTCGTCTTCGGTAAATTGTCGTTTAATCCACCTTATATCTTTATATGGTAATTTCTGACACATCGCCAGACCGTAAAGATTGTTAGCGTCAAGGTAATTTATGTAAGATGACGGTTTATTTTCATCGTAAAGTTCTTCCATATACTTATTATTGGCTTCGGCTTTTCTGTGAGATACCTGACACATTCCACCACGAAGTCCCTTCTCAACCATTTTATAAATCTCTTCATCATAGATTAGGTCAAGTTTTATTCCAGTTTTTAACAACATAGCATCCCAAGCGAAATTAGGTAAAGTGAAGTAGTGAGCGGGGTCAAGATGATAATCTTCAAGACATTTATTTCTGAAATTTTCAAAGACATCGGTCAATAATAAAACGTCGGTTTGAAGGTAAAGGTCGTGATATTCACCTAAATTTTGTATGTTAAAGTGCTTGTATATCTTCTGTGCCCTTTCATATTCTTCTTGTTTTATATGTTCTTCCGTAAGCTTGCTGTAAAATTCTTCTATTGGAGGTAGTTCTTTTTCGTTGAACTTGTTGAAGTTATCAAAATAGTCATATGGATAAACGCCTTTGTCAGTTAATAAGTCAAGGCATTCGTCTGATTTTATGTATTTGCTGTTTTTACTGTATTTGAAGTTGTCCTGCCAGTTGGTTCTTTTTTCGTTTCCTTCATATTTCGTTAATTTTACTAGCTTGTCTAGTGAAGAAGATAGGAAACTGAAACTATCTTTGAACTGCAACTGTTTAAGTTCAAAAGTTACGAACTTTTCACTGTTCTGTGCTATGACGCTTATTTGGTCTTTCTTTGTGTTTAGCTTTTCCAAGTTAGATATAACGAGATGAGCATCGTAGTTTTTAAGGTTGTGGAATAAAACGGGAATTTTAAAGTATCGGAAAGGAAAATCAAGATTGCATTTTACGTGTGCGGCGCCTCTATATTTTCCTGTAAAGTGGCAGTGGTCGCGAACTTTCTTTTTATTTTTGCTTTCACTGAATTTTTCATTACAAATAAAACATCGGGTAGCTTTTTTAAACTGGGCTTCTTCTTCATCTGTTGGGTTTAACGGTTTAACATCTTTCATCTTATCAAAAACGTCTTTTCTTATTTTATTCATTGTATCACAAAATTTATCCATACAGTCTTCTCCACGATATAAATAAGGTGTCGTTTCGTTCGTTATTGAGTTTACAACGTTTAGCATAAAACCAGAAGGCTTATGATGTTGGTAGACCCCTTTTAATCCTTCTTTTGAATGTGCTGTTAAACATTCAAAATCACCATATATTACATAAGGAGCTTTTAGCTTTTTGTAATGGTATTTGAATTGCATTTTTTCATCTTCTTTTGGCATCTTTGTAGATTTGACTTCATTAGCTAAACAACCTTTCGTGATGTGATTTGTTAAAAGCGTTTCTTGTTGAAAGCCTTTTTGACAATACATACAGTGAAATAACTTTTCTCTATGGTTGTTGGTTTGTGAACTCATAAGTCTTGAATAGTCCTTTATTAAAACATAATGATTAAAAACGTCGTCGTGGTCTATTCGTAAAAGATTTACGTGACAAACTGGCTTTGAAATTTTTGTTATTCTGTCTGGTCGTATTGTTTTCTTTTCTTCGTCTATGATATAAACATTTATTGATATTGTTCTTCCGTTGATTTCTTCAAAATGGTCAATGTCATCATTACAAACTGGATAATTCATATCATCCCATTTTAAGAAATTGTCGCGTGAAACGCGAGGCTCGTTGCTCTCGCCGTCGTTCTCTAAATATTTTTTGTAATGATACATTCGTTGAGGGTGGTCTTTTTTGAATATTTCATAAAACTTACATAAGACACAGTATCTAAAACACATATCATCGTTGTTTTGTATGTTAATACAGGCTTTCTTTCTCATAACCCATTCGGGTAAGTCAAAATATTTTCCTGCTCGTGTAGGGTCGTATTTGTCATAATGTATCGTGATTTTATGAATTTTTTTAATTCTTAATCCTGACCTTTCTATTTGTTTTTCTGCTACTGTTATTTCTATGTCTTTGCCTATATTGTTTAAAGCATTTATTAAGTCTTCTTCATTGAATATATTATATCGTCTAGATTTTATTGAGTGTATTATTTCGTCTTCTGTTTCTATGTCGTCAAAAGCAATTTCAACGAAAGCTATAACTTTCATTGATTTGTATTTTTTCAGGTATTCGTTTAGCTTGTCTTTTTGGTATATGAAATAAGATAAGCCTCTCATATGAGGAAGTTTTATGTTAGATATTGAATAGGTGTTGGCGTAAGATTTTAAAAGCCGATTGTTCGTCTGTGATTGTGGCTTTTTGTTTAATAGCGTATTTCTTTAAAGCATTTCTAGCTAGAATGCCTTTGGATGCTTTTTCAAGGATTTTGAAGCGCCTGTATTGAGGAGTTTTGGAAACCAGTTCTAGTTTTGATTTTAATTTTTTCACTAGTGGCTTTTCTTTGTTATACGGATATTCAACATCATTTATAATAACTTTTTTGTATTCCTTATTACCTTTACGTTTTATGTTTGCTTGTTTATCTGAAAATAAGAATTTTAACACTGAATCGTACTCCCCTGACTCCATTATAATATAAGGTGGCTTTTCTTTAAGTGATTTTGGGCTAGGGTTGGTGTTGGCGGTTAGGATTTCTAGGATTTTGGTTGTAACGTTTTACTCGGAATGACGTCTTAAAATCTTGAACAGAATTTTTATGTTGATTATTATTGTTGTGATTTTTTGTTTAATCATTTTAATATTGTTTGATAATGAAAATGTTCAGTTTTCAACAATTGAGCCACACGAAAAAACTTGAACCAAATGTCTGCGGGGGCATCGGGAACCGAAACTAGGGAGGTTTTAGGGTTTTGACTCTCGCGCGGTTGAGCCATTAGGGTAACAGAGCACACAACCGCAACCAAACCACAACAACCCTGAACAAAACCGAAAAACCCTGAACGAAACCTCAAAACCCTGAACGACCCTGAAAGCGCTAACACTCTGAGGTCATCGCAATGCTTTCCGACTGTTAAACAGTCGGATTCTCCGGAAGCGTCCGCTTCCAGTTCTGAGGTGGTTGTTTGCTTGGCTTAGAGCCAATCCTTTCCCGAAGTTGTGTTTAATTATCCTAAACAACCCTAGGCTATTATACTAAACAACCCTATCCTAAACGACCTTACCCGATTATGCTAAACAACCCTATCCTAAACGACCTCACCCGATTATCCTAACAAACCCTATCCTAAACGACCTTACCCGATTATCCTAACAAGCCCTATCCTAAACCTTAAAAGGGCGAACCTTCAAGAGGTCAATGAAGATAGCGTCGTTGGTGAAAAGGAGCACCTGTCATTCTTGTTTTAGGTGTGCATCTGTGGTCATAAGTTGGCGCTTTAAAATGCCTCAAACGAGCAAGTCAGATTTTGACAGTGCCGCCATTCGCAAGGGTTGTAGTTTGAAGTGAGCTTCGGAAGGCTACTTCGTAGATGCTGTGCATAGCATCCTGTCCCGAGTGTCAGAACGAAAGGGCATATACGTATGTGTGGTCTAGCATATGCGTATGCGAGGTCTAGCATATGCCTATGCGGGGTCCAGCATATGCGTATCGGGGTCTAGCATATGCGATTTTAGCATTTTATATTAGTTTTTAAAGGAAACCTGGAATGCGAAAAACGCATACGGATATGCAGGTGCTCGCATTAGGATATGCTCCAATCGCATCTTGGTATGCTCCAATCGCATCTGTCCTCGGAGTGCTTGTTTCGCTCAACTGTGTAGGTGAGACGCCGTTTAGTCTGCCACTTCCATTGTTGCCTCGCCCTTCAATGCCATCTGAACCTCAATGTCTTTGAGAAGGGTCGCCATCTTGATTGTTCCATCCTTGGTGGTGTAGCGGACGTAGAGGGCACTGAAAACGATGTCTTTGATGTTGCTCATTGCGTACTCCATCTTGGACACCGCCTTGGACATAGCAATGAACTCGGGGGAGAACTCAGCAGCCTTCATCAACTTAAGCTCGCTGTTGGTCCTGTTGGTCTGGATGTAGTCGCGGAACTCCTTCAAAGTAGCAATGTCCAGAGTCTTGAACATCGCATCAACGTTCAGGGTCTTGAGGTCGGACGCCTTCTTTCCCGCTTCAAAGGCATCCGTGAAGATCTTCTTGTCGCCCTCGGTCTCGGCAATGGGGTCGATGTTCTTGATTTTGTGAAAGAGCGTCTTTTTCACGCCCTTCACTCCGCCCTTTCCCTGAATGCGAACCTGCACCACAGAGCCGTCGGTCATCTTCCATCCGAGAAGCGTCTTGCGTGGACGCTCGTGGATGTAGTCATTCTTGAACAGCAACATCACGGAGGAGTTGGACTTCTGAGGCAACTTCATTGCCTTCGTCACCAACTTTCTCAATGCACCTGTTGTCTCTGAAAGGGAGACCTTCACCGATATGCTCTTGCCATCAGGAAGCTGGCAGTTGATGCTCACTTCCTTGTCCTTTGCTTCAGCCTTTTCCTGCTTCTGCTTCTCTTGAAGAGCTTTGCGGTCCTCGTCTCGCTTCTTCTTGTCTGCCTCGCGCTTCTTCTTGTCAATCTGCTTCTTGATGAAGGAAGACTGAGCCATCATCTTTGAAGACTTACTGATAAGGTCTTTCATAAGGTCTCTCGTCTTCTCATCGTCGTCAGCAATGTCGCCCAACTTTGTCAGGAACTCCTCGTCATCCTCAACCTTGTAGCTTGTCGTGGTCGTCGTCGGGGCTGTGCCACCACTTGAACCGTAGCCACCACTGCCACGATCTCCACGGTCTTGGTGTTGCGGTGACTTTCCTTGGTCATCGTCGTCATCATCGTCGTCGTCTTCGTTCGTCTTCTCGCTGTCATCATCTGAGGAAGAGCTAGACTCATCATCGCTGTCTTTCAGGTCGTTTTCGTGAAGTTTGTAGTGGTAGTCCTCGGATGAGATGATGAGCAAACCGAAGGGCTCCTCAATCTCTCTCTTTTCAATGAACTCTGAAAGGGTCATCTCCTTCATTGCTAGACTCCAAGAAGTGGGGCTGTCATCCGAAGTAGCAACCACCACGGCGTCATCAATGTCAAGGGCTGGACCACCATACAAGACAATGATGTCGCTTTGGGTTGAGTCTTGGGTCAAAGTGAGAACCTTCGGCTTGTCAGAACGACCGAGGAAAACATTGACCTTGAACTCGGATGCCATCTTGAAGAAGAGGGCACTGTTACACTTGGCTTTGAATGCTGAAACTTTGGAAGGCTGCGAATGAAGAACAATCAGCTCAATGCTTGCATATGCTTCCAATCAGGAGCTGAAACAAGACATATCAGAACTGTAAGCACCTTTCTGAAAACCTTAAACAAGCAAGGCGGGCCTTCTTATTGATGATGTCGTCGTCGTCATCTTCTCTGGTCTCTGAAAGCGCTGTTGAAAGCTGGAAAGCCTTATGAGCTTTGGTAAGAATAATATTAGGGAGCTTTGGAAAAGTAGGATGGAAAATAGGAGAAATGAATGAGGGGCGATTGTAGGATAATTGGAATGAATGTTAGGGAGTGAGTGTGAAAAATGAATGAGGGTAGAATGAATGATGAAAAAGTGCTGAAATAGGAGGGTAAAAAGGCAATATTGGTCAATAACCCCTAGAATCCCCCTCCGAAAAACGAATAAGGTGATTGTGATGATGAAAACGAAGAAGGCGTGTTAGAATGTGAAATAATAGCGGAGGTGAGCAACGAATGATGTGTATGACCTGAGAATCCCCCTTTTAATAATTTTTTTTTTGGGGGGGGGGGTTCGGGGTCTCGGGTTGATACTCCTTCCTTCCCATCTCTCCGGCTAGGGGGGGGAAAAGCCATGCTGAAAGACCGCGTGGCTAGAGCTTTTGATTTCAAGAACGACAGTAGCCGAAAGGTAGCTAGCCCGTTGGCGGGCTAAGTCCAGAATGGCCTCACCGCCCGACCCAGCGGAGCTAGCGAAAGGCTCCACGGATTTCCGCTATCTTTTGACCCAGAATCGGGTCCCGGATACCTCCCAGGCTACCTTGTTCAAAGCCGGGATAGACACGATAGCGAAGTTTTCGGCGAGTTTCAAGGACGAAGCCGACCTCAAGTCGGTGCTAGCCAAGGACTTCTCGATAGAGCCAGAAAGCTCACTAACAAACAGGGCGCTAGCGGCTGCCTTCGTGGTTGCATGGAGAGCCGCGCAGGCCAGAACCCGCGAGCAGGCGGATAGAGAAGCGGCTAGCGAGGTCCGGGAATGGGCCAAGCCCATCCCCCAAACGGAATACATGGCTATGCGCCAGTCCTTCTCGCAGAAGTTTGGCGAGCCCGAGGATAAGCATATTCCGGCTAAGGAATATATTGAGCGAAAGCTGCACGAGCTAGAGACGGGCGAGTTCAGGGCGGAGCCCCTGAACGAGGTGCTGTCCAGAGACGAGATAGACCCGGATGTGCTAGTTCCCCAGTGGGATAGCAAGGGCACCGCCCTCGTGCTCAAGAAGGCTACCTCGAAAGGGGCGATGCCATCCGGACCGGAGCAGCTACGGCTGCGGCTAACAGTCATGCAAAATGCACTTCTCATGATAGGCCTCCAGCATCCAGGGCGAGCAGAACTCAAGGATATCGACTTCCAGCTCTTTGAGAAATACAAAGACTATCTGCTCGGCGACTTCTGCTATGGGCTACGGTCCAACGAGGCTAGCGGAAGTCTCGCTCCCCCGTGGACCCTGGTGCTATCCTACGAGAACGCTATCCGGAAACAGGCCTACAAGCAGATGGTCCTCAAGGGGATAGCCTTCGCGGACGCGCTAGTCCAGTCCTGGAAGGACGCGGCTACCAAGGAGCGGCACTTCACGACTCCGTTGTCCCTCTGTGCTAAAAGGCCGCAGCCCTGGAACTGGGATAGCACCAACACCCCGCCGGCTAAGCCCAACAAGAAGGGCAAGGGCAGAGGCAAGGGCAAGGACGGCAAGGATAGCAACAAGAAGGCTAAGACCGCTACCTTCCACCGCACCGAGGATGATAAGCCGATTTGTTTTCGGTTTAATTTGAAAGGTGGCTGCAAGAAGGGGGATAAGTGCCACTTCGTGCATGTCTGCACGAAGTGTCGGGGACCGCATTCGGCTATCAACTGCCCCGGCGCGGCTACGCCGTCGACAGCGGCCAACTGACTACCGGTGCCCGAGCCGGCTACTTCGGCTACACCTGAGGCGACACCTCCACACCGGCGGCTACAGGCTCTCTACCTCTTCTCGGGAAGAGAAAGGATAGGTAGCTTCCAAAGCCACCTCCGCCGGCTAGTCTCTTCCTACGGGCTCGACATAGATATCTGTTGTGTGGATCTGGCGAGGAGTCCGCCCATCGACCTGGCTACTTCCAAGGAGAGGGCGAAGTACCTCCACAAAGTTCAATCGGGCCACTACGACATCGTGGCTATTTCTCCCCCTGTGGCGACGTTCTCTAGGGCGAGCTCGGCCAACCGCAAAGGTCCCCGGCCAGTCCGAAGCTTTGACGAGCCCAGAGGATTGGACACTCACGGCCAAGGAGAGAGACCGGGCTATTCTTGGCAACATTTTTGCTGATTTTTCTTTTGAAATAGCTAGTGCTGCGGTTTCCTCGGCTACCTTCTTCGTCCTGGAGCAGCCAGAAGACCTGGGGGCTATGCCGGCTGGCCCCCACAAAGGCCGGCGACCGGCCAGCATGTGGCAATGGGAGGCTCATGCACGGCTAGTTGGCCTCGGGCTACGTTCGGTGGCCCTGCACCTGGATAACTTCGGGGCACCCTCGGCGAAACCGACACGACTGCTACTGAAGACACCTCTGGAAATGCCGGCTACCGTGCACGAGGGCCTCCCCGCTTTCGACAACGATGGCTACTATCTGGGCTTCTTGCCGAAGACGGCTACTTCCTCGACGCCGCACAGCCCCATGCTGGCTAAGGACACGAATGGCGAATGGCCCTCGAACTTCTGCCGCTGGCTAGCACAGTTGGCCCTTGCAACCTGCACGGCTACTGCTCCGACTGCCTCCGGAGAGGGGGTACCGACTGTGCAGGATAAGATGAACTCCAGCGTCCTCGACTGCGTTACAAACCAACCAGAGGGCCCACGGCTACATGGTGGCACCGGGCCCCCCCGCCGATGCCATCAAAACGACGGGATAAAGGAGTTCCACGACGGTGGCGGGCTATGCTCTCCTGGGCGCTGGCCCCGACACTCTCGTGGACATGCCGCGGGCGAGTCCTGGGACTGGCTGAGGGCTAAGATCCGGGAGATGGTAACCAGGCGAGTGGGATCCGAGAACGAGCTGGAGAAGGAGGCCTTCCGAATGGCTATGGGAGTCTGCCTGCAAGCTCGTCCGGGATAGCCAACTACACGAGGAGCTATTGCAACTCCTGCAAGTTTGGATAGAAGGTCAGGACCTCAGCGAGCCAGGCTTACTGGATATTCCGCCTGGGCAGCCCCTTCGCCTACGGCTACTTCGGGCGATCCTCGAGGCGGCAGGCGATCCGGATAGGGACTTCCTCCGTCGGGCCGAGGAGGGACTCCCACTTGGGATATTGGAGGGGCTACCCAGAACACCGCACGTGTTCGAGGAGCAGTCCTCCTGGAGGCTAGACAACGCCCCTTGGGAGCCTGCGCTAGCATGGGTCCCGAATTATTCCTCGGTTAGCGACCACAGGGATTTTGTGAGGGCTAAGTTCGACGAGGACGTCGAGGAAGGCCTCATGGATAGGATGACCCTCGGCGAGTTCAAGGCGAGGTTCGGCGAGGACCGGGCGATCGCCTCCCTGGCCGTGATAGTCGAGGACGAGGAGAAGGACAAGAAGCGGATAATCCACGACGCGACCCACGGCGTCCGGGTGAACCACCGGATACGCTGCCGGGATAAGATCCGGGCGCCGGGGGCTAGAGAAAAGAAGCAGATCCTCCGAGAGCTGATACGCTGTGGCGAGATTGCCTTTTCGGTCGTGGGGGATATCTCGAAGGCCCATCGGAGATACAAACACCAGGCTAGCGAGCACGGCTTCATGGGCTGCCAGATAGACACCGAGGAGACGATCCCCGGGGACCCGGATAGCCAGATCGTCTACGTCAACAAGGTGGGCACGTTCGGACTCTCGCCGGCTAGCTACTGGTGGACCCGGATAGCCGCATGTGGGCTACGGGCAACCCATCATCTGTTGGGCCCCGGCTATCCCATCGACCTCCTTCTATATGCCGATGACCTCGAGGCCCTGGGGATAGGAACGGAGGGGAGGAAGGGTATCCCGTTGAGCTACCTTTTCCTCTCTGTTCTGGGATATCCCTTCAAATGGGCGAAGACTCGAGGTGGCTATAGGGTGGAGTGGCTGGGAATGGAGACGGAGTACTCCTCCTACAGGCTAGGGATGTCCAAGAAGCGGGCGTCCTGGCTATCGACCTGGCTAAACGACAAGGTGACCCTCGGCAAAGTCACGGCCAAGGAGATGCAGCAGGGGCTAGGTCGGCTAGGCTTCGCTGCGATAGCCTTAGACTGGCAGAGGCCCTTCTTGGGGCCGCTCCACGCGTGGAGCGCAGCCATTCAAGGGAAGTCCGGCTACCTCATCATCCCGACGATGCTCCGGGTGCTGATGCGGTGGCTAGCCGACAAGCTTGACCAGGGAGAGAGGCTACAACGTCCCGTGACCCTCTACGCCGGGCTACCTCCACTGAGCTTTTTCACGGATGCTAAAGCTGAGTCCGATAGGGCCTGGATAGGTGGCTTCCTGGAGATTTCCGGAGGGAAGCCGGGTCCCTGGTTTTCCTTAGAAGTGGATAGGGCCTGGGCTCCGTGGGCCTTTGCCAAAGGCGACCCCAAGAAAGTGATAGCTGCGCTAGAACTGCTAGCGACCCTCGTGGGGATACGTCTCTGGGTCCCCGAGGGCGAGGATAGGAAGACCTCGCGAGTGGCCATCCGCGGCTATACGGATAACAAGTCCAATGAGGCACTTGTGAAGAAGGCTATGACGACCAAGTATCCCTCCATGCTAGTTTTAATGGAGATAGCAGAAGAGCTATCCCAGAAAAACTGTGAGCTACAGCTCCAGTGGATACGGAGAGACATCAACCAGCTAGCGGATGACCTCACGAACGAGGAGTTCAAGGAATTCGATCCCTCTCAGAGGATAGATCTGAAAGGAGAGGAATTCCAGTGGCGTGTTCTGGGCCGGCTACTCGCGCATGCAGATAGCTTCTACCAGGAGCTAGGCACGCGAAAGCGAGGGACCCCGGATAGGGTGTCCAAGTTTAGCCGTAAGGCCAGAAAGCTAGATCCCTGGTAGCCTGAGTGGCGATGCGTGGGGATAGATAGCCGAAGGCTATCAGTTATCTCCAGGCAACCTGGGATAGTTGCCACTCCAGACAAAAGAACGTCCGTGCTAGCTGTGCTGCTTGTCCGTCTGGTCGTCGCTCGGCTAGCTCGCTAGCTATCTACTTTCGCACTACTATCGTCCTGGTGGAGATCCGGGGATGGTGGTGGGATATAGGAGCTAGTGCACGTACCTCGTGACGAGGAACGAGTTACGACTATGTGTGCTAGCTTACCTATTACTACTCGAAACTATCGAAGGTAGCTTCGCTAGAAACGAAGTTTCGTTCGCTATCGTCGCACGCAGGAGAGTTGCCTCTGACATGCGAAGACAGGATAGCTGTGACTTGGAATGGCTACGACGGTGTGTGACCGTGGCCATTCTGGATAAAGTCCCCCATCAGGGGGGGTAATTTTGAAGTACCCACCCTGCCCACCCTGGGGATAGAACGTCCGTGCTAGCTGTGCTGCTTGTCCGTCTGGTCGTCGCTCGGCTAGCTCGCTAGCTATCTACTTTCGCACTACTATCGTCCTGGTGGAGATCCGGGGATGGTGGTGGGATATAGGAGCTAGTGCACAAATTGATTGACAGGAAACGTTTCTCAACTTTCCAGCGTTCTACTGCAGGCTGCGACGCCTGTTGAATGCCATGAGGCTTTTTGGGGGTCGAAGAGAGGGCAATGCTGCAGTGAGAATCGGAATGAGGCTTTGACCTTCACGCAACCAAACACAGTTGGAATCAACCCAATGCTGCGGCCCTTCTCACTTCTCTAATGCACGCTGGCCGGACCACTTGGTCAGAGCAGTTTCTTGATATGACACAAGTTTATCATTCACCGGCTAAGCCCATGAACACCAGAAATGTCGAGGTCTAGCGCAGTAAGAGATCCATGACGCGCAGGCGTACAAAGGTTTGGTGTGCAACAACGAGTTAAATTCCTCCAAGGCCTGGAGAGACAAGTCATGCGCATTTTGGACAAATCAATACACCGGCTTGGACTGGGCATCTTTGATTGCCTCTATGATACGCAAGCCTGTAAAGAGCTTTGCCTTGTCAGCTTCCGACCTTGAGCTCTTGCTGCTTGCGTCCGTCAGGCTTTGACAAGGGCAGCACAGTCCCACCAACACAAGCTCATACTCATAGCCAGCCGCGCCAAAAGCTTGCTCGAGCAAGGTGCGAGTCACGTGATTGGCCGGGCCCAATTCAAGGATTCCGGGCCAACGTTTGCGCAAGAGCTTTCTGCCATGCGCATCATCCAATGCTGCGGCAACACGTGGACTGGAAGCTGGGTCAACGCAACAATAAGTGCACCTACGTTGTCAAGCAAGGAAACGACAAACACATTTGGGGCCATGACCGGTGGCCTTGGACCGTGCTGCATGGAACCGAAGGATCGGAAACAATGTACAGGATCGCATTTAGCCGTCTGCAGCGTCTCATGGCCGGCTTGAGTTAATCCTGCACCTCTACAATGACCTCCCCCTTTCATGGAAGCATCACTCGCCGTGACCATGTCGGAAACGGGCACACGGAGGTCAGCAAATGCTAACGGCAGCAAGGAGAGTGCAATTATGAGCTCGTTCGCGTCGCATTGGCGGAGCGAGAGGAAACGCCGCATGCTTCCATGTTGCCACACGCAACTCAGGTTCAGATTCAGCACCCCCAGAAGCGGCCTTCTGAACTCAACACCCGAACCAGACGGCCTAAAAGCATGAACCAGATGCGACTGCCCAGGAGCGGTCGTCCCAGCACATACCGACTGAAGCCCAGCAACTCAAGTATCTTGGAGATGCTTACACTGACGCGGCCGACAAAACCATCAACGGAGCCGCCCATGCGATCCACTGAGGTAGCTCTTTGTACCGTTTTGTCACATGACGTTTGGACTCCAGCATGATCGTTTGCCTTACGCTGCTGCACTTGGAAATCAGCGGGAGTTCCTAAAGCAGGGGCGCTTTGCTTGTCAAAAACCTCCACGGCGTCGAAATCATCAAGGTAGAACTGGAACCAAGATTGTGCTTCAAATGGCCAGAGCCGGTCACGCCTCCACTCAAACTCAACGGGAAGTCCAGCCCTGCAGCTGGGGTTCAAACCCAGTTGGCGGTGAAGGTGCTGGAGCAAGGGTACGGCGTTGACCCAACCACTGGTATGACTACCGAACAAACATGCGTTGCTCCGTCACCCTCGAGACCTAGCAAGCAACGAGGAACCGGCCAAAGGAAGGTCATGTACTTGCCCCAGCCGTGGGGCAGCTGCCAAGCGTAGAAGGCCCCCTTCTGGTCTTGAAGACCAAAGAAGCACCTCCCCATTATGCAGAATGATGTTGGCCCACGTCGGCGCACCTGCCAACGTGCCTACCTCTTCACGGAGAAGCCTCTGAAAAGCATTTAATTTCCCGGTACCATATTCATTATGAAACGGGCCACCCTGCAAAAGCCGGGATCGGGCTGGCCTTTCTTAAGGGCTGCAAACGCGCCATTTAACACTGGCTTGCCTCCAACGTGCAAGATTTCCTTGGCGTCAATAGCCCTGAGCACACCCAGCTTATGCATATATTGGGCCACTCCGCGTAAGTGCACTGAATGCGTGCTTTGGGAATTGACCGGGGCCAGGATTCACGCGGGAGTAGAGCAGCACGAGGGTTCAACAACCAGTCTTTGACAACCCCCGTTGCAAAATCCGCTGCGATCAAAACACCAGCCACTCCTTGCTTGGGCAAACCCGGCTTAAGCTCTCCCAGGAGGAGCGGTAGTGCCACGGACACCTCCTCATTGTCGTAGCCTAAATCGCCGGGGTGTTACAAGCTCACCGAGATCTGGCAGAACGACTTGCTCAACAGGCGAGGAACAGAAGTACTCAATGGCATCCCGAATTCCGCTTAACGCCTTTGTCTGAGCTGCTGTGGCTGCTCCATATGTTGTCATGCGACTGATCTGCCAGCCCGAAAATTCACCGCTTAGAGGGAAGCAAACAAGCCACTCCCAGGCCTCACAGCAGATTCTGGTCGCTCGAGCTTTCTTTTGCTGCCGTTGCTTAGGCCCCTTCAACCACAACCCTGCTGCATGCCACAATGATGACACTGCCGTTTGGTTTCGAAGTTGACGCTGCCAGCCACTCAGCTTGTTCAGGACTGGCAAGGGTAGAGCGGTAGAGGTAGCAAATCACGACACCTCTCCTGTACCTCTGATGGCACAGCAACAAGAGATATGCACTTACGGGCAATGTCGCCCACACGTTTAGGGCAAGACCTGGGGGCAGGTTGAAGGCTCACGGCTTTTGCCGACGGCCTCTCCCCACTGATACAACTGTCCATATTTAAACGGCACTGGCGAGGGCTCCTCGCCGGGAAGCCGCTCAACCAATTTTTTAGCCTCACGCCCTTGCATGGCTCCACCCCACACACTCAGCCAACGGCTGTCAACTGAGCTGTGGCAATGGATACCATGCTCGGACTCCGGCTGATGGGTGTAGGAAGCTAGAGGTCGTCTGGGTCCACCCAAGGTGGATTGCTCGACCCCTTGCCCGATGACGGAGCCTGCCGCTGCTCCCGGAACATTCTCGTCTTCCACTCTCATCAGGCCCATCCTTGCGAGGAACCGCCTTCTTCCAAGCACTCATGTGGCCTCCCGTCTCCGGGTGAGAGGGCAGCGCCAGGCGACCCTTTGGTTTGGCAGCTGGTGGGCTTTTGCTCCTGGCCCGCTTCCCTGTCCCATCGTCCGTCTTTGTACCCGGACTGAATGTTACCTGCCTGTGTGGTTCTTCGGAGTGCGGGAGATCCCTGAGACGACGGGGCAAAGGAGGAGGTCTGATACGAGGAAATTTGATCTGATCCTGGGCTTCCTTGTTCTCTATGTTGGCAGATGTCGGAGCCTTTGACCCTTTGAGAGCTGGGTCGCGATAAGGAGGGTTCGGGTCCTGACCTTTTCGCGGAGTCCCCAGCGCGACTTGCACAAAGTTTCATCCAGTTTGGCCGCTTTCGCACCCATTCCTCCTCTTCAGCCGTGGTGCCGTGGTGAATCGGATCAATGGGGATTAGTTCGAGTTACTTGGCTGCAGTCCAGGAAGCATCCCTGGTGGCCATCAACTTGGCTTTGAAACGCTGCATCAGGAAATCACCCAACGTAGCTGTTTCACCCCTGACTAACTGATCCAGCATCTCAGCGAGCGATCTCACTTCCCGATAATCCTCCTCAGACAGTGTGTTTCCGGGGTAGGAAGGGGCAACGATTGCGAGGAGGTATCGCACTGCTAACGGCCGCAGGGAGTCATCGGACTCATCAGCATAAGCCTGACCCAAATGCTCAGAGAAGTTTTGCATGCCAGCGACCAACAGCTTATCTGGCTCGTGCTTTGCCAGTGTCCGAAGCTTCTGCCGTTTGCTGCGCAAACCGATGAACACGTTGCTGCTGTCTGCTGCGTCGCTATCATCATCATCGTCATCCTCATCCTCATGCCCCGAGTCGTCCTCATCCTTCTTGAGGTCCTGGACTTCTTTGCTGGTGGGTTTTTGGCAGCTGCGGAAGTTGCCTTGGCGGCCAACGCCGCAGCTGGCTGTTGGCTACGCTTCTTTTCCGACGGCGAACTCTTGTCACCAAGCTGTTTATGCAGCTTCTTTAATTAGACCTTGTGAAAGGAGTGCAGATTTGCTGCCTGTTGGCTCAGCTATCCAAAAATTCATCGAGTGCTGAAACAGCTTTCTCGGCAACCCTGCGTGACTTAGTTTTGGCGGCACGGCGGGCACGACGATTCGAAGCCGGGCGCTAAGTCTCGAGCGGGGGTTCAGAACAGACTGAACCAGCATCCGACTCCTCGGACCGACGACCGGGAACAACTGATGACGAACAAGCATGCGATCCAATAGGATTCACCTCAAGCAACGGCAAGTGTCGGTACCCCCACTCACGGAGCAAATGCTTGACAGATGTAGCTGGGATCCACTGCCACTCGTCGATATGAATGACAAAGCTTCCTCGTGCGACCGCAGGGCAATCCCTAGCCTTGCACAAACACAGGTGATGTAAACTACCGGCCGGCAAGAATCTGGTTCACCTTCGTGCTCCACATAATGCTTGTAGTAACTGTCAGAAGCACCCAAATAAGTGCCTTGAATGAACCCGCCTCTGGCATCGACCAGATACCTTTTTTGTCACTTGTAAGATGGCCTCGCCTTGCGAGTGCCAACGATCATGCAGACGTTTGATGGGGAGATACGACAGCCCTGTCTGACTAATAACAACATTCAGTGCGGCCCTATCTTCGTTTGATCCTTTAAATCACGTATCGATCCTTGACTCCATAAGGAGATCAGGCACAATCCGCAATCAGATTCCTTTGCAACACTAGTGGGACTACACGATCTACACAAGTCCCTGGCCTCCACAGCGAGGCAGATCCACAATGCCTTCGGTAGCGCTCACCTGTCAGAGTCGAGATCCTAGCGTTGAGTCTTTCTTGCAAAGCACAGCAGTACGAAGCTTGCCAAAAGTGTTGTCACGATGATGATCACTGCAAGTATTCACTTTGTGCTCAACACTGGTTCTCTTCTCCTTACAAAAAACACTGGCTCGACCGCTGTCTGAGAGATCTATCGGCACCGAAAGTTGCCCCCTCAGGGAGTCCCACCACTGCTTTGGGTCCCCGGGCTTTGTCAAGACGTCTCCGAATTGGAGACCACTGGGGACCCATCCGATAGGAAGCTTGCTTCCCCATTGCTCCTTCTTGAGGCTTCGTCTCAAGGCTGCTAAGTCTATGGCTAGCCTACGGTCCGTCGGCACTCTCGGAATGCCTTGTTTGTGGAGGAGGTCATATAATGACCTGCAGTCACTCAGGCAAAGAAGTGGGGCAACCGACGACTCTACCTTCACGAGCTCGCCCTCAATCAGCGTCTCGATGAACGATCTCATGTATTGGGCTCCTTCCAACCCTTCGACAAAGGCTTCCGTCTCTGCTCCGAAGGTGGACCTGCAGATTCTCTGGCCGGCCCTTGATCTCCAGTCGGCAATGGAGAAGTTGCCAGCCCCGCCCTTCACGCTGTCGAGGTCGGCGAAGAGTACCAGTGTACCAATGTGTGAAGCGACCTTGGAGTTCTGCCGCTTCGCCTTCCGCTCTTTTCGGGATCCGAAAGGACCCTCTCGCGTGAGCCCGGCCTCCATGTCCTCTTCCGTCAGCCGGAAGTACTCTTCCTCGCACTCATCATCGAGGGCGTTGGCCCACGCAGCATCATGGTACACCACCACGCCAAAAGTAGCAGGTAGAGGACGGTAGCGAAGGCCCTCTTCCTTGTAGGCTAAGGCCCTGGTGGAGATCTGGTTGGTGAACTTCAGGTCGCCAATCGTCGGTCGTCGTTGGAGTTGTTGAGCTAGGCTCACCGAACAGATGAGATCTGGTCTCGTTTGCGAAGCCAGCCACGACAATTCTCCAATGAGTGACTGGTTGTCCGCGATCTGTTCTGGGCTTGCTAGGTCCTCCTCGTCGAGCCCCTTTGGGATGTCCACAAGGATCAACCTGGTGCCGGCATACTTGCGCTGCGTGACCAAGACCTCATCTTGCCCACATATGATTATGATCTCGGTGCCCACGTAGTCGAGGTGGTCCTCCTCCCACTTGTCAATGGGAAAAGTCTTGGATGAGCTTGTTCACCACTCTTCCCGCTACCACCAGGAGGTCGTCAACATGGCTGCCAACGTAGCCGAGTGGTTTGCCAATGAACTTCCCATTTTCGCGACGCCTCAGCATAAATATGCATGGGTCCAAAGGGCACTGCTCGAACGCGTAGGTGTTCTCGAGTGATGAATCTCGGCACCCAGCATCCCATGTTGCAGGTCCTTCCACTTCCACCACTCGTGGGGCGATGTAGCCAGTCCGAAGATATTCTTCTTAATCTTCACAAGCTGTCCGGGCAAAAGTCTAGGGAAGCCGGTGGCCGGTTGGTGGAGGTAAAGGTCCTCCCCTCGTGAGGTAGCCCCCCGTGATAACAGAATGTTCAATTTTCCCTCATGCCCGATTTAGCGCCAGTTTCACTGCGTATCTCCGTAGGTCAAACGTAGGCTCAAGACAGCCTGACAGCAGAGCGAGTAGTGAGAAAAGAATCCGAAGCTCGCGCCGTGCTGTAAGAAGGATACTGGTTTAAGGGTTTAAACTTTCATGGTAGCGGAGCTGTTGGCAAAGGCCAGCAGCTGATCAAGCAAAGATCCAGGGAAGCCAGCCACGAGCTGGAAAAGGTGAAAAGTGCTGAACAGGAAGTTACGGTTTACCAAAAGCATCCTGTCGGAGAACAGCGAGGAGTTACGGCTAAGCTTATGACCCACTTACGGCCTCAGAGGGGGTGTTCGCAAAATCGATTATTTTGCAGCAAAGTTGCAGCTTTATTGCAGATTGTTTTTGCAGATTTATTTTTCTTTCTTTTGTGGTTTGCAGATTTGTTGCAGCTTTTTTGCAGCTTTTTTTGCAATTTTTTGTCTTTATTTAGGGGCTGCGCCCAGGTGCGGGCAGCGCGAGCTGTTGTCAGAAACCCGCCGTATATAGATAAGTGCAACGTAGGCCCGAAGTGCGCAACTTGTGGGTGATCGTAGGCTCTCAGCCCCCGTCGGCCCTGCATGTAGCCCGCACCCCCCGTCCGCCGGACCCCGCTGATGCTCATGATGCGCGCCCTTTGGCGGCTTCCGCAACCCACTCCAAAACTTGGGAGTTATGACTTCGCGCCCACGTCGCGCCGCCGGCGCCGGTTGCGGGCGCCCGAGGGCTCATGATGCTCGCCGGCTCGCCTCCTGGGGTCGTCCACGGCGGCCCCGAAACCCGCCACACCGCGGGGAATGGCTGCAAAACGCGTGCGCGTTCCGAGACGCCTTCGGGCCAGGCCCCGCGCGGCCCGAGGGAGAAACGAGGGTCCGATGATGCGGGGTCCGGGGCGGGTCGGCGGCACTGTCGGTCGTGGCTTCTGCTTCGCAGACGAAGCTCATTCGTCTGAGCCATAGCTCAGTCCATACAGGGCAGCGAAGCGCTGCCCGATTTAATGGCTGCCGCCAGTGCCGCCGACCCCTGAAAAAGGTGGCGTGTCAGGGGCGTGGCGTAGTTCTAGTATCGTTGAGGGCACGGGCCGTCATGGGCGAGTCGCCTCTAGCAGGTCCGCGGGTTTGGAACCCCGCTGCTAGAGGTGGCGAGCCTAACTCGGCCTGTGCCAGGGTTTGGTTTAGGGTTGGAACTCAAAAGTTCATGGGCGAGAGGGACTCACAAAGTCTAAGCCGATGCACCGTGAAACCCAAATCCTAAACCCCAAACCTTGCCACGACCACTACCACCACCGAGTGAGACCGAGTAGGGCCGGATGGAGCCGAGTGGGGCCGAGTGGTGCCGGGAAGGGGTGGCGCAACTGAGGACGGCCTATGGTGCCGAGGAGTGCCAAGTAGGATCGAGTGGGGCCGGGTGGCAGAAATTGGGGTGCCTTTAAATTATTCCACTACAACTGAAATACCACTAAAATAGAAAGGGTGGGGCAACTGAGGACGGCCTCTGGTGTCGAGGAGTGCCGAGTACGACCGAGTCATCAAGCTTGATGTCTGGCAAAGAGGTCCAAGGCTTTGTAGTCACGGCCAAGCCAGGTTTACCAGCAGCTGCAACACGTAGCTTCCTGGACTGCGTCTGCCACTTCTTCTCAAACGGCATCTCCTCCGCACGAAAGGATATGCCCCTAAGCTGACACTCGAGTCTATTAAGACTATAGTGACTAGAGTCTAAAGCAACTAAAACAGCCATAAGCAAAGGCCTTCTTCCAAATGCCAACCTTGCAGCCAACTAAGTTTGTTACTCTTCTGTGGTACTGATAAGTATTTCGGTGCATTGGGGATTGCTTAAGGCTTCAGGAGCTGTGGAGCCAGAAAGCATTAATCATTAGTGTAATCAGTGTAATCCAGGCCAGGGTGTTGGGCGGTTTCCGATCAGCACAATAGCTGCAATCCTGGATACCACTGACCCCCAATCTGCAAAAAAGCTGCAACCCTGGCTTACCCACCGCCAAAAGCTGCAAAAGAAGCTGCAAAAAAGCTGCAAAAAAGCTGCAAAAAAACAGCAAAAAAGCTGCAAAAAAGCTGCAAATGCTTCGAGGATTTTGCAGATTTGGCCTCCCCGGGCTGGGGGCTGGGCTGGGGGGCCTGGGGCTGGGGCTGGGTTGCGGCTGGGCTGGGGGGGTGGGCTGGGGCTGGGCTGGAGGGTCGGCTGGGGTCGGGTGGGGTCGGTCGGGTCTTGGCCTGGGCTGGGCTGGGCTGGGTTAGGCCTCTGACCAGTCGGCCCCGACCAGATGATGCTCGCACAGGTGCTGCTATTCAACATACTCAAGCCCAAAAACAAAAACTATCAAAACCACAGAAGTAAAGAAACACAGCCCCCTTCGCAACAACAACAACAACAACAAGCATAACGGCCGTGAGGTCGTCCCAAAAGCAAACAATTAAGAACGAACTGTTCTAGATTATACCCTAGCCGGGTCTAATCTGTGATCAACAGCCACTATCAAGATCGTCCAGCCATTGCTTGTGACATCGCATGGAGGCATTTTTGCAGCATGACTTGCAACTGTTCTTAATCTTAAACAGCTCCTTGTAGGATATGTGGTACATCGAACCTTTCCATCGATCTATGTATCTATACTATACTGTATATACTGCCGTTTGGGGCCAGGTGCTCATGATGCTGGACAGAACCGAAACGAGAGATTGGTGGCATGGAGTGCGTTGGGTGCTGGACGCTTTTTTTCTTTTGCAAGCAAACAAACGAAGAACAAAAACCAGGAAGGGGAAAAAAGATCGAAACTTAGGGGTTGGTGACGTGCGTGAGCTTGGGTTGCCCTGAATTGCTCCTTCCAACCTCACCGCTCAAGGCGTAAGGCTTAAGGCTGAGGGCTTAGGGTTGGAGGGGTTTCTGAGGGTTGGTGGGGAGGCCGCAAGGTGCAGTGGATTGGTAGAATTGAGCATCGACGTTGCAGTATTCTTGTCCAATATTCTTGGCATCAGATCAAGGCGGGAAGGCTTTTAAGGCTCAAAGCCCAAAATCGCAAAACTCAACCCAGAAAGTCAAGCTCCAAACCTTGCAGCCCAACTTGCAATTAGTCATAGGTCATACAGGGTATAACCCCATTTTTGATGAGACAGAGCCAGAAGCATGTCGCACAAGATGTACAGACATTTTAAGATGTTGTAATATTTTCTTGTTTTTGTTTTGCAATTTTGCTGCATTTTTGCTGCAACTTTTCTGCAACTTTTCTGCAAAACCAATCTGCAAAAGAGCTGCATGACAGCTGCAAAGAAATTGATTCCAGGATTTCCAGGCTCTGGCCGGCTAAGTGGGTCATAAGGCTAAGCCAAGAGCACCTTGCAAAGTCGGAGAAAAGTGTGGAAGTGAAGACCTTGGGCCAGATATACAAGGACCTGCCAAAGTGTTGAAAAGATGCAAGAGCAACAACAAGCTCAACAGCCACAGCCCCAGCCGAACCCCCAGCAGGTGAGGTTGGAACAGCTGATGACTACACTGGGTCAAGCTACAGAAGCTATGGCAAGAGTTGCGCAAGGAACAGCAATGCAGCAACAGCAATTGACAACAGCAATGGATGCACTGGCGAAAGCCCAAGCATCAACGAAGGCAGCCCCTACGGGAGGCCAGCCAGCCTCAGTAAGTTTTGATACTGGAGGTAAGATCCTCAAGCCACCGGAATCGTTTAATCCAGCTACGATTGAAGAGGAAGTGTCACAATGGAGTGACTGGTCATTTACGTTCAAGAACTTCTTAGCGTTCATGGACCAAGAATTCCTTAAGGACCTGAAGTCGGCAGAAGAACAAGGAGCCGCGATATCAATGGAGGTGACAAATGCATTCTTCAACAATGATCAAGGAAGAGTGAACAGAGGAACGAAGCTTTACTCAGTGTTAAGCAGTTACTTGAGAAACAGACCTCTGAAAGTGCTGAGAAGCGTGAGCGGGATGAATGGATTTGAAGTGTGGAGAAAGTTGACGGCTGAATTAGAGCCGACATCTCGTTCAAGGAGTCTAGCAATGGCTCAGGCATTGGTTGGATTCCCAGCCATGAGCAAAGGAGCATCGTTGATGGACTACGTCCTGACATACGAGAAGCTCACAGCAGAGTACGAAAAGCTCTCAGGCCAGAAGTATGATGAAAACTTGAAGATCGGTACACTGCTGAAAGGAATACCGCAGCACCTCAAGCAGCATGTGATGGTTGATATCACTGATAAGACCACGTACGAAGAGTTAAGAGCAAAGCTGCTACAATATGAAAGAAGCAATCAGACATGGTCAGCTGAAAACATCTTAGGATCATTGAGTGTTCCAGACCCAACGTCACACTCAAGCAACAAGACTTACCAAGGACCAATTCCGATGGAACTCGATAGATTGCATATGAGGAAAGGTAAAGGAGATGGAAAAGGAAAAGGTGACAAAGGAGGAAAAGGAAGCCCTTATGGAAAAGGAAAAGACAAAGGAAAGGGCAGAGGATACGGAAAAGGAAAAGGTGGTAGAGGAAGATCAAAAGGAAAAGGAAGGAAGCCTCACCTTTCCCCTAAGCCGGTTAGAGCCCCAGGTAGCGGTAGCTCGGCAGCCGGCCTGCATAAGTTCTTCCGCGCACGGGATGGGGCCTCCCGTTAAGGGAGGCAAGGGCCCAGGAGGGTCCAAAGGAGGCGGCGGAGGAAAAGGCAAAGGAGGAGCCAGCAGCGGCAAAGGAAAGCATGCCAAAGAGGGAAGCCGAGCCCCTCGTGAGGGAAGCCAAGCCCCTCGAGACCAAGCCCAGGGCCGGGGAAGGCAGTCCACTGGGCAGTGGATCTCCCCAATAGCGCTCTCCCGGGAGCAAGCGGCCCAATACCAGGCGTTTGTTCGGTCTCGCAAGGCCGCCAACCCGAACGCCACGCGGGTTTCGCGGTCCAGCTAATCACAAAACATGCGCCCACGGGAGCCCGCCGGATCCCAAGAAGCGGCGGCACCGGAGCAGCCTGCCACAGCAGCTGCTTCCAGCGGGCGCACTCCCCCGCCACCTCCGCCACGGCGGGAGGCCAAGGCAGGCACCAGCGCGACGGCCGCGCCCTCGAACCAAGTGCCAGTGCCGAAAAAGTGCCCACTGCCGCACCCGGGCACCACTCAACCGCTGCCGGCGGATGAGCCCATCGCCGCCGCAGGCGAGGTAGCGAAGGCCATGGGGGCATGGAGGAAGAGACGGACGCCTGGGTTCGCAGGACGGTGCGCCGCACAACGGCCTGCAAAAGCCTGGCAGCACCTGGGCGCGTACCGCTCTCGGAGGCTCCGGTCACCGCGGAGGCCGGGGAGTTGGAGGAGGAGCATGCAGATGATGCCATGGGTACGCCCGGCACACCTCACTGAGGTAGAGGAGGAGGAGGAAGGGCCGGAGCAGGAGGAAGGAGCTGCCCCTCCACCAACCCGGGGGGCGGTGCAATACCCCTCAGTTCCGACCCGGCCAGCACAGAGGCAAACCGGCAGTACCTTCCCCTCACACTCCCCCTCTCAGGAGGGACGCTGCCTGAGCAGCCGCAGCAGCAGCCGTCTGAGCACCCAGCTCAGCCCAGCACCCCTCCCAGAGGATCCCTGCCACCAGAGCTCCCGGCTCAGAGCACGGAGCGGGCCCCACCCCCAGAGCCAGCTGGCTCAGTGGGTTCGGAGGGGGAGGCGGCTGGAAACACCAGTCAAATCCCGGCAGGGGACTCAAACTCCTTTCTGGAGGCAGAGGCCGAGAGCTATGGGATGTTTCGACTCGCTCAGGACGTGCTTCACTCCTGGCATGAGGACGTGCTTCACTCCTCGATGTGCTGCCCTGTCAGTTTTGCCGTAGAGCCGTAGCTCAGGGCGGGGACGTGTTCACACTCCCCAGGACGTGCTTGCACTCCTTTGCACATCTGGGATGAGCATCTCTCCCGTAGGCTGTAGCCTCTTCCGCCCACGGGCGATGCCCTCCAAAGGAGGATGACCGTGCAATGCACGGTTAATTCGGTGCACGACGAAGGCCCACGGGCCGCGGACGCTCAGCCGCCTCCCGACAAAAGGAAAAGGAAGAGGTTTTGGAAAAGGAAAAGGATATGGAAAGAAAGGAGGAAAAAGCATCAGGCAGGCCGAAGGGAAAGGCTACGAGAGTGACAAAGGAAAAGGAAAAGGTGGACAAAACGGACCTGTATGTTTCAACTGTGGTAAGACCGGACATTACTCTTCGGAGTGTTGGTTACCACCGAAAGGAAAAGGAAAGAAAGGAAAAGTTCGCAACGTCCAAGAGACAGGCGAGGAAGAATGGTATGAAGAGCAACCAAGTTCTTCTACACAGGCACAAGCAAAGCCACCACAAGGAGCAAAAGGAAACGAGCAAGTGCGTAGGTTGGTTACAACGCCTATGCCAGTGATTGAAGAAGTGTTCGACGATGATGAAGAGTACGTCGATCTTGTAGGCATGTTCGAAGAAATGGTGATGGACTATGCTGCAAGAGCAGTGAGAATTGACCATAGCACAATGTGGTCAAGCATGGCCGATGAAAATGATGAAGAAGACTATGAGAATGATGAACTTCACAAGTGGTATGAAGATCTGCAAGTGGACAAGCAGAATGCCAAGCAGGAAAGAGAAAGAGAAATACTTTTCGGAAGTGTTCAAGATGAAAGACCAGAAGTGCATCTGGTAAGAGCTGTTAGCTCAAGCTACTCAGAACTAGTTGAAGTTGTTTTAGACAGTGGAGCGGATTGCCATGTACTTCCGCTATGCTACTACAGTGAAGACTTAGGAACAGTTGAGTTCCCAGCTTTGAGAATGGTTATTCAAGATGCTCAAGGCAACAGGATAAGAACCACTGAAACAAGAGCGAACATCACATTCGAATTTCAAAGGACAGATGGAAGAGTGATAAAGGTAAGAGATTCAGCTGTGTTCGGAGATGTAACACAACCACTATTTGCAGTAGGCAAGTTGTGGAAAGTTGGATGGGGACTTGATCCTCTAGACCAGTTCAATGCTTACCTGAAGAAAGGTTCAGCAAGAGTGCCAGTGAGGTTTGCAAGAAACTCAACAGTGACTGACCTCAAGATCTACAGAGCACAAGTGAAGGTTGAAAGTGATGAACCACAAGTGAGAAAGCTGACGTTGATCAAGCAGATGGAAGATGATTTCGAGAAGATGAAGTATCATCAAGGATGGTTTTTCATGTCAGATGGGAAGCCAGCAAGGATCGATTATGACAAGTATGTGACCTATGACCCCACATATGATGATGTGAAAGCGTTCAAGTTCAGAACTACTTTGGTATCGAGGTACGATGGTGACAACATCGTATGGAGCGAACTGGAGTTTGTGGAGTGCGCTGAGAAGTGGGAAGACCGAGAAGAGATTGCGATAGACGCAGTTGAAGAGAACTCGGTGATCATCACGATCTTGGAGAGAAAGTCTCTAGGACTTGAAGAGTATGGTGATTATGAAAGAACAGCTTCAAAGAAGAAGAAGAAAGAGCAAGAGAAGGAAGTGGAAGCAGCAGACGTGGAGATGGCGGTTCACGAAGCAAAGAAAGAGACAAAGAAGACAATGGAACAAGTCGAGAAAGAAGCCGCAGAAGCTATGGAGAATTTGTTTCCAAGTGAACCACCTGCGCCAGAAGATATGAAAGAGTGGAAGAAAATTGAACAGCAACTGCCAAAGTTAGGAGAAAAGATGGAAGAAGCGATGATTGTGGCAGGAGTTGAACTTAGCTCAGAAAGTTCACTCAAGGAGATGAGAACAGCATGTGAATTCCTGAAGATAGGAAAGACTGGAAGCAAGACTCAGATATGGCAAAGGTTGAAGCAAGCCATTTCGGCAAACAAGATGAAGGAGTTGGTTGAAATCTCCAAAGGACTAGAACTAGAGTTCACAAGAGAACCAAAAGGAGAAAAGAGACCAGAGATGCCAACTGATGAAGAAAGAAAGAAGCACGAACTGACACACCTACCAAAAGCTGATTGGTGTGAAAGCTGTCAAGCAACGAGATCAAGAGAAGACAATTTCGATGTATCTGAGAAGAAGAATGAAACATCGTTAGTCTCAATGGATTTCAAGTTCACTGGAACTCGAGATGAAGAGAACACAAAAGACAACAAAGATGCATTGACAATCGGACTTGTGATGGTTGATGAAGCAACAAAGTTCGTACATGTCATTCCAGTAGCGACAAAAGAAGTGACGGCATACGTTGTTGAAGAAGTTTGCAGAGTGCTTATGCTGTTAAATTCTAAGGTCATCCTGAGAACTGACACAGAACCAGCAATGATTTCTCTGAGAAAGAAAGTACAAGGAATACGGAAGATGAAGAATCTTGATACAGAGATACAAGATGTAGCACCAGATGAACACCAAGGATTGCAAGTTGAAAGATGGGTTCAAACAGTTAGGAACTTATCCAAGACACTGGTGTATGGAGTTGAATCACAAGCGAAAGTGAAGATTACTTCAGAAAGTACGCTGTATCCATGGGCAGCAAGACATGCAGCATTCCTGCTGAACAGGTTTGTTGTGAAGAAAGGATCAACACCTTTTGAAGTGCTATTCGACAGAGAGTACAAAGGAACATTAGCGCCATGGGGAAGCGTAGTATTGGCAAAGCCTGTACCAAAAGTCAAAGAAAAGGGAGAAGCATGGAGAAAAGGAATCTTCGTTGGAAAAGACTCGGTGAACAACCTGAATCTGATAAGCACAAGACAAGGAATCATCAAGAGCAGAACGATAAGACAGTGTACGCCACTGTATGATGTCGAAGTGCTAGCAGAAGCAACAGGAACACCGTGGAACTACACACAAGACATGTTGGTAGGAAGAAAATCGACGAAGAGATTGCCACCACCCAGTGGAATCGAGATAGCAACTGGTGATAAGCCAGAGTTGGTTCCAAGAAGAGAAAGAAGTCAAGAGCAAGAAGATGAATTGAAGGATTATAGCCCAAGCCAAGAAGCGGCATCTGATCCGCCAAGTGAGACTGAACAAGACATGGACGAAGATCCAGGTGAAGGACATGCAGGATCAACAAGCAGCAGTTCAAGCAGTCGTGGAAAAGGAGTCACGAGAAGAAGAAGAAGAAGCGAAAGAAGTGATGAATCTGATGAGCTGATTCCAGGAGAGAATGCACCGCCAGCATCGCCAAAGAGGAACCTTGAAAAAGGCGAGCAGCCAGAAGCGGTGAGACAAAAGATAGACGAAGGAACAACGCAAGTCGAAGAAAGGCCAGAGAAGTTTATGGCCATAGGAGATGAATCCTCGGGACAAGCATCAAGTTCGGTAAGAAGAGTTATCGACACGAGAAGCGTGAAGAAGATAGAACCATTCCTAAGGAAGGAACTTCCGCAATATCACGATGACGAAGAAGTCGAATTGGAAGAATTTGAAGAAATGGAAGCAGAGTTCAATGAAGAAGAAGAATGGCAAGAATCAGATGGTGAAGAAGAGATACCAGAAGATATGCCAAAATGGTCGAACGATTTTGAAAGCGGACCACCAAAGTTAGCGGATGAAGAAATGGAGAAAGTCGAAGGAGTGTCCAAGAAGCACGAGTTGGAAAGACTTGAGAAGATGAAGGTGCTGAACAAGTTGCCAAAAGGAACAGACATTTCAAAGTACAAGTTTCTTTCGACAAAGATAGTGTACGATCGGAGGCACAGGGACAAAGAGTGGAGAAGAAGAGGACGATTAGTAGCAAGAGAGTTCAAGTGGTTAGGTGATACAGACATTGCAAGTTTGTTTTCGCCAACCGGTGTAGCAAGCACAGTGAAGCTACTGTCAGCCCTGTTCGCATCTTCAGAAAGGTACACACTCGGCAATATCGATGTAGGCGACGCCTATTTAATGGTGGAGCAGGAAGAGCCGACGATTGTTGAAGTCGATGGAGAAATTTATGAACTCGGGTACACGTTGCCCGGACAGCGAATCGGCAGTGCAGCTTGGTTCGGGAAGTTGAAAAGCTACCTAGAAGAGTATGGGTTAGCAAGTGATAGTGGACTCCCGGCACTATTCTCAAGGAAGCCAGACAAAGAAGGATTCGGAATAATCGTGCTGAGTCATGTAGATGACATGGAGCTATACGCGTCAAAAGAAGAATTCAAGAAGTTGGTCGAATTCCTGAGAAGCAAAGGATTGAAGATCAAAGTTGAAGGACCAATGGACGAGAATGAAGGATCAATGAGTTTCCTGAAAAGAAGTTTCAAGTCAATGGGAGATGGAAACGTAGAGATCACGATGAACTCGAAGTACATCGAAGGACTGGTAGAAGTGCTCAAGTTGGAAGGAGCATACCCGGAGAAACTACCGTGTCCAGCGGACAGTGGAAGATCGTTTCAAACAAAAGAAGGTGGAATGGAACCGCTGAGTACGGAAGACCACCACACGTTCAGAAAAGGAGTAGGAATCTTACTGTATCTCGCGCCCGAGAGGCCAGACATCATGTACGTCTTGAAGAAACTGTCAACAAAGCTCGCATCGCCCGTTGAAGCAGACATGGAACTGTTAAGGTACGTTGGAAAGTATCTCAAGGGATCACATCAAGGAAATTACCCTGGAAAAAGTTTCCTCGAAGTGAAGAACAGAAGCGAGAAAGGAAACGAAAGGGACAACTACAAAGTGCCAGCACTCATAGAAGTGATAAGCGACAGTGACTGGGCAGCAGACCGAGAGTCAAGACAAAGTGTTTCATGCGGAGTGATCATGGTGAATGGAAACCTGATTCATTTCCAAAGCAAGAGGCAGAAGAGCGTAGCATTGTCATCTTGCGAAGCTGAGACAATCGCAGCGACATCAATCTTAAGCGAAGGTGTATTCCTGAAAGGATTACTGACAAGAATCCTAGGAGTTGAGCCAAGACTGATGTTATACAGTGATTCGTCAAGCTCAAGACAGTTGATCTGTTAAACATTCTGCCAGGAACAGTAACACAGCTAGTGCAGTACAGTTAATGTACAGGAACAGCCGTCACGCACACGCGACGTGCAGGCTCGAGACCCCAGGACACACCGTGCCCAGGAACAAAAGTGTCCGACAGTCTTTGTGGGTAGGAACCCTTAGTGAAGCCCGTTCTTTAACATGGTAGCGGAGCTGCCTCCAGGAACCTCCTTGGCAGCGATGATGCTACTCGTAGCCATAGGAACCATGATGCTCGGCGCCATGGCAGTTTGCCTCGTTGCCGGATGGAAGCAGATGCGCGCAAATGAGCAGATCACCAAGAAGACGGAGACAGTGCTCAACATGCCCACGCTCAGGATTGCAGTCCGTTCAGGAACAAAGTACCACCGCAGAGGTTGTGGACACCTTCGCAACCACAACGTGACAGCAGGAAACGCGCGAGACTTTGACGCTTGCAGCGATTGCTACCCCGACCGAGTGTTGGTGGAAGAGAGAGAGAAAAGGAACATGAAGTGCTACGGTTTGGCAGCATGTATGGTGCTGCTGGTTGGTTTCGCACTGGGAAGCCTCGCAACTTTGTGCGGGATGATCTTGGTCCCAGGAGCAAGAAGTATGGCGGTGAGACCGTGGCAGGCCCTTGGCAACAATGTGGAGACCAAGGAAGAACTTGCCCTTGGAGACGTCTTATCCTCCAAGGATGCGAGCCGTGGGAGAAAGGAACTCACTTACGTGGAGAGCGACGAGAGCGAGCTCATGGCAGTGTGGTCGAGCAGAAGGAAGCCCAATACGCACCGGAACCGCTACAGGAACTACGACGTGTACGGCGAGTACTACCAGCAAGGCTACAACGAGTGCAGCGTGAACCCCGACGGCACCAACGTGAACACGATCAGGAACACAACGCGTACACGATTAAGGACTATGTGGAGATAGGAAAAGTCATGGTACCGTACGCTTTGTTGTGCATGAACCAAGTGATGAACGAGCTCTACAGCGTCGTTAGCGTGACCGGCGAGTACTACACGGAAGAGAACAGGAACGGCAACCAGAACACCGAGAACCAGGAGAGTGAGAGCCTTGAGTCAGGCTACGCCCCTAGGTACCTAGTAAAACAACAGCGAGAAGTACTGAGGAAATTTGTACAGGAACATGTTCACAGTTTCGTAGAAAAGCTAGCAACTGTAGGAAAGAAGTTTCACGACGTCGTGCATGTGATAGTTCAGGAAGTCATTTCCAACAGAGTTGTATTTCAAGGAATTCGCATAGCAGTGTTCTTAGGAACCCCAATGGGACTGATTACTTGGATCACCCTGTCGTACTATTCTAGTGTGTTTTTCGCAAGAGCAAGCAACCGCTCAAAGCACCAAAGGAAGACAAGAGGAGAAAGGAGAGCACAAGCAGTGAGCAGGAAGCAGTGCAAGTCGCTACTTTTAGCAGCACTAGTGTACAGCAACCTTGAAACAGCAAAAGGAATGGAGGATGCATTGAAGGCACTTGCCGAGATCAATGCACAGACCTTACAAGGAATACAAACACTAGCAGAAGAGATCAGGAACTCAGCAGCTTCAGGAAGTCAAAGAGAAGCAGGACTTACACAAGCATTCCAGGAAACCCTGACAGCAGTTCAGGAACAGCAGAAGACAGCGCAAACAGCGTTAGCAGACGCCCACACGAACGCAGCAACGACACTTGAGGAGATAGGAGCATCTCTGGAGAAAGCAGTAAAGGAACAAAGAAAGCCTGGAGAAGTGGAGTTGCACAAGCTGATTAAAAGCCCCGAAGCATTTTCCCCAGGAACATGGCAAGAAGAGAAGAGTGGATGGACAGAGTTCAGGAACAGGATGCGGATCTGGCTTGGAGCAGTGGATTCCAACATGGTGAAGATCATGGACATCGCCGAAAGGAACTTAAAAGATGATAAGCAAGTGAAGATGGCTGAGATGTCTGCAGAAGCGAAGGAAACAAGCAGACGCCTGTACAGTGTTCTTTGTTCATACACTAAAGGAAGGCCGTACCGAGTTGTAAAGCATGTAGCTGAGGAGAACGGTATGGAAGCTTACCGTATGCTACTCAAGGAATATCAACCAACGAATCGTGCAAGATCGTTGGAGCTGTTTCACAACATTCTCAACTACAAATTCGCTCACAACAGAGGAATTGCTGAGAATATCCTCGAATATGAGGAACACATCGAGAAGTACGAGAAGGCTACTGGAGAAAAGGTACAGGAGAATTTGAAAGTATCTACTCTTATTCAAGGTATGAAACCTGACGTGAAAAGGCACTTGTTGCTCAACATGGATGAGAAGACACAGTACAATACTCTTCGTCAGTACCTTGTGAACTATGAGTCAACCGAGCGTTGGACTAACTCTTTAGCAGCCCAGCAAGGAACACCTCACCGAACCACAACAGACTTGATCGACAAAGGTGATGACCATGGTGGTCTTGCAGCAATGGATATCAACCAAGCATGGTACAAAGGAAAGAAAGGCTATGGCAAAGGTTATGTTCATCATAAAGGCAAAGGTAAAGGAAAAGGCAAGAAAGGTGGAAAGGACTTTGGAAAAGGTTACGGCTTTGACAGCAAAGGCAAAGGTAAAGGTAAAGGTTTCGGAGGTTTTGGCAAAGGCAGAGGTCGAGGCAACTGGAAAGGCCGAGGTAGAGGTTTCAGAGGTTACAAAGGAAAAGGCAAAGGTCGAGGAAGAGGTTTCTTCAGACACAAAGGAAAAGGTAAAGGCAAAGCCCAAGCAGCTACAGGAGTGTGTCACTACTGTCATAAGTATGGACATTTCGAAGCACAGTGCAGACAGAAGATGCGCGACATGGGTTTGGTCGTACCTCGTGACGAGGAACGAGTTACGACTATGTGTGCTAGCTTACCTATTACTACTCGAAGCTATCGAAGGTAGCTTCGCTAGAAACGAAGTTTCGTTCGCTATCGTCGCTCGCAGGAGAGTTGCCTCTGACATGCGAAGACAGGATAGCTGTGACTTGGAATGGCTACGACGGTGTGTGACCGTGGCCATTCTGGATAAAGTCCCCCATCAGGGGGGGTAATTTTGAAGTAGTGGGGGATAGAAGGGGAACTTGGCTATTCAGCCAAGCGAGAATGGCCTCCCCGCGCTCAACTGTCTTGCCCACGGCGGTGCCGGAAGAGCAGGGCGTTGGACCGGCTACCCCCTCCGGAGGGATAGGGAGCCCCTTCGGACTTCCGTCCTTGCTGGATAGCGCTCTTGTGCAGAAGCGTGCGGTGCTGGATAGATGCCACGAGCATCTGGCGTCGCGGGGCTTCGGTGTGCTCGAGCTGGCTACCCTCGGCCTAGAGGACGCGGAGGATATTGGGCACCAAGTGGCCGAGGAACTGGGCGTTGGCTACGACGAGTACATCGGCGACTCGATCTACCTGTGGATACAAGAGGCCCGGGAAGCTCGGGACCTGGTGGAGAGAACGTCGGGATACATGGCGACTTCGCTAGCGTGGGTTAACCTCAGCAAGCGGCCGGCGATCGAAGGCATCGACCTTCAGGAGGATAGCGAGCCGGAGCCCCCGAAAGGGGATAGGCAGAAGCGCTTGGTCAACGAGGGCTCCCTGGCGCAGGCTAGGGAAGAGAGGCTACAAGCAACCTGGGCTATTAAGCTCAAGGAAGAGCTAGAATTGTGCGAGGCGCCGGTGCTGAAGAAGCTACAGGGGTGCCTGGACCCGGATAGAGCAGTGTTAGCGCTAGCGGGGAAAACCCGGGCTAGCACTCTCAAGCGCTACGTCTCGATACACGTGAGATGGCGGCTATGGCTACGGGAGGCTAAGAGTGGACGCCCCCCTGGGCTACCGGCCGACCTGGCCGACTACATCATGGCTAGGGGCGACGAGCCCTGCGGGCGAACAGTTCCCCGAGGCGATCCTCAAGGCCATCAGCTGGATAGAGAGGGTCGCGGAATGGGCGACCGAGTCGAGAGCTACCTCAGGCAGGATAGCGTGGGCGATCAAGGATACGGTCGTCGAGAGGCTATCCTGGAAGGCGCCCTGGACGAGGCGTGCCCCCCGATATCCTGCGGCTATCCTGGCTAGAGCGCCTGGTCCTGGATACAACTGTGGCCGTCGGCTGGAGAGCTTGGGCCTGGGCCAAGCTCCTAAAGGTTTGGGGCAGCTTGAGATGGTCGGACCTCCAGGCTATGGTCCCAAATGAACTGGCTATGGTGGAAGGTCGGCTATCCACCATCCTGCGACGGACGAAAACCACCGGGGCTAACAGACGCATACGGGAGCTACCTGTATGCATCTCGGAGAGAGCCTACTTCGAGGACCCTGGCTGGCTACAGGCGGGCTTCAACCTGCTAAAGAACCACGCGGGCTACCAGCGGGATTATCTCATGCCCAGGCTGGGCGAGAGAGGCGCCCTGGAGAAGAAGATGGCTACCTACGCAGATGCGATGGTGGCTACAGCGGGGCTACTGTCTATGGTGGGGATCCCGACGGTGGCCCGAGGCTACTGGTCGGAACACAGTGAGAGAGCAGTGCTACCCACCGGGCTGAGCCTAAAGCCGATCCCGCCGGCAGATAGAGATATGCTAGGACGCTGGAAGCCCGAGGGCTCGGATACCTACATCCGCTCCTATGGCGGAAGGGTCGCCCGACTCCAGGCTATCTACGCAGAGGCGGCTAGAGCTCGGGACCGGGAAGAGCAGCTAGATGAGAGGGAGATTGCTGGCGACCTTGGAGGCTGGCTTTTCCGGACCGGCAAGGCTAGCGAGCAGGAAGCTGAGAAGCTGTCTGGAGAGCTGCGACGAGAGTGGGCTAGCGAGCGCATCGTGGAGATGGTGGCTGGCCCGGGGATACCTGAAGAAGTCGTGGCGAGCGATCCTCCCGAAGATAGACCAGACTCCTCGGCTAGTGAGCCGGAGCTGGGGCCGGAACCCAACCGGAACCGGCCGAGGCAGCTCCTTAAGAAGGCTAGGTGCACGAGCTATATCATAGTTGAGCTTCCAGGGAAGAAGTACAGGCTACACAAGGGGGGCCAGGCCGGGTGCTGGATGGGCCGCCGTAGGATATTTAAGAACTCCCAAGAGTTTTCGGCGAGGCCCGAACCCAACCAGTACACGCATGTCTGTAGGCTATGCTGGCCGAAAGGCCGAGGCGAAGAGCCCCCGTCTGGTGATAGCGACACCTCTCAGGCTAGCACCGGCGACCAGAAGCCGGAGCAGGGAGAGGAAGAAGATTTCGGAGAGGTCCCAGCAGCAGAGCTGCAGGGAGCACCTCCGGGGATAGTACCCCAGTTGCCGATAGCACCGTTGCCGGCTATTCCGTTCGGCTGGGGACCGCCTTTTGCCTGAAGGGATAGAAACGCCGGGAAAGCAGCGGGGCTGGACAACGGGGGGATACGTCCGGGGGGGGCCTCTCGGGATATACTCTTTCCTTCCCATCTCTCCGGGGGCGGCGGGCCCAGGGGGAGAAAGAAGGGGAGAGAAGAGAGGAGAGAGAGAGGAGAGAATCACGTTGTTGCACTTGCTGTCTTGTCTGCTGGCTAGGACGTAGGCTGCGAGGTTCTTAGGCAGGCTAGGCTGCATGCGCACATGTCCGGCTGAGTGTGCACTTGTGGGCTAGGGCACGGCACAAATGCACTTGCTGCGGCTACTGTGGCTAGGGTGGAGTAACGGACCACCAGCTTTTCTGGAGAGCCCACGCTAGGTGGGCGAGCCTGCGTGCCCTCGTGGCCGGCTAGCGGCACATGGCTACTGCCCCCAGCTGGGCAGACCAGACTGAGTCGGCTCGCGTCCAGGCGCAACGGATAGAAGTGCTACGCCTCTTGGAGGACTGGCTAGAGACTGACCCGGCTAGCTTGGCCGAGCAGATCTACGATCGGCTAAGTCTGGATAAGCAGCACGAGCTTCTCCAGCTAGTGCGAAAGGCTAGAGACATGAGGCTAGCCGAGTGCCAGGAGGGCGCTAGCATACAGCCTGGCGGCCGGCTATCTGCCAGGCTACTCAAGTTCCAAGGGGCTAAGTCTTGGGACGATATCTGCGGAGCTCGAGGCTAGCCTGTCCACCACCGAGGCTAGATACCTTGAGCAGAGGATAGAGAAGAATCGGCAGCTGGCCGGGCTACGACCACACCGACCAGGGGAGACCCTGGAGGAGGATAGCGTCACGGATAACGAGCTGGAGGCTACACCGTGGCAGGGGGAGGCCCCGGAGGCTACCTGGTCTAGCGCCGGGCCGCCACCCGTAGACATGCTACACGAGATGATGGCTAAGCTCAAGGAGCTAGAGGCGGAGGTCCGCGGCACGGCTACCCCTGTTGCTAGGCAAGAGGAGCCCCATCCTGGGGCAGAGGAGGCCAGCACAGGGGATAGCACAGCGGCGAGGCCCAAGAAGCCGGCTAGGGACCCGCCGACGGTCCAAGAGTCCAAGGCTAAGAACAAGCTGCGGCAGGGGAGTGCAGCGGATAAAGAAGAAACGGCTACCACCCTGCCGTTCTCGGCTGGGCTAGACCCGGCCCAGGTCGTCAATCCGGGCCCGGGGCTACCGCGGCCCGCCTTCGGACGTCCCGGCCTATGTGGCTAGGATGGAGGAGGTATACCGGATAGGCACCTTTCAGGACGGTCCGGATAGCAACCAGGATAGACAGCAGCAGCGGCGGCCAGGCAAGGGCGAGCCGGGATACGATCCCTTTCCGCCCTTGAGGCCGCAGGCTAAGAGCACCACCAAAGGACGCGGTGGGGATAGCGACCGTGGCTACATCCACCCGGATAGCAGCCACCCGCTGGACAGAAGGCTAGGAGCGGGCCGATACAACGAGGCCCAGTGGGAGGCTATGGCCGGAGACGGCCGGATAGCTCCGGAGAGGCCCGCGCTCCAGCAGGGAGCGGCGGTGAACATCAACCTGGATAGGCCCACCGAACGGCTACTTCGCGAAGAGCCCGATGTGGTGCACCGGATAATGGCGCCCCCGCCAGTGGCTAGTCAAGCCAAGGGGCGACCACTCGGCCCGGATAGCGGCATGATCGATCAGACCTGGCTATACATTGCTAGGGCCCAGTGGCCCCTGGGGAGCTACGAGAAGGGCGGTCGCCAGGATAGAAGGCTATCGCAGTTGTCGGATAGAGGCCGCGATGTCAGCGGCAAGGGGGCGATACACGACCCCAACTGGATATACAAGCTAGAGGATGAGGACTTCATCGCGGTTAGCACCCGGTCCGGCTATGCAAAAGAGCTAACGGAGGCGATCCCGGAACAGGGATGGATACTGTGCAGGCCCCAGGCCGATGGGAGCCTGCCGGGGCTATCTTCAGATGTATAGTGGTCTGTGATCACTGTCGGCTAGAGCAGTGCAACAAAAGGATGTGGTACTGCCTGGATACGCATGGGGATAGAGGCCATACGTGCAATAGCTGCCGGCCCCCGTCCGGCTCGGCTAAGGGAGCTGGCAGGGGCCGAAAAGGCCCGGGCTAAAGCACGGTCGTATGGCTAGATCTCCCAGACTTGCGGCTAGTGACGAAAATAGCGGATAGTGTGTGGACCTCACTTCATGTCGGCTAGTGCTTCCGTTTGCCAGAAAGAAGAGAGTGCCAGGCTAGGTTTTCCCAGGGTACGTGAAACCTCGGACGGGGGGGGGGGGTCGGCCTCTCGGGTCTCGGGGGGGGCACTCCCTCTTTCCCAACTCTCCGCGGGGGGGGGGGGGCCCGGGGTCTCGGGTTGATACTCCTTCCTTCCCATCTCTCCGGCTAGGGGGGGGAAAGCCCTGCTGAACGACCACATGGCTAGAGCTTTTGATTTCAAGAACGACAGTAGCCGAAAGGTAGCTAGCCCGTTGGCGGGCTAAATCCAGAATGGCTTCACCGCCCGACCCAGCGGAGCTAGCGAAGGGCTCCACGGATTTTCGCTACCTTTTGACCCAGAATCGGGTCCCGGATACCTCCCAGGCTACCTTGTTCAAAGCCGGGATAGACACGATAGCGAAGTTTTCGGCGAGTTTCAAGGACGAAGCCGACCTCAAGTCGGTGCTAGCCAAGGACTTCTCGATAGAGCCAGAAAGCTCACTAACAAACAGGGCGCTAGCGGCTGCCTTCGTGGTTGCATGGAGAGCCGCGCAGGCCAGAACCCGCGAGCAGGCGGATAGAGAAGCGGCTAGCGAGGTCCGGGAATGGGCCAAGCCCATCCCCCAAACGGAATACATGGCTATGCGCCAGTCCTTCTCGCAGAAGTTTGGCGAGCCCGAGGATAAGCATATTCCGGCTAAGGAATATATTGAGCGAAAGCTGCACGAGCTAGAGACGGGCGAGTTCAGGGCGGAGCCCCTGAACGAGGTGCTGTCCAGAGACGAGATAGACCCGGATGTGCTAGTTCCCCAGTGGGATAGCAAAGGCACCGCCCTCGTGCTCAAGAAGGCTACCTCGAAAGGGGCGATGCCATCCGGACCGGAGCAGCTACGGCTGCGGCTAACAGTCATGCAAAATGCACTTCTCATGATAGGCCTCCAGCATCCAGGGCGAGCAGAACTCAAGGATATCGACTTCCAGCTCTTTGAGAAATACAAAGACTATCTGCTCGGCGACTTCTGCTATGGGCTACGGTCCAACGAGGCTAGCGGAAGTCTCGCTCCCCCGTGGACCCTGGTGCTATCCTACGAGAACGCTATCCGGAAACAGGCCTACAAGCAGATGGTCCTCAAGGGGATAGCCTTCGCGGACGCGCTAGTCCAGTCCTGGAAGGACGCGGCTACCAAGGAGCGGCACTTCACGACTCCGTTGTCCCTCTGTGCTAAAAGGCCGCAGCCCTGGAACTGGGATAGCACCAACACCCCGCCGGCTAAGCCCAACAAGAAGGGCAAGGGCAGAGGCAAGGGCAAGGACGGCAAGGATAGCAACAAGAAGGCTAAGACCGCCACCTTCCACCGCACCGAGGATGATAAGCCGATTTGTTTTCGGTTTAATTTGAAAGGTGGCTGCAAGAAAGGGGATAAGTGCCACTTCGTGCATGTCTGCACGAAGTGTCGGGGACCGCATTCGGCTATCAACTGCCCCGGCGCGGCTACGCCGTCGACAGCGGCCAACTGACTACCGGTGCCCGAGCCGGCTACTTCGGCTACACCTGAGGCGACACCTCCACACCGGCGGCTACAAGCTCTCTACCTCTTCTCGGGAAGAGAAAGGCTAGGTAGCTTCCAAGGCCACCTCCGCCGGCTAGTCTCTTCCTTCGGGCTCGATATAGATATCTCTTGTGTGGATCTGGCGAGGAGTCCGCCCATCGACCTGGCTACTTCCAAGGAGAGGGCGAAGTACCTCCACAAAGTTCAATCGGGCCACTACGACATCGTGGCTATTTCTCCCCCTGTGGCGACGTTCTCTAGGGCGAGCTCGGCCAACCGTAAAGGCCCCCGGCCAGTCCGAAGCTTCGACGAGCCCAGAGGATTGGCTACACTCACGGCCAAGGAGAGAGAGCGGGCTATTCTTGGCAACATTTTTGCTGATTTTTCTTTTGAAATAGCTAGTGCTGCGGTTTCCTCGGCTACCTTCTTCGTCCTGGAGCAGCCAGAAGACCTGGGGGCTATGCCGGCTGGCCCCCACAAAGGCCGGCGACCGGCCAGCATGTGGCAATGGGAGGCTCATGCACGGCTAGTTGGCCTCGGGCTACGTTCGGTGGCCCTGCACCTGGATAACTTCGGGGCACCCTCGGCGAAACCGACACGACTGCTACTGAAGACACCTCTGGAAATGCCGGCTACCGTGCACGAAGGCCTCCCCGCTTTCGACAACGATGGCTACTATCTGGGCCCCTTGCCGAAGGCGGCTACTTCATCGACGCCGCAAAGCCCCATGCTGGCTAAGGAGACGCTTGGCGAGTGGCCCTCGAACTTCTGCCGATGGCTAGCACAGTTGGCCCTGGCAACCTGCACGGCTACTGCTCCGACTGCCTCCGGAGAGGGGGTACCGACTGTGCAGGATAAGGTGAGTTCCGGCGACCTCGACTATGTTACAAACCAACCAGAGGGCCCACGGCTACATGGTGGCACGGGACCCCCCCCGCCGATGCCATCAAAACGACGGGATAAAGGAGTTCCACGACGGTGGCGGGCTATGCTCTCCTGGGCGCTGGCCCCGACACTCTCGTGGACATGCCGCGGGCGAGTCCTGGGACTGGCTGAGGGCTAAGATCCGGGAGATGGTAACCAGGCGAGTGGGATCCGAGAACGAGCTGGAGAAGGAGGCCTTCCGAATGGCTATGGGAGGCGAGTCGGCCTGCAAGCTCGTCCGGGATAGCCAACTACACGAAGAGCTACTGCAACTCCTGCAAGTTTGGATAGAAGGTCAGGACCTCAGCGAACCAGGCCTACTGGATATTCCTCCTGGGCAGCCCCTTCGTCTACGGCTACTTCGTGCGATCCTCGAGGCGGCAGGCGACCCGGATAGGGACTTCCTCCGTCGGGCCGAGGAGGGACTCCCACTTGGGATATTGGAGGGGCTACCCAGAACACCGCACGTGTTCGAGGAGCAATCCTCCTGGAGGCTAGACAACGCCCCTTGGGAGCCGGCGCTAGCATGGGTTCCGAATTATTCCTCGGTTAGCGACCACAGGGATTTTGTGCGGGCTAAGTTCGACGAGGACGTCGAGGAAGGCCTCATGGAGAGGATGACCCTCGGCGAGTTCAAGGCGAGGTTCGGCGAGGACCGGGCTATCGCCTCCCTGGCCGTGATAGTCGAGGACGAGGAGAAGGACAAGAAGCGGATAATCCACGACGCGACCCACGGCGTCCGGGTTAACCACCGGATACGCTGCCGGGATAAGATCCGGGCGCCAGGGGCTAGAGAAAAGAAGCAAATCCTCCGAGAGCTGATACGCTGTGGCGAGATTGCCTTTTCGGTCGTGGGGGATATCTCGAAGGCCCATCGGAGATACAAACACCAGGCTAGCGAGCACGGCTTCATGGGCTGCCAGATAGACACCGAGGAGACGATCCCCGGGGACCCGGATAGCCAGATCGTCTACGTCAACAAAGTGGGCACGTTCGGACTTTCGCTGGCTAGCTACTGGTGGACCCGGATAGCCGCATGTGGGCTACGGGCAACCCATCATCTGTTGGGCCCCGGCTATCCCATCGACCTCCTTCTATATGCCGATGACCTCGAGGCCCTGGGGATAGGAACGGAGGGGAGGAAGGGTATCCCGTTGAGCTACCTTTTCCTCTCTGTTCTGGGATATCCTTTCAAATGGGCGAAGACTCGTGGTGGCTATAGGGTGGAGTGGCTGGGAATGGAGACAGAGTACTCCTCCTACAGGCTAGGGATGTCCAAGAAGCGGGCGTCCTGGCTATCGGCGTGGCTAAACGACAAGGTGACCTTCGGCAAAGTCACGGCCAAGGAGATGCAGCAGGGGCTAGGTCGGCTAGGCTTTGCTGCGATAGCCTTGGATTGGCAGAGGCCCTTCTTGGGGCCGCTCCACGCGTGGAGCGCAGCCATTCAAGGGAAGTCCGGCTACCTCATCATCCCGACGATGCTCCGGGTGCTGATGCGGTGGCTAGCCGACAAGCTTGACCAAGGAGAGAGGCTACAGCGTCCCGTGACTCTCTACGCCGGGCTACCTCCACTGAGCTTTTTCACGGATGCTAAAGCTGAGTCCGATAGGGCCTGGATAGGTGGCTTCCTGGAGATTTCCGGAGGGAAGCCAGGTCCCTGGTTTTCCTTAGAAGTGGATAGGGCCTGGGCTCCGTGGGCCTTTGCCAAAGGCGACCCCAAGAAAGTGATAGCTGCGCTAGAACTGCTAGCGACCCTCGTGGGGATACGTCTCTGGGTCCCCGAGGGCGAGGATAGGAAGACCTCGCGAGTGGCCATCCGCGGCTATACGGATAACAAGTCCAATGAGGCACTTGTGAAGAAGGCTATGACGACCAAGTATCCCTCCATGCTAGTTTTAATGGAGATAGCAGAAGAGCTATCCCAGAAAAACTGTGAGCTACAGCTCCAGTGGATACGGAGAGACATCAACCAGCTAGCGGATGACCTCACAACGAGGAGTTCAAGGAATTCGATCCCTCTCAGAGGATAGATCTGAAAGGAGAGGAATTCCAGTGGCGTGTTCTGGGCCGGCTACTCGCGCATGCAGATAGCTTCTACCAGGAGCTAGGCACGCGAAAGCGAGGGACCCCGGATAGGGTGTCCAAGTTTAGCCGTAAGGCCAGAAAGCTAGATCCCTGGTAGCCTGAGTGGCGATGCGTGGGGATAGATAGCCGAAGGCTATCAGTTATCTCCAGGCAACCTGGGATAGTTGCCACTCCAGACAAAAGAACGTCCGTGCTAGCTGTGTTGCTTGTCCGTCTGGTCGTCGCTCGGCTAGCTCGCTAGCTATCTACTTTCGCACTACTATCGTCCTGGTGGAGATCCGGGGATGGTGGTGGGATATAGGAGCTAGTGCACGTACCTCGTGACGAGGAACGAGTTACGACTATGTGTGCTAGCTTACCTATTACTACTCGAAGCTATCGAAGGTAGCTTCGCTAGAAACGAAGTTTCGTTCGCTATCGTCGCTCGCAGGAGAGTTGCCTCTGACATGCGAAGACAGGATAGCTGTGACTTGGAATGGCTACGACGGTGTGTGACCGTGGCCATTCTGGATAAAGTCCCCCATCAGGGGGGGTAATTTTGAAGTACCCACCCTGCCCACCCTGGGGATAGATAGCCGAAGGCTATCAGTTATCTCCAGGCAACCTGGGATAGTTGCCACTCCAGACAAAAGAACGTCCGTGCTAGCTGTGTTGCTTGTCCGTCTGGTCGTCGCTCGGCTAGCTCGCTAGCTATCTACTTTCGCACTACTATCGTCCTGGTGGAGATCCGGGGATGGTGGTGGGATATAGGAGCTAGTGCACTCCATGTACCACATGGGAGACGAGCCCACAAGCTTTCCGGAGGAATTCGAGCTGAGTGAGAACTCTGAAGAGATAGAGATTGAGTACTTCGGAAGAGTTTTGCGGGTTGTTGGTGAAGAAGTTCAGGAAGAGAGGAGTGAGACAGAAGAGTTTTGGATTGGTGATGAAGATGATGAGTTTCAGGACTGTGATGAGGTGAGTGATGATACATGGTTGCAATGGCATCTAGCAGGAACTCCGATAGGAACTCAGGATCGTGGATACTACTTTGAGTGTCCCAATGGATGTCATGAAACACCGTGGCACCCAAACATGCAGGAATGTGAGAACGGATGTCACCATCCTCCTAGAAGGAACAGAGTAGAGAGAACAGCACCCTCAAGGACCATCACCAGGTTTGCGCGTGCAGCAAGGAACGCGAGAACTCGAGAGATCGAGGTCGTGCTGGATTCAGGAGCTGACATTTCATTGGCACCGATGTGGATGAAGAAGTATGGAAGAAAGGCACCCAACACTACCAAGGTAGTTTTGCGAGATGCACAAGGATCCCGGATTAAAGTTTCAGATCAAAGGATCATTGAAGTTGAGTTTCGGGATGTTCAAGGAAACATTGTGAAGGTTGAAGAAGTGTTCTTGATTTCATCGGTTGTGCACCCTCTTTTGGCAGTAGGTAAACTGTTGAAGAAAGGCTGGGAGTTCAGAGATGGAACAGCAACAGGCACTTTCCTAACAGAAGGAACAACCAAGATCGCAGTGAACTACAACAACAACTCACTTACAACAAAAGCCTTTGTGAGAGCAGTCAACTGGGAAGCAGAAGCAAAACCTATCCCTATGTACTTGTGCGAGAACTTAAAGGAACTCATTGAAGAACAGCGTGTTGGTTGGACCAACTGGCGAGACCCTTACCAAGTCCACTTCAGCTTAGGAACCTCAGAACACGTTGATACTTACTTGATGTTTCCACCAGGAAAGTTCGCATATCGAGCAGTGCTTATTGAGGATGATGATCAGTGGTATCTGTTGCATCACAGCATCATGTTTGAGGAACTTGAGGAACCGTTTGGAACAATCTTCGATGGCAGTAAGGAGTACCGCACGCTTACGCTAGTATCGCTCAAGGAATTTCCGCTGAACCTCATAGGCACCCCCAAGGAAGATGAGGATCGAAAGATGTTTGAAGAGTACACTGAGGATGCATGGTCAATCAGCATGGATGGCACTACACTCACGAGGTACCACAACTCGTTGAGGAAGACTTTGTTCAATCCTCGAGATACCAATGACATTCCAGTAGACATTGGAAACCTCAAGCCAGACAGGTACACGTATGGAGAAGAACCGATCAATAAGGATTTCTTTGAGGATGACAAGTTCTGGACTTTGGATGAGCCTCACAGAGACCCAGAACCACTAGGAGGTTTATCCTGGACAGGACGGAGTGTATTCGAACTCATTGAACCAGTGAACCCCAAGGCCAGAAGACCAAAACAGAAGGTTCACCAACTGGACACGATCCCAGAACAGGAAGAAGAACAGGAAGAGACCTCAGAGGCCCAAGCACCAGCACACAGGCATGAACTTGCAGGAGAACTGTCTTTTACATTCAACGGTCATGAGTACAATCAGCAGAACAGCCTCAAGGCCCTGAGAGAGTTGTGCAAGGAACTAGGAGTCTCAAAAGCTGGCTCTAAGCAAGAGATTCTCAGAAGGCTCAGTAGATCCATTATGGAAGCAGAAAGGCATATGGAACTTGTTTCAGGCCAGAAGAAGTACAAAGAGTTTCTAGAAGCTGAACCTCTGAAGGTACCCAAACAGCCAAAGCCGGAGGAAGTTGCAGTGCATAATCTCACACACTTACCTTATGCATCTTGGTGTCCGACGTGTGTAGCATGCAAAGGAAAAGAGTCTCCACACCTTCGTGAGAACCCAGAGAAGGAAAGATCTTCAAGACCAACTTTCTGTATGGACTTCTGTTTTACAGGAACAAGTCATGATGAGGCACCAGCGGCAGTAAGTCTTGTGTGTGTTGATTCTTGGAGTAGGAACATGGTCTGCATCCCGACAGCATCTAAAGGAAAAGATCTTGTAGAGCACCTTTGCGAAGGAGTGACCTACTTGAGTACTCAGCTTGGATATGGAACTATCAACTTGAAGGCAGACAACGAAGGAACAATGATGAAACTGAAGCAGGTCATCCAGAAGCAGCGAGCAGCTTTAGGTCTAGGAACAGTCTTGCAGGACGCAGTCAGTGGCCAGAAGGAAACCAACGGCATGGCAGAGAGAGCAATTCAGACCATTAGGAGACAAGGAACAACCCTGATTAGGCACCTTGAACACAGAACAGGAACATATATTGCTCATACTCATCCAATCTTCAGTTGGGCTTTCAGGCACTCGGCATGGACCTTGAACAGGTACCATCGCCATTCCTCCACAGGAATGACTCCGTATGAATTTATGGCAGGAAGGCCTTACGAGGGCCAACTCGCCGAATTTGGCGAATCACTTTTGGTTTTGACCAATCGTTCAGGAACACGTGGCAATAGGAAAGGTGACCCTATTTGGTTGAGAGGAGTGTTTTTAGGAAAAACAGACAACAACCTCTTCATCACATGGCACATGGACGGCATCAAGACAAGCCGTAGCGCAAAACGTTGCTTGGAACACTTCGACGTGAAAGGAATAAGTAGCGTAGGAATTCACACTTGGGAAGTGAAGCACACTACACTGGCAACAAGGAACATTCCCAGGAAGAACATTCCAGGACCAATTGCAGAGGCGCCACCTGTCATGGATGGAGCAACTCAGGAACAGTCGGTCGAGGACTCGGCACCTTCCGCACCTTCAGGACCGATCGCAGGACCGATTGTCATCCAAGGCGGGGACTCTGCAGGGAAGTCAGGACCTACTAGGACAACCTACCTAGAGAGCAAAGCGAAGCAGGCACAGAGCAAGAGAAAAGCAGAAGAAGAACTTGAGCAGGAATATGACCAAAACAAACACGACGAAGCAGCTTCAGACCCAACGTCTTCTAGTAGCAGCAGCAAGGAAATGGAAGCAGCCTCAGAAGAAGAACTCATCCCAGACAGCGCAATGGCAAGTGAACTTCTTTCAGCTAGAGGACCAGCACCTCTTAGGAAAATGGAGTTTGACGATGTAGGAACAGGTTCCAAGATCCCGAAGATTGATTCTCCTAAGAAGAAGTACCCTCCGTTCAACGTAGGAAGAGTATTTGAGCACAATGATGAAGAACTACCTGAAGCAGAACCAGGTACAGAGGACATTTTCTGGGAAGATTCATATTCGGACATTGGCGATTCCGATGAGGAACAAGACATCTTCAAGAGCGAAGATTCTGGACCTCCAGAAGTTGCAGAAGCCCAGTTGCAGGAACTGGATCGTGAGGCGATGCTCACAGAAATCAACAGACTCACCGAGATGAAGGCATTGGCGAGGAAACCCTTGCAAGAACTCGAGAGAGAAGAGGAGAGAGAGACAGAAGAAGAAGAGAGCAACCAAGGAACAAAGTGGTTGACGACGAAATTCGTCTTCGATTGGCGATTCAGGAACGGCCGATGGATGCGGAGAGCTAGGTTAGTAGCGAGAGAGTTCAAAGGAGCAGAAGTAAGGAACGACACGTTTAGCCCAGCTACGAGCGCATCGTTGGTGAGACTTATCCCTATCTTGGGATTACAACAGGAACATGCCCTGTACTCCATTGATGTCAAGGACGCATTCTTGCAGGTACCACAAAGGACTCGATGTGCATGTCAATTCCCGAAGGAATATGTGGATCTGTTTGGCGACCAGGACCCTAGTTGTAGGAACGAAGGTTTGTTACTGCTGAGAGTACTTCCAGGACAGCGAGATGCAGCACTACTATGGAGTGATCATTTTGCAGGAACCCTCAAAGAGCAGAACTTTGATAGGAGCAAAGCTTGCCCTACTTTGTTTCGTGACGACAGGAACAGCATACTTGTTGTGCATGTAGATGACATTCAGGCAGCAGGGAAAACAAGGCACCTAGAGCCCAAGCTAGGAAAGCTAGGAGAAACCTACGAGCTAAAGGTTGAAGGCCCCTTCTTGACAGAGCAGGAACTTGAGGTAGGAGAGTCACACCAGACAATCCGATTCCTTAAAAGGAAATTCAGCTACCACAATCACGAGCTCCACATCACGAGTGACCCGAAGTATCTTGTGAAGCTTAAGGAAGAACTGAAGCTTACTAGCAAAGCCTCAAAGCCAACTCCGTGCACCCAAGAGTCGCAGGAACAGGACAACACTCAGACCTTGAACCAGGAACAAGCAGCATCGTTCAGGAAAAGCGTTGGCATACTCTTGTATGTCAGTCAGGACCGCCCTGACGTGCAGTTTGCCGTGAGAGGTTTGGCCTCCAAGATGTCAGAACCAACACATGGTTCTTGGAAACACTTAGTCCACCTAGTGCAGTACATGTCGAGAACTGAAGGATACCATTTAGTGTACAGGAAAACGCCTAGAGGACTCAGTAATCTCCATGAATCCATCAGGAATGGTAACTACGACTTTACAGGAACAAGGCCCAAGGAACACCACCTTTTGGAAGTCTTCAGCGATTCAGATTGGGCAGGAAAGAAGGACACAAGGCGCTCAACATCTTCAGGAATTGTTTGCCTAGACGGTCAGTGCATTTACTCCTTTTCTAGGAACCAGAAGTCGGTTAGCTTGAGCAGTGGTGAAGCAGAGTACTACGCAGGAGCGTCAGCAGCGTCAGATTCTATATTGTTGAAGGAAGCAGTAGAATTCTTGACCAGGAAACAATGCAAGGTACACTTGTACATGGATTCTTCTGCAGCTAGAGGAATTATTACAAGGCAAGGTGTAGGAAGAGTCAAGCATTTGCAGATCAGGACCCTTTTTCTTCAAGACCTCCACAAAGAAGGAACAATTAGTGTTCACCCAGTAGGAACCAAGGAGAACACAGCCGACATAGGTACCAAGCCCCTTTCAGCGAAACGTATCAGACTGTTGTTACACTGGCTAGGTTTTCAAACCAGCGAGAACGAACCAGTAGGTAGAGAAGAGCTCAAGGAACACAAGGCCCAAACACAAGCTAAAGCAGTTGTAAGAATGATCAAGAGCCCAGGAACTTTGTCTTTTGCAGCTTTGTTGTTTGCGGGAATTTCAGGTATTTCAGACAGTCTTCAGATTCAGAGTTTCAAGGAACAGTGTTTTGAGAGTTGTGTTCAGGAGGAAGAGTTTCAGCCAGAGTTTCAGGAACATGTTTTCTGTTGTGCAAGTGCATGTGAGCAGGACGGCATGTGCAGTGACACGAGTGCATGTGAGCTAGGAACGTCTGCAGGAACAGCGCATGGAACAGCATGTCGTGAGATGCTTTCGCAGCTCAAGGAACTCTGCGGAACACTCGCGGAACGCTCAGGTATCCAGGAACTAGTTCGCCCAGTAGCAGAAGGTCAAGGAACCTTACAAGGAACCTTAGCTGCCATGGAACCGAGCGCGAGTTCGAGCAAGAACACAGAGGAAGTTCTCAAGGAACTGGAAACTTTGAAGGAAGCGGCCACAGCATTAAGGAACGCTAGTGAAGAAAGGAACGTGATCGCAGAGTCGATCAGGAAGAACACAGAGGAAGCGGCGCGTTTGCGCCGATCCCAGGAACATGTGGCTGGTTGTGTGGAGTCCTTGACAGGACAAATCTACGACGTCAAGCACCAGGTTCAGGAAATGGCCGAACAGAACGACAGAGACCGGCAACAGGTCAAGGAACACATGGCCTTCGTCCTAGGTACATGTGATGCCGTAAAGGAACAGCTGAACCAGATGATGCAGGACTTCTACGAGCAGCAGCAAGAGGAACAAGAAGAAGAAGAAGACGAAGAGGAACAAAGGAAAAGAGAAACCAAGGACCGAGAACTAGAAAGTGAACTACGTCGTGAAGGACACGGACAAGGAACAGCACCGTCGAGAGCTACGTCACCTACGTCCCAGGAAAGGAAAGAATATTCGGACCGAGGCTACTTCGAGGGCATCCAGGAACGAGAGCAGGACTACGAGGACCACGCCGGCAACGAGAACGAGGCCTACGTCCACAGCTACGTTGGAGGAGAAGATCCCGGGGAGTACCCCGATGAAGGCAGAGCAGAGGAAGGAGAAGGAACAGCAGCAGCAGAGGAAGAAGAAAGTGAGGAAGCAAAGGAAGAGAGAAGAAAGAAGAAGATCGCGGAAATCAACGCCAAAAGCAAGCAAAGGCTCAAGGAAAAGGAAGAAGAGAAGAAGCTCTTTCCGTACCCCTACGACTACGCCAGCGAGTGGAAGGAATACTCCGAGAACGGCGAGATCTACAGGCAACACAGGGTTACAGGAGAAAAGCAGTGGCTGGACAAGGACTACACGTACAAGCACGAGAAAGGAACGAAAGGAAAGAAGGAAGGAAAAGGAAAAGGAAAGCCAAAGGCAAGAGCAGAAAGCACAGGATTTCGACCTCGAGATGAAGATGATCGCAAATATTGGGAAGAACAGGACAGGATCTCAAAGGAACAGAAAGAAGCAAAAGCAAAAGCAGAAGAGGAGAAGAAGGCAAAAGAGGAGCAGATTGCCAAAGCAAGGTTGATTCTGGAAGCGGCAGCAGAAGAGCAGGAAAAGCGAGACAAAGAAAAGGCAAAAGCAGAAGCAGCAGAAGCCGCCGAGAGAAGGCGAGAGGTAGAAGCAGCAGCCAAAGCAAAAGCAGAGAGAGAAGCAAAGGAAAAGGAGGAGACCGAAGCAGCAGCAGCAAAGGAAGCAGAGGAGAAAGCAGCAGCCGCAGCAGCCAAAGAGGAGAAGGAAAGAAAGGAGCAGGAGAAGAAAAGAAAGGAGAAGGAAGCCAGGAAGAAAAGAGAGGAAGATCAAAAGGCATCGTCAGCGTACATTGCCCAGAAGGAAGCAGAAAAGAAGGCAGCAGCAACAACAGCAACAGGATCAGGTGAAGCAGACAGGATCCAGAAACTTGAAGAAATGATGAAGGAGATGATGAAGGAACGCAAAGAGGATAAAGAAAGGATTGCAAGCCTTACACAGGAGCTTGAAAGCAGAGGATCGGCAGCCGGGTCGCAGGCACCCACAGAACCAGACACAACACCAGCAAAGGAAGAGGAGAAGCCAGAAGGAAAAGGAACAGGAAAAGCAACAGGAAAGGAGCCACCGAACGTCACACAGCACAAGCAGAAGGAAGAAGACAAGGACGACCCAGAACTGTCCGCCAAAGGACCAGTGAACGAAGCATCGTTCATGAAAGGAAAAGGAAAAGGAGAGTTTGAAGGAAACTGGTTTGCAGTCTACAGTTTCCAGAACAGGAAATACCAGTGGAAGTGGAACGAAGCCAAGACACAGTGGTACTGGTATTCAGGATCAAAGGAAACAGGTTGGAAAGCAGCGTCAAAGGACAAGCAAGGAAAAGAAAAGTGCAAAGCGCAAGCAAAGATGAAAGAAGAGTGGCTAAAGGAACAGCTTCAAGACCAGAAGGAAGCTAAAGACAGCGAAGAGGAAGGCGAAGTAACCTTCCAGTGAAGCAAAGGAACCACGAGCAGTACTGAGGCCAGAGAGCCGAGGAAAGAAGCAGCAGGACACAGGAACCGTGGCACAGCCCTTTTTGTTTCTGTGGTGATCTAGGTAAAGTGCAGGAACGTCTTTTGTACAGTCGAGCAACCTTGGAGAGGATTGCGAGTGAACGTGCGCATACGTTTGCGATGAGGAACAGTGTTTGTTTTGCAAGTGAAAAGGAACTGCAGCGTGTTTACTGTTTGTCAAGGAAAAGTCGGAGTCACCTCAGTCGAGGAACTTTCGCTAACTCCGAAGGCGGGGTGTTAAACATTCTGCCAGGAACAGTAACACAGCTAGTGCAGTACAGTTAATGTACAGGAACAGCCGTCACGCACACGCGACGTGCAGGCTCGAGACCCCAGGACACACCGTGCCCAGGAACAAAAGTGTCCGACAGTCTTTGTGGGTAGGAACCCTTAGTGAAGCCCGTTCTTTAACATGATCTCAAGAAAAGGTTTAGGAAGAGCACGCCATTTACAAGTAGACCTTCTATGGATCCAAAGGATTCCGAAGCTTATCATGAAGGCGATAGCAGGAAAGGACAATCCCTCAGACCTAGGGACCAAATCCCTGACACGGGAGAAAATACGAAAGTATATGCTAAGCCTAGGATATACAGGTGAATTTCTGACACCAAGTGATCAAGAAGTTCAAGAAGCTGAAGTGAGAAGGACAAGAACAAGAAGTGTTCCAAGATTCGATGAAAGGATGATTACAAGGATTATCCAGACGGTTACGACCGCAGTGCTGATATCATTGGCTGAAGCAAGAAGATTCGGTGAAGAAGGAGAACAAGGACTGGGAAGAGCAAGTGTAGTTTGCATACTGTTGTGCATGCTCATATCAGCGATTATGCATAAAGTCGCAAGCGCAGCCGTTTTGCTCAAGAAGGAAGTCCTGAAAGAAGGAGAAAAGGAAGAAGATAGGACAAGAGCAATGGCAGATGACGAAGCAGTCAAGTATATGATCACAGAGCGCAGTAGAAGCATCGAAGCTACCACTTACCTCGAAAAAGTGCTTAAAAGAGATCAGGCACAAAGGCCAAGCACTGAAGACCTCTGGAAGGAGGTAGAGGCGATCAATCAGCAGTACGAAGTCAGATCTGCTGAAAAGAAGAAGGAAGAGCAGCCAGAGAATCCCAGAGTGGAAAAGGAGGAAAGTGAAGCAGCGTCGGATCCAGAGTCCGATGAGTCCAAAGAAAGCGAGTCAGCAGAGAAGGATGATGAAGAAGAAGTGCCAGAAGACAAGAAGGAAGAAGATTTGGAGACGTTCAAGAAAACTGCAGAGGAATTGGCAGAAGAAGCAGAAAGGTTGAAGAAGTCTCAAGAAGCTAACTTCGGAGCAAGGAAGCAAGGAACTGTTCGGATACCAGAACACATCCAGGAAAAGATAAGAGAGCAAGGAGAGATCATGGACGAGAAGCTACAGCAGCTGGAAGAGATGAAAGCAGCAGCCAAGGAAAGAAGAGAAAAAGGAAGAATAATGAATAAGAGAAGTTCAGGAGCTTATGTGGGTACCGTTGTATGGATGTTGTGCATCCATGGAATAACCGCAACCGCAGGCATTTCGGCCCACAGCGAAGGGAACCAAGTTGTTGAAGACACAAGTAGAAGGATGGAGGAAGTGATGGACATCTTGATGATCACGCTAAGTGTTATGGGAGTAATCTTCCTCATCCAGCAAGTGATGAAAGGGTATAAGGTTTTGTACAACAAGCTGAAGACCAGAAGGACTGGTGAGCCAGTCTACGTTTACCCGACAAGATATGTATATCATAAACAATCTTGCAAGTGGTGGAGCCCTCCACCAGCTACACAAGAGATGTCTGTCGAGACTGCAAAACAAAAAGGATGCAGGTCATGTTGGGTATGTCACCCAGAAGACAGGGAAAGCCGCGGTAACTCGACAAGACGAAGGAATACAGAAGTGTGCACTGGAATATGCACGTGGTGTAATGAAAACCGCTGCGCGCGGAACAAAAGGAACCACACGAGCCACAGTTGTGTGGAGTGTATCCGCGATCACGCGGAAAGTGTTTGGCGATAGAAGTATGACACCACCGAAGGTGAAGAAGAAGAAGAAAGCCACGAGCAAGAAGATAACCAACCGGAGAGAAATGTGTTATATCCAAGGCCGGAAGAAGTTGCGGAAGACCAGTGGAATAACATGACGTTCAGTGAAAGAAGAGCTTCGTTGGAGGCCAGGGGCCAACAAGAGCTAGAAGGAGTAGCACGCCTAACCTACGAGGCATACCTCGCAGGAACCAGGCAAGCAGCTGAAGAACTTGGCCCCACACTACTTGAAGAGTTGCAACAAGAGGAAGACCAAGGCCTTGACACGCTGATCGAAGAAAGGTCAAGACTCCGTCAAGACAGAAGAGAAGGCACAAGTGATGGAATAAGGTTCAGGGCACGCAGTGAAGAAGTAAATGAGGATAGAGCAAGATTAAGGCGACGGATTCAAGCAATAAGCTCTACTATGACAGGACCTGTTGATCCGGGAACACCGGACAGCACAGAAGCAACAACCCAAGGGCCCTTGGGGCTAGGCGACATGTAAGAACGGTTTAAAGCAAGGCAAAAGACCGTGAGGGCGTTGTTGACGCCCAGCAAGAAAAAGAGTGAGGGCTGGAAATCAGCCCAGGCAAAACGTTTCACCAAGAAAGCTTTAGAAGCTTGAGAGAAAAGCCACGAGGATGGAAAGATCCCACGGCAACGACAAAGTCAAAAGCCACGTGGACGAAAGTCTCACGGCAACGTCAACGCACTACGAGCACCACGATGAATTCCAAAGTCAATGTTTACAAAAGGACTAAAGACAGAAGTCCGACAAAAGTTTCCAGATTGCCGAAGGGCAAGGATGGACTACGACTACCCCGCGTACAGCGACGTACAGAAAAAGTGAGTGTGCACGTAGAGTGGAGTGAGTCCATGCCAAATGTGTGTGGAAAGCAAATTCGCAAATCTGCTATAGGACATCTGAAGATTGAGGATGAAGACCAAGAGAAAGAAAAGAAAGATGTTCAAAAGTGCTCAAAGAAGCGTGCGAGAAGAGAAGATAAGGCTCATAGGAGCATGCGAAAACAGAAGCAGAAGTAGTACAAAGGTTAGAAAAGTTTCACAGAATCACGTGACACGACAATGCTGTGTACGTGATGAGGGCGTAACAGAATGTTCAATTTTCCCTCATGCCCGATTTAGCGCCGGTTTCACTGCGTATCTCCGTAGGTCAAACGTAGGCTCAAGACAGCCTGACAGCAGAGCGAGTAGTGAGAAAAGAATCCGAAGCTCGCGTCGTGCTGTAAGAAGGATACTGGTTTAAGGGTTTAAACTTTCACGTGAGGAAGTGATTCGATGTAGGAGTTTGCATAGGATGCAGTTGCATGTTTCACTCTGTATAATAATCGTTGTTGGCTCAAGCCTGGAAAATAGTGCGCTGAGTGATTAGCAGACGCTAAATCTCCGTTCATGGTAGCGGAGCGGCTTGGTTGAAAGTCGCTTCGAATGGGTGGTGTCTGCTGCCGCAGAGCACGCAGACAGAGGATTGCCCAGGAACGTTGGGCACGATTGGTTCGGCGCCTGCAGCGGATTCGCCAGCTGCAGCGCATCTGGCACAACCTGGGGTTGCATCTCCAGGCAGTGCTAAGCACACGTGCTTTCAGGAGATTGCTCTCGAGGACACACCCTCGAGAAGAGTGAACCACTTGGGCGAAATAGGCCCAAGGAGGTGAAAGAGAGAAAAGATGGCGACACAAGAGCAAATGATACAAGAAATGCAAGCGCTGAGGCAAGAGCTCGCGCGACAAGCACAGCAGCACAGTCAGGACTTGGAGCAAGTAAGGGCCGAGAGCCAGCAAAGGTTGACCGAGGCTACGCAAGCGGCGTTGGCTGCGCAAGGGCAGCTGAGCGCGCTACCGACGATTGTCCGAGAAATGGGGCAAACATTGCAGGATGCATTGAAAGGCCAGAGCAAGGAGCTGGCAGATGCTATGAAACGCACAGCGTCGGAAGATAAAGGAAAGCTGGTGCTAGTAGACACCAAAGGGCTTGGAAAGCCGAGCACATTTTCGGGAGATGCCGAACAGTTTCTTCCGTGGCGTCACAGGATGCTCGCCTACATCTGCTCTATCTACCCAGAGCTTCGTGAAGCTTTGGAATGGAGTGAAGAGCGAGAGAAGGCGATCAGCACAGAAGAGCTCACGGAAGCATTCGGCGAGAAAGCCGACGAGATAGATCGTATCCCGAATCTGTTTGAAAAGTCGACGGAGCTGTCTTCGGCACTGCAGATGGTCACTGCGAAAGAGCCGTTTGCGATAGTGATCAATTGCAGCACGAATGGTTTCGAAGCTTGGCGAAGATTGGCTCGAAGGTACGACCCGTCGACAGCCTCGAGAAAGAGATCAATGCTCAAGTCCGTGATCAATCCGCAGAAGCAGAAGCTGGAGCATTTGCCGCAAGCTATCGAAGAATGGCTTGATGCAATTGCTTCGTACGAGAAGAGAAAAGACGCGAGCGGGAATAGGACCAAGATCCCGGAAGAGATAAAGACCGCAGCGCTTGAGTCTATGCTACCGCAAGACCTAGAAGCGCATGTGCAGCTGAACCAGTCGAAGTTTTCTGGGTTTGAGGATCTTCTTGAAGAGGTCACCAGGTATGTTGAGCATCGTACCGGGAAGACCTTGAAGGCATTCTCTACGACCCAAGTCGCCGGCAAAGGAGATCTGGGAGACCCGATGGATGTTTCATCTTTTGGGCAAGTCCCAGGAAAGGGCGGCGGCAAAGCGCCAAAGTTTCTGGGAACCTGCAACAACTGCGGCAAGCAAGGCCACAAGGCTGCCGATTGCTGGCTTCCAGCAAAAGGCGGCAAAGGAAGCTACAGCAAGAGTCCAGGGAAAGGTTCGCCGAAGGGACCCGGCAAGGGGAGCCCAAAAGGAGGTAAAGGTCCCAAAGGAAAGACACCGAAAGGAAAGCCCAGCGGCAAAGGACCGAAGGGCAAAGGAGGCAAGAAAGGAAAGGGCAAAGGAGGAAAACACGCCAATAGCCTCGAAGAAGCAAGCGGAAGCAACGACCAGGAGACGTGGAACGAGCAACCGGAACAAGAGGAATCCTGGGAACAAGGCGAATGGCCGGAAGACCAGGGCTGGGAAGACTGGCCCGAGGAAACCGAGTGGAAAGAAGGAAACGGGCTGCTGATAGGCGGCCTGGAGGAGGAAAAGAAGGAAGGAAGGAAAGAGAAGAAAGAAGAGAAGAAGACAGAAGAGAGAAAGAAGAAAGAAGGAAAGAAGGAAGACTCCGCAGCCGTTTCTGGTCCAAGCGGGTCGGGAAAAATGTCGGACTTCGGGGACCGCCTTCGGAGTGCCGGCTTGGACCCGTCCCAGCTGGAAGGGCTTACGGACGACGAGGCCAACGAGTTGCAAGGGGCCCTTTTGGCGTCCCTTGTGGCTCTCCAGGCGAGGGCCAAAGCACGGGCCCAAGGACCGAAGGCAGCGGAGGCTAAGCCAAAGGAGCCAGAGCCCAAGGCAAAGGAAGAGCCCAAGGCGAAAGAAGAGCCCAAGGCAAAAGAAGCCAAGGCGAAGGAACCCAAGAAGGAGGAAGCCGAGAAGGCAAAGCCGAGGCCAAAGGAGAAAGAGAAGGCGAAGGCCAGCTCGGGCGTTTCGCCCGGAGCGCGGCTGAAGCCGATCTTTGTGTGCCCTCCTGAGGGGCCACCGCCTTTGAGAAGGGCGGTGTCTGGGAGCGCAAGGCCGGCTGAGCCGGTAAAGGCCCCAGAGCCGAGGGCTAGGGCGGCAACTCTGCCACCTAAGCCCAAGGTTTTGCCGAAGGCTCCGGTGCCAGGGTCGACAAAGGTTGCAGAGCCTAAGGGACCACCGCCTCCTAAGGCAAAGCAGGAGCGCGGAAGGTCGCCGGCTAGGAAGCCCAAGTCGCCCAAGACCCCGGAGAAGAAGCCAGAGAAGAAGGAAGAGAAAGAGGAAAAGGAAGAAGAAGAGGAGCCCGAACCGGCGAGTAGCAGCACAGACGGACCCAGGCTGCGACTGAGGCTCAAGGTGATGCGAGAGCTGAAGTCGAAGGAGGAATGGGCAAAGATGTCCTACGAAGAGAGAAGGGAACACCAGGATGGGATCCGGAGGCTGCTGCCACCAGGGACGGTCGGGCAGCATATCCTCAAGAAGCAGGGAAGCGCCTGCAGCACGTGCAGGACAAGGCGAAAGAAAACGAGAAAGGCTGTGCAAGAGTATCTGCAGAGAAAGAAGAAGGAGTACGAAGGGCTTAAGAAGCCACCGCCAGTGGGACTCGCAAGGAGCCTGCTGCACCGGGAAGGCATGCTGAAGCCACCGGGTGAAAGAAGAAGCTCCGGCAAGAGAGGAGCCAAAGAGGAAGAGAAAAGCGAAAAGAAAGAAGTGGAAGATGAGGAAATGGAAACTGTGAGCGTGGAGCCGGAAGCCGGCAGCGACCACGAGGAAGACCTCGAAGAAGAGGAGCCAATGGAAGAAGATGCGACCATAGAGGTCAAGGAGTACCAAGAGCCTGGCGAGAAAGAGATCGCACGGGCAAAGCAAGAGCACGCTGCAAGGATCAGTGCTCTTCGCGAGAAAAGAAACAAGGCCTATGCGGAAGCAAAGGCAGAGGCCAGCCAGCCGAAGGCGAGCGAGGCCGGGGCCAACGAGCCCAAAGCGGCGAGTGCCGCGACGGCGGATGCCACGTCGATGTCTTCGTCGACGGTGATGCAGAACCTTCTGCACGGCAGTCTGCTTGGGGGCCTCATGGTGGATCGAGGCCGTCTGCTGAAGAGGCTCGACGAGCTGAACAAGCTCAAGAAAGAAGAGATGAATGAGAACGATTACGAAGAGAAGGCGAATATCGAGGTGGAGCTGGATAGCATCCTCGAAAAGATCATCAAGCTCAAGGAGCGAGGCCGTGCAAAGGCAACACCGGAGAAACCCGGAAGGTTGGACCAAAGTACGCACGATGCGAGGTATCGTGCTGCACGGGCCAAGGGGGTTCCACACGCCAAGGCGTGGAAGGAAGAGAAAGCCCGAAGGCGTGCGGCGGAGCAGCGCCGCAAAGGAACAAAGGAGCGGGCAGAGATCAACGTGAAGACGCAAAGGGACTGGGCCGAGCATTTTGCCACCAGGCCCGGCAAGAAGGTTGACAGCACCAAGGTCGATGCTATGGAGACCGTGGTGATAGATGCTTCTGGGAAGGAGGTCGCCAAGGAAGAGGCGACAGACCTGGCGGCGAAACCTTTGAGCCGCAAGGAGCGGACCTACTACCGCCAGGAGTACGACGAGGAGCTGAAAGAGAGAAAGGAAAAGGTCGAGAAGCCGCGGGACCCAGAGAAGAGAAAGAAGATCAACGAGAAAAGAGCGTTGAGAAGGAAGCGGCTTGCCGACAAGGTTAAAGGAAAAGGGAAGCACAAAGGAAAGCAGAAGGGAAAGACGAAGGAAAGAGGAGAGAAAAGAAAAGAGCCCGAGGAGGACGAAGATGATGATGAAGACGAAAGTTGGGGCGGATGGCGGCCCGACCAGGGCCCTGAGGACCCCAAGGATCCTCCCGAGGGCGACGCAGTGGTTGCCTCTGTTGAGGTGAGCCTGGCCACGAATGCCGTTTCGGCGTCCGGCGGCCAAAGCCAAGGTCTTCAGGACCAGCGTGTCGAGGTGAACTTCGACAGCGGTGCCGCCGTGACGGTGGTGCCAATGAAGTATGGCCGTGGAAACGAGAAGCCTCGTGAGGAGATGAAGTTCAAGACGGCAAGCGGCCAGAACATACCCGACTATGGGCCGATTCGGCTCAAGGGTACAACCTCGAGCGGCAACAGCGCCACACTTTGTGGCCGCCTTGCAGATGTGCACCGAGTGCTTGGATCGGCCTCGGATATCTGCCGATCCCACCACGCCGTTTTTGGAGAGAACGGTGGCTACCTTATCCCGAAGGGGAATGAATTCGGAAAGGATTTTGATGTGATGATGAGGAAGCTGCTCAAGAAGCACCGCAGCGACCCGAAGAGCGCTACGAAGCTCCACGTGCGACGTGGGGTTTACGTCTTTGACCTTGCCTGCGGCCCTTTTACGGGGCAGCAAGACGCGTAAGGCCAAGGGTGAGAGGTAGCGAAGTTTCACCGGTAGAGGTTTCACCTAGTGACGGAGTGGCCCCGGCGGTTGGTGAAAACCAGGGGCCCGTAGAAGAGAGTGAGAGAGTGGAGAGTAGAAGGAATGAAGGAGAAGAGGAAGGAGAAGAAAGGATTGAAGGAAGAATGGAGGAGCCAGAAGACGCGCCCGGAGAAGAACAAAGGAAGGTGAACGTTCCTTTGGGGCCGTCTCAGCCCACCGCGAGGGAGATCGCGGAACACGAAGCAAGTGGACACGCGGTCCACAGGAGCTGGTGCGTGCACTGCACGCGCGCCAGGGGGAAAGTGCAAAGCCATCCGAGAACGGATCGTTCTGGAGAGGGCGAGGTGCCAGCCCTCCATGCTGACTACTTCTTTCTGGGTAGCAGCAAGGAACGTGATGATATCATGCCACATCTGGTGGTACGGTGTGACAGAACCAGGAGAACGTGGGCAACAGCGTTGCCACAGAAGGGCGTGACGCCTTTTAGCACGAACTGGTTTTGTTCTATCGTGCGGGAAGCCGGTTGGAAGCGCATGGTGTTGTTTTCGGATAACGAGCCGGCGCTCGTTGCACTGAAGCAAGCAGTGGTGGAAAACATGAAGGACGTGGAGATCACTCTTAAAGAATCTCCGACCTCGACAGATGAAGAGAACGCGCCGAGCAATGGCGTTGCTGAGTCAGCTGTTCGGGAAGTTAAGCGAATGATCAGGGCTATACTCTCGGACCTCGAGAGCAAGCTCAAGTTCAAAGTGGACCCGAACCACAGTGTGCTGACCTGGATAGCCAGACACGCGGCGTTCCTTCTGACAAGGTTCAGAATTGGAGATGATGGAAAGAGTGCTTACCAACGTGCTGTTGGAAGAGAGTGGAGAAGGCCGACAGTGGTGTTTGGGGAACAGATCCTGTTCAAGCCTGTGGGTGCCATGGGCAAGAAGAGGAGTTCACCTTTGGAGCCACGGGTGGCCATGGGACGCTATGTGGGTACAGCGAGCAGGAACGCGGACCTCCTCGTGATGACGCCCACTGGTGTTGTGAAAGGACACTCTTTGCACCGAAGACCGGAGGAAGACCGTTGGTCGAAGGAGGGGTTCGACCAACTGAGAGGTTTGCCGTGGAAGTGGACCAACCCAGTTGAGCGAGCACCGCCCAACCGAGTGGACATGCCCGAGCTTGTTGGTGAACAGCCTGTTCCGGATCCTAAAGAATATAGGGCGAGGAACCTCTACGTGCTCAAGAGCGACTTGGAGAAGTATGGCTACACCACTTTGTGTCCAGGGTGTGAGGCGCTGATGCTGGGATTGCCACAAAGGAGCCACAACCCGGAGTGTCGGCTCCGCATCCAAAGGCACCTCGTTGAAACCGAGGAAGGAAAGCAAAGAGTGCAGAGAGCACTCGACAGACAGGAGAAAGACTACTCCACGAAAGCGCGGAAGAAGCGAAAGGCCGAAGATCAACCCGTTTTGGAAGGTCAGCCTGCTGATGGCGAAATCGCTGCTGAAGAAGCAGCCGGTGCGCCACTTGAGCGCCCTAACCAGTTGCAGGACGACAGCTCTGCGCAGCGAACCCAGAAGCGCGAGGCAGAGCAACACGTCGAAGACCTTTACAGGGAAGAGCAGGAAACTGACGAGCCCGAGATCGTCAGAGCGAACCTCCAAGGTGGAAGCTCAGGTTCTGGAGGAGAGAACACCGACCTGTCTTACAAGCAGGTGGAGGAAGCTCAAATGGATGATGTGAGTCATCTAGAGAAGGAGTTCCATTCAAGAGGGATGCAGTGTACGAGGAAGCAAGCAGAGGAGATATCCAGCCTAGTTGGTTCACTAGGCGTGGACGTCAAAGCCTCTGTTCCTCTGAACGAGGGACTGTGTCTCAGCGTTGAAGACAAAGGGTGGAAGCTCCAGAAGCAGGACGAAGTGGAAGCTTTGTTCAAAAGGCTGGAGGCTGAGAAGCCGACGTTACTCGTGGGACTACCGCCTGATGGTCCGTTTGCGGGAGTGCAGAGAAGCTACAACTCCCTTCAGAAGGCGAAGAAAGAAAAGGAGAAAGAAGTGCTGGAAGCAGGGAGGAAACAAGTGAGGACCTGCGTTGAAGCATATCAGTACCAACTGGGACAGCAGAAGTACTACCTTCAAGAGTGCCCCAAGGGAGCAAAGTCTTGGGAGCACACTCAGTACCAGCAACTGAGTGAAGAGTCCTATGTGGTTGAAGGGCCAATGTGCAGGTGGACTGTGGACAACAGCGGAGGAAATCTCCAAGGAGCGAACTTCAAGAAGAAGACCCGCTGGATCACGAACTCCGCTGCCCTAGCTGCAGCATTGAGAAAGGTGTGTACGCAAGGAGCGAAAGAAAGAGTTTGGCAAAGAGACCTCACGTTTGAGGAGGGGAAGGTTGCAGCAAAGCTGCGCTATCCCCCTAAGCTAGCTCACGCGATTGCCAAGGGCATTCGAGCGCAGTTGGTGCTCGACGGTGAACTTCAAGCAATCGGTTCTGTGGCTGGACCTGATCCACACGAAGAGCCGAACTTCGAAGAGCACCACTACGACACCCTGCCGCGAGCAGATGAGCTATACGTGAAGACTCCGGTGATCGATGCGAACACCGGTGCCGAGCTCGACCCATCAAAAGTTGCAAAGGCACGCCTAACGGAACTTGAATGGGTCAAGAAGCAAAACGTATACACCAAAGTAGACGAAACAACCTGCTGGCAAGAAACTGGAAGACCGCCCATTACCCTCAAATGGGTCGATCGAAATAAGGGAGACAACGTCAACGAAAACTACAGGAGCCGACTTGTAGTCCGTGAAGTGAAGTCTCAGGGTCAGGCAGCGTTGCTGCCAGAACACGCACTTTTCAGCTCGATGCCGCCACTCGAGGCAGTAAAGCTGTTGTGTTCACTAATGACCACTTTGCGCGTTTCGCGCAGAGGAGCCAAGTTGTCGTTGCGGTTGATTGACATCAGCCGTGCCCACTTTTATGGTCGTGCCACTAGACGCGTTTTTGTGACCCTTCCAGAGGGTGATGAGTCTGAGGGCAAGTGTGCACTCTTACTCAAAACAATGTATGGGACGCGCGATGCGTCGAGTACGTGGCAGCGAGACTATAGCGAGCTCATGAGGAAATATGAGTTCGTCGCAGGCAAAGCTTGGCCATGCATCTTTTACTGCGAGAAAGAAGACATCCGACTGCTAGTTCATGGAGATGATTTCTTTTGCTTGGCAGATGATGAAGGCCATGCCTACCTAGACAAAGCCTTGACAGAGCGCTACGAGTATCGATGTGATGGTCACATCGGACCGAACCATGGGGAACAGATGGTCGTACTGAATCGTCTTATCTGCTACAACAAGGAGACTGGGACGGTCACCTACGAAGCAGACCCCAGACACGTGGAAGCTCTGGTGAGAGAACTGAACCTAGAGTCTGCAAAGTCAGCGAAAACTCCTGCCGAGAAGAAGAAGCAAGGAGAGGTTGTAAAGGCACTTGAAATGCCACCAATGAACGGCGCGATGCAGAGAAGCTATCGCTCGATAACCATGCGAGCCGCATTTTTGGCCCAAGATAGGCCAGATATCGCCGAAGCCACAAAAAGTCTTGCCAGACATATGAAGGCTCCGAACGAAGCCTCATGGTCAGACCTAAAAAGGCTCGGGAGATATCTTCGCGGGAAGCCAAGGTTGGTGTTTGAATACCACCAACAACGGTTCCAGAAAGACCTTACCGTTTTCTGTGATTCAGACCACGCTGGCTGTCTCATCACGCGGAGGTCGACAACGGGAATCGTTACCATGCATGGATCACATTGCATCAAGCACAGCTCCAACGTGCAGACTACTGTGAGTCTATCGTCTGGAGAAAGCGAGTTCTATGCAATAGTGAAAGCTGGAGCAGTAGGCCTAAGCCAACAGGCGCTGCTATCAGATTGGGGCATCAAAGTGAACCTAAGAGTTCTGAGCGATAGTAGTGCAGCAAGAGGAACTTGCTCAAGACAAGGTCTTGGACAGACGAGACATGTGCAAACAAGATATCTGTGGGTTCAAGAAAAGGTTGCAAGGAACGAGCTCAAGCTCGAGAGAGTTGCCACCGACAAGAACCTTGCGGATATATGCACAAAGCCGTTACCGGAGGCTGCAGTTGAGAAGCACCTACGCACAATGGGGCTGAAGCACTACGACAAAAGAGCTCAAGGAGGAAAGAAGCTTGTGTGAGCCAGAAGGCCAACAACAGGAGTAGAGGACGAGAGAGAGTGTAGAGGCCAATGGATGCAAAGCATCACCTGGCCTAGGAGGGGTGATTCGATGTAGGAGTTTGCATAGGATGCAGTTGCATGTTTCACTCTGTATAATAATCGTTGTTGGCTCAAGCCTGGAAAATAGTGCGCTGAGTGATTAGCAGACGCTAAATCTCCGTTCAGGAAGGCGCACTGGATGTCGCCTGCGGCAGCCGTCCACGGGTCGGCTGCTCCAAGTCCATTCGCCAGCAACTGCATGAGGCAAGCGAAGCCTGGTCGTGATTGCGTAGGAGTGGCCGTGTCTAAGGCCTCGACCCCAAGATCGGGATCGCGATGTCCCCCGATCACCGAACGGTTCTTGCATCTCCAGGCCGGCTCTTGCTCGCCTCCACTTGCTTGACGGGCAGCCCAATTTTTGTCACGGTATGCCCATCTATACGACAATATGCGGGAAGCGGGAACCGTTTCCCTGATGCGTCTCGACTCCTCGAGACGCAGTGGTTCCAGGGCATCGTAGAACAAATGCTCATCCCACTGGACCTTTTCCGCGTCCTTGAAAAGCTTCCGGGCGTGTTCCGGGATCTCTGTCCCCCGCAACTCGCTGCGTGAGTGCCTTGTGGGTGAGCATCACTTCGTCGAGGTCCCGGCCGATATCGTCCTTGCGGGTCTTCTTGCGTAGACGCCGTAGAGGTAGAATATGTTCAGGGGTGTGCTTCTCGGTCTCGTCCATCTCGTGGTCACCTTCTCCGTCGAGAACAACCCCACCATCGGATATGTCGGAGCCATCGTCGGAGAGGTGGTCCAAACCATCGTCCTTGCGCTTCAAGGCGTCGCGATAGTCGTCGCCTATGGCCCTTTCTTCACCTTCGTCGTCGTCGGCCTCCAGGTAGGTGTCGGGGTCGTCGAGGCCCATGGCAAGCAACTTGTTATAACCTCCTGGCGCACGCCCTTCATGGTGAGGAACTCGCCAACCTCTTCTGGGCCTGAGTTGCGCAAGTGTTCTGGGGCCGTGAGCCGCAACGACTAAGATCCAGTAGCTCCCACCTTGCTTTCCGACCACAACTGCCGGTCCGACCCAATGTGGTCGGCGACGGTCCTTAGGCTGGTCCCAGTAGTGCACAGGGTCGACTGCCTTCGCGGTCCGCGCGCGATGAAGTAGTCCCCGACGGCACTTACTCTGACTGCCGCTGCCCGTTGGAACTTGGAGTCCTCCGTTAGGTCCCAGGTCACAACTCCTCCGGCATCTAGGTCGCACAACTACTCCTCCAGGCTCCGTGGCGACTTGCCCAGCACCCATTGTGTTGGGCTGTGGCCATATCGTCTCCTCAAGTCGTTCTTGGCTGCGCAAACCATTGCCCCGGCGATCTCGGCCTCCTCTTCGGTAACGTTCAACCCGTGGACGACGTGCTCCCATATCCCCTTGAACCATCCGATTTGTCGCTCGGTGACGCCGCTCTGCCACTTTGCCTGGGCCGCCACATCCTTCATCCGTATGTTGTGCCAGTCGCATAGACGGCCAAGACCAGCTTGAACTTTTCCGTCTAGGTTCAATTAAATGGTAGTTGGCGGTCCAAACGGCGCCAAGGGTCGTCGAGAACACTTTGGTCGGCAAAGCAGTGAACCCACTACGACCGATACAACACACAAAGGAGGGCAGTGGCGACCAAGTCTACGAGACCCAGGTGATGTTCACCTATGGGTGAGTGAGCGGGATAACCCGCTGTACTAAGGACCACGAGGCTGTCGTTTGCTTCCTCAACGACTTCGGCAAGAAGCATCTGGGCGAGAAAGCTACGTGGACTTCAGTGGCAGTGACCCGGAACGTGTCGTGTGACACACACCGGGACTCCAACAACCTACGAGGAGCCCTCAACCACACGGTGACGTTTGGACAACGCGCTGGAGGAGATCTATGGCTTGAGGAGGAGAGAACGCCGCCAACAGCAGCGCCCTTGTGTGGCGGAAAGACCGGCCCGGAAACTGGGTTCTTGGGAAGTTTCACTCTACCAAGGAGAAGCCGTTGTCCTTTGATCCTTTCCTGTGCCATTCTACTGGAGCTTGGGATGGAGATCGCTGGTGCCTCACCTACCACACCGTGCGAGGCATCAAAGAGGTTGGTGGCGAGATCAAGAAGTACCTGAGAGGGTGCGGTCTCCCACTGCCAAGAACCCCGCGAGAGACGAGAGGCCCGAGGCCAAAGCCAGCGAAAAGCGAACGGAAGAACATCATGAACGCGGCTGGGAAGTTGAGCGTGCTCATGGCCAGGTTCCTGGCCGCCGCGGGCACCTTCCTGAATGAGGCCCAGGACCCCGTCCCCGAGCACGACCCGATTGTGATGATGGAGATCGGCGGCTACGAGGGCACGATCGAGGCGACCGAGCTGAACAAGGCGGTGATCGAGCCCATCCTCTGGCCAGATAATGAGAAGCCTGACGTGCAGGAGAATGCGTGCCACTTCGTGAAGGGAGCCAGTCCAAAGGAGTTGAGGGTGCACCTCGACGAGATGCCGGCGAAGGTCGAGGCAGCGGTCAAGGGTTTGGTGCGAGACCAACTCCGAGAAGGCGATGTCGTGCTACGTGGACGTGATCTTCAGGCGTGGGTCGGTGAGCACACCGACTTCATCAAGTATAAGTCCAACGGCTGGTTGGTGCTGGGGAGGACCAAGAAAGACAGCGTGACCCTACAGGGGACCGAGAGGCCCTACGAAGTGTGTATGGACGGGCCTGATGGGGCCGAGCGACCGGAGACGAAGTACGATGGTTCCGGAATCACCTTTGAGAAGACAGTGTCCAACATCGTCAGAGCATCGTTGCGACGACTACACAAGAACCTCGGGCACCCTAGGGCCGAGGACCTCTGCCGACACCTGCGTTTAGCAGGGTGTGAACCCAGTGTCATTAAAGTCGTGAAGGGAATGAAGTGCGAAACCTGTCAGGCGACAAAGCACGCACAGATAGCGAGGCCAACTACGCTGCCTAGGTTGCTGGACTTCAACTCCTGCGTTGGGGTTGTTTCTTTCTACGCCTACGACGCATTGGACAAGAGGCACACCTTCCTCCTCGTCGTCGACTGCAACCACCTATCAGGTTGTCATCAGACTGGACAGCGAGGACGGGCCCTCTGTTGAGAAGGCCTTCAACAAATATATTGGTTGACAGTTCTCGTAGGAGGTATCGGCCCAGTCGAAGGACGCGTCCCCATAACGCAAGTGTCGTGAATCGCGAACTCCATCATGGAAGGCGCCGTGATCGTTGTGCTTGTTGTCGTAGGTCTCCACAGTCGGAAGACCACACCCTTCACTGCCCGGGCCAGCATTGGTGTTGTAGTTCAGGGCTTTGTTGAGGTATCCCCGAATACAGTCGCCCTCTGCAATGCAGTCTTGTTCACGCACGGCTCCACAACACCAGACTTCCCGGTCCCTTCTGTCCTGGTCCAGTCCACCGCGTGGACCGTCCAGGCCCATATCGAATTTAACGGATTTGAGCTTCGCGCTTTGTCCTTCAGCACCGCCAAATTCGTCTCGAGGGCCTTGATCTCGTCGAGTACGGTCTGGTCCGGCTGGGAGTCCATGATCTTCTCGTCCTTGTCGATCAGGTCCTTGCTGGGGCGCTTGGGCGTTGCCTTCGTGTTCCCCTTCCCGTTGTACCGCTTGGTCGGGGTGAGATTCACCTCGTCCTAGGATCCCCTCGATGATGTCGCCGCCCGTTGAGTGCCCTTGGTATTCTCTACCTCGCTGTCCTCGTCGTGGATCTCCGTCTTGTTCGACTTGGCACGCTGTTGTTCCTGCCACCATCGGGCATACATCACGAGCTCCGGCGAGGAGTTCTCTCCGAGCGAGCGGTTTCCGCTCCTGCCCAGCTCCCGTAGGCGTCTGGGATGTCTCTTTACAGACTTCCCTTCCATCGGCGGATGGTGACCCTGCTCGATTTCACCGTAGACCTCACGACGCGAAGAAGGTTCCCTTTCGTCACTTTGTCTGGCACCATCACTCCCATTTCGGTCGCCTTCTTCCTGAGATCCGCCAAATATAGTGAGCTTAGGCCCTTCATCTGGTCCGCGGCCGTCTTCTCCCCATAGGTCGAGATGGGGTCTCGGATTGTCGCCTTCAGCTCTACCACGGACCACGACTCGTTGAGCTTCCTGCAGCAGTTGGGCCTTGGTCATGCGGCTGAGGGGTGTCTCCTTGGCACGGCATTCCGCGAAGTCCATGCCCTTGATCGGGTACGCGAAGGTTGGGAGTAGGGGGCGCAATTTTGTAGAACACTGTTCTGCCGAACCAAAGCAACGGGAAAGTGGTTTGATCAACCTGGCCATGCTCCCACTGATCTACCGTGGACTCTATCCATGCTCCGGTCTTGCAACACACGCACTCTGTCATGCGAACTGTGCCGATGGTAGAGACGAGCATATCCCTGAGAACGGTAGAACTAGTACGCCAGGTTGAGGGATTAAACATTGCCCTTCGAGGAATCATATGCACTCTGACCCGCATGTCCTGCGTCTCTAGCCAGAAGTCCCGATCAAGATTGCATTTCTCCCACCACACGACAAAAATATCACGTTGAAGACGACCCTGGCTCAGCATATCTCGGGTGCTGGGGTCGAGTTTCTTGTCGTAGAAGATATCAGAGTACTTCGGGATTTGGGGTGCTTGATGGGCTACAGGGCTACAGCAAAGACGGACATGTATTGCTCGGCTTGCTGGAGTCGTGGGTCATCGATCTGTAGGTCCGGCGTTTCGCCGGGCATCAAGTTGACAGGAACGATTAGGATCGCCGGGTGTCCAGATGAGGTAGTCGTCAGCATGTAGTCGTAAAGTTTGATCGCCCTAAAATCGGCCTTCCCATTCTTAATATCGTAGATCATGCCCAGCTTCCCGAGCACGGTCGTGCTCAGGAGGAGCGGGATGTCCCCGGTAATGATTGAGGTCCGTACCTGGATGTTGTAGCCGCCGAGCTTGAAAGCAACGATCACGTAAAACGAGGAGTAGTGGACCTTGCCCGTGCCGAACCTGTAAGCCTCGCACTCCTTCATCAAGGCGGGCTTCTGACCGATCTCGGCCAAAAGGTTCGCGTAGGACTGTAGCCACTGAGTCCCAGGCACCGTCCGGGCACACGCCGTGTCCGCCACCCCGAGGAGCCTGCTAGGGATGTGCTTAAGGGTGAAGACATCAGCCGCAAGCACCGTAGTCATCGCCACGTTGGCGCTATTGTCCCCTTTCGACTAAAAGCACTGTTCAAAGGACAAGCATCGTCTTTGTGCCAGTGTCCTTTGCGTCTGCATCCTTCACAACAGCTCCTCGTCTTCATAGCTTTCAGCTTTGTCTCGCGGTCTGAATCCCTGGCCTCGCCGCGCTTGCGCTCATCGCCTGGCCCATCGGGCTTGCCCCCCTTCTCGCCACCACTCGTAGTTCCACGACCTCGTTGTTTGGGCTCTGTAGCGCTCCTTGGCCAACTGGTAGGTCATGAACGCCTCGGTCACGTCCTTTGGTATGCGCTCTTCGCCTTCAAAGGGGTCCTCGCCTTCGGTGTTGTAGTCGCAGTCCGTCATGTGGGCGAAGCTCGTCCGCCGCGGCCTGGCATTCCCAGTCTCCCAAGCTTTACGTTGGCCCCTGTCGTGGAGTACTGCTGCATGCTGTAAATGGCGAAGATTGTACCGGTTGCCCCCACTCGCTAGTAGGTTCAGTTCTTGGGGTTCATTTAGTTGAAGCCTGTCCAGATATAACCATGCCACGTATTCTTCTGGAAGAGAACAGCCAACTTCCCTGAGCCATCCGTAAAGACGGTCGTACTCGGTGTTATACTCCCGGATGGTCTGGCCTGGTCGTCGGCGAAATTTGCGGAAGAAGTCTGAGAAGGCACGTCCTATGCGAGCAACTTCAAGGTCCAAAAAATGCGCCGAAACCCATCCAGTGAAGTACTGAAGTCCTTCTCCCGAACTGAGCCTAGCCACAGATAGCTCCTCGGCAGCGATCCAAGCCTTGCCTCCAAGGTGTTGGTAGAGAACTTGTTATTCGCTTCCAAACCTCGATCTGCCTCAAGTAGGAGCGCGCCGAATTCCCGAGGTCCTCCGTGTCCTCGGCCGTGAAGGTGGGCACCGTCAGTCTTTCTAACGGTCTGGGTCCAGCGGGTGCAGCTGCTTGATCTCCGAAGCTTTGCCACCCATTCCATCCGGCCTGCGACCCATCATCGTAGGGTCGGCTGTCCGACCAGCCTGGGTCGGATCCCGGCGGGTTGCCATCATTCCGCCGGCGAAGGGTCCCGCTTTCGTTCCAGCGAGTGAGGTCTTCATGATCACGTAATCGAAAGTTCGGGCCCCGTCCATCCGTCCATGGGGCAGGTTGATAAACTCCAGGATCGTATCCGCGATGGTTATGGTCTCGACCATCTGCCCAGGGAGTTCCTTGGCAGTGACCTCCGGTATCGGGTCCTCGTTGCCAGCGGTCTCGACCATCTGCCCAGGGATCGTCGTGGTATACTCCCGGATCGTATCCTCGACCTCCATCGCGGTAGCCGCCACTCCAGTCACCACCGTCGTTGCCCCAATCGCGGCCACTTCGCTGGGATCTCCTTTCCCAGCCGGCGTCGCTCGCAATGGGCGTCGTCGCGGCGCTCCGATCTCCACTAAATATCACTAAATATCCTGACTGCCCTTGTGCCACGGATCTCCTCCGCCTTGCGAAGGGTCGCTACCATCCGCTCTCTGAGCCGAAGCACTGTGGTCTCCTTGAGGCACTGTCCCGCCATTCTCCGGCGGGGTAGTGCTTTTCCCGCTTGTCCACTCTCGTTGAGTGGCGTCTCTCTCTGAGCGCCCATCGTCGGCGCCCTTCGCATCCTTGTCAAAAGACACACGGCCAGGATCTCCATCTCCCTCACCGGACTTGGAGTCTCTGTCAGACTCCGATCTCTCGCTTCCCCCGGAAGTGGGTGTTGGCGGCATCGCCACAGGTGGCTCGGTCGAGCCCAGATCATCGAAGCCCGGAGGCGGGCCAACGGCACGACTTGCCATGCAACTAGGTCCTACTGGAGCATACTGGCTCCGCTACCAGTTTACAACACTAGGGGCACTACACGATCTACACAAAACCCTGACCTCCACAGCGAGGCAGCATTCTCCATGATCCACAATGCCTTCGATAGCGCTCATCTGTCAGTGTCGAGATCTTTCTTTCAAAGCACAGCAAAACGAAGATTATCAAAAATGCTGTCACGATGATGATCATTGCAAATATTCACGTTGTGCTTAAGACTGATGACGAACGAGCATGCGATCCAATAGGATTCACCTCAAGCAACGGCAATTGTCGGTACCCCCACTCACGGAGCAAACTCTTGATAGATGTAGTTCGGATCCACCGCTATTCGTCGATATGACTGATAAGCTTCCTCGTGCGACCGCAGGGCAATCCCTAGCCTTGCACAAATACAAGTGATGTAAGGTACCGGCAGGCAAGCAATCTGGTTCACCTTCGTGCTCCATATAATGCTTGTAGTAACCGTCAGAAGCACCCAAATAAGTGCCTTGAATGAACCCGCCTCTGGCATCGTCCAGATACTTTTTTGTCACTTGTAAGATGGTATCGCCTTGCGAGTGCCAACGATCATGCAGACGTTTGATGAGAAGATACGATAG